>JARJUX010000074.1:0-235878 GCA_030789285.1 Arthroderma sp. MBC 929
GGCATCATTATGGACCATTTTGTATGGACTGTTGCTGCCCATTACATCATTCCATGACCATCATGCTATCCACCAGCGACGGAAAAGCCGCTCTTCTCCGTTCAAGACTCACCGCTCCGTGTGAATATCTGGAGTCCACCCATGACCAAGCTGTGAAGTGCTCAACCCCAACCCATGTCAAGGTGCAGTATCCCCCCTTTATTTTCTTTTTTAAGATTTGATACCTCCGCAACGCCTTATAATTTAGTGACATCACTCCACGCTCTTGTGAATTCTCTTTTCTTTTTTCTGAGTATGGAATTGATATTCGTAAGCTGGACCAATATACAGTTTACTAGTTTCTTAGTTCATGGGGCTGTAACTTTTCTAGACAAACCGCTAGAAGAAAATTAAAAAATTCAACAGCTCCAGAATCAAGGCATAGTTAGCTCAATTCTACGAATAATTGGGGCGGACTATGTCTGGTATCGAGATAGTTCCGCCTGGTCAGAAATTAAGGTGCCCCAAAGCCAGGGACCAGGAAACACGTCCCGTCCTTCCGATTTAGCTGCATGAAACTATGCATGATCCAACCTTTTTTTGGCCCTTGTCGCATGCAAATGCAGAGATCTTGCATTCCCTGAAAGCCATTCACACAGGAGTACATATCAAAAGTTGACATGGAAGAGAGCCCATCCGAAACGTTCCGGTTGTCTTCCAGCCAGTGCATCTTCTCTCTTTCTTCTCTTTCTCCCTCTCTCTTCACACAGATAGAAATTGAACAAAGATGAGACTCAATCTCTTCTTCATCTCAGCTCGTTCCCCTTGGTGTGGTGGGGCTTGACGGGATTTGCTTTAAACACCGATCGCTCTCCCCTTTTTTTCCCCTCCTCTCTCGCATCCCTTTCTGATGTTATGGGTCTCTCACAAACTCTATGAGCTCGTTCATCGTTTCTCCAGCTTTAAACATGCATCGTCTAGCTTGTCCACCCTTGTTGCGGATTTTCGGTGATCGACCTCCTGTATGAAATAGCCTCGACATGTATATGTACATATCCGAGTTACGTGCATGACGCAGGAGGCACACCAGGATGGGTGAAGAAAGACTATTTCCGGGTTGCCGATTGAGGGGCGTGAGCGAACGAATGGAAAAGCGTCACAGGCGAGATTGAGATTCAATGAAAATGAGTCGGTAAGAATATACGTGCGAAGACTTTCCTTCTTCCAGCATCACGATGCGTTTTCAAATCTTTTGGAAACGGCGCACCGCTTGGTGAAACGGTCGCCTGGTCATTGTACGAGTCTGATAAACTCTGGAGCCCACATACATCATTGCTGGTGGGAGCGATTGATCTGGGTGTTGTATTGAAGATTATCAGGTTCTGGCAAGGCAAAACATCTCTCTGCCCTGCAGGTTCCAACAACATAAAAAGCAAATCCGAGCTGTTCCAGCCCTGGCCCTCGGCCTAGTCAAGAAATCCTCCATTCAAAGATGCAAAGCTCTCGAAGAGGTAATGAAATGACGTAGATCGATTCACAGTCAACCCATGCTAAACCCATGCGAAAAACAAGCGAAAGAGGTCAGCCACAGATATGATCTGAAGCCATTGGCAGCAGTTTAGCTGAAACGTTTGGATTAGTCAACCCTGGCTGAATGATTTGCATATATCCCTACACACGAGCTGCTAAGTTCAATTCCCCCTTTTGGAAAACAGCTCCAGCACTCAGCATATGAAGAGAAGCCAGGTCTGAAACTTGAGGCCTTGGGCCCTGGGTTTTTAAATCCGATCTAGGACAGCTGAATACTCACATATCCAGGATTGTGTCTGGCTCTTCGGAATATAGATTCCAGCCATGCAGGGGTAGGGCTGGTTTCTGGTCTCATCAACAACAAGCAACAACAACATGGGGTACATCAACCGGTGTTTGAAGGATCTCCCAGGAAGATGCGTTGCTTCCATCCATCCAGCTTTCGTCTGGTCTGGTGCGGCTCCCCTGGCGTCTAAAAACCCAAAACCCTGTTTTTTTTTTTTTTTTTTTTTTTTCATGGCAAGCAATGTTGAAGTTTCAAGTTCAGACATCGGCCAACTTACAATTTTGCCCAAACTCGCAAATCCTTCTCAACGTCTTAGGGAACGAGAAACGTGCAGGCTGCCATGCTATATTATTGCTTTTCTTTTAGAGAGGGGTTTACCGCTACTACTTCCGGGGAACAGCGAGGCGAGAAAGACCGGGAAATAGCGCTGTCAATCTTCGACCTTGGGAAGGAAATTTGTCATCTGCGCTATCAAAGAAGAGAATCTCGAATGTTCGAATTCACGCCGATATTTGGAGAGGAGAGTTCGAGCTGGCGATGCGAGTCTGGTACGGCTTGCGTCTCCGGTTCCTTTTGGTTTTTGCCCGAGTAAATTCGCCTGGTTTGAAGTACGAAAATGGAGCCCTGTTTCTTCGTTCATCTTCTCATTGTTTGTTCTTTTGAGGTGACAGACGTTTGTCTCGATAGCCTTGTCGAAGTCGTTCGTATATGCGAAGCTCACGAAATGAATACATATTTCCTTTTCCTGTCTATTTTTATGCCAACAGCTGAAGCCTCAATGAACAAAGCGCTCGTGTTCCTGAAAAAAAACCGTTGATCTCCAATGCATCGTAAAAAAAAAAAACGAGGATTCCATGCTGCTTGGTCATTCTTGTCGAGAGTCCTTTTATTGTTTCCTTTTTTCTTGTAATTTGTAAATAGCTTTTTCGTTCCTTTTTCTTGCAGTGGGATTATCCCTTTTTTGTTCCATGACCCAAGGATCCTTTGGGGATCTACAACGACCTCCCTCGGCTTTGCGATCCACGCTCATGATGCGTTTTCTTTCTTTACTCCTCTTTTAACAAGATTCGTGAATGGATGAGTAGTCCGCAATCATTCCAATGTGCCCCCCAGTGGATGCCTTTAAGGATTATCACGTCGATGGTTTCGTCCAGAGCAAGAACAAAGGCCTGGAAGCCAAATATACTTCTCTACCAGACTATCGACGGGAGGACTACTGGAAGTCCCCGAAAGCCAGATGTGCCACAGTACCCACCCCCCGACGGGGACCGGAAAGGCCTGACAAAACGAAAAAACTTTGAGAAAGCAGCGTTATGTGACACGTTTTCTATGAGGTATTCGATCAGCAGGAGCTTGTCAAATGCGTGATCGCTTATCCAAGCAACATCCCAGATGTTTAATGCATATCGATTTATGCATGAGTGGGCTCAACCAAGACATACACAGATTGTGGCCACAACTGTATGCTGCTTTCTCGTACTCAGAGACACAGAAACACATGGTCAGGCGCATGCCCTTACAGAGGCCATGGCTGGCTGAGGCGTACCTCAAGATTCTAATAATCGCTGAATCACTGCATTTGCGTGTTTCCCCGCATCACACACCGACACACACCGGGCAACAGCGGCGTGCATAACCCCACATATCTCACGATTATTACCTGGGAAGACCTTGTATGTTGGGGGGGAAGAAATGGGAAGAAAGAAATGATCTGAAGCAGCTTCTTCGCCTAGACGAGCCGATCCAACTCTGAACCAGCGTAGAGGGATGGCCGTTTCGGAAACCTTTTAATTGCCGCAATCGAATTAACCGAAAGTTGTAAAAGAATACATGCATAATACGTAGCCGGGGTTTCGGTTCTTGGCGCAGTTATTGCTGTCCGAGTTAATACCAGCAGAAAGAAGAAAAGAAAATGCGGAATTTCGCTGTAGTATTCTTATTCGCTGACGATGGGTCGAGGAGAGCGGTAAAGGGGGGCGTGAGAAAGAATGAAAGGTACAGGACTTTCGATATTGGCTTTTCGGCATGTCGCCACAGTTCATGTATGTGATACAAAGGGGCGCCGATACGAATATGTACTCCGGTATGCATGTTTTGCTGTGTGGTGCCTGGAAAATTCCTCTCGCAAGGAAGAGATGTGACGTCGAGTTATGATCACAGCCCAAGACCGCAGTCTTCAGGCCGATATAATTCCATATCCATGAAAGGCAGGTCCGAAAAAGTGGATGACTGGCTTTTCCAACCATTGCAGCGGGCCGAATCCGATTCCACATCAAATTCTCATGCAGAAATCGAGCCATTCTGGTGGAGAATAAACGTTGTCTGGATCCCAGGTTGATAACATCACAAAGGTTCTTTCCGGACGAACTCGCCCGAATTCCTCTGGTTATGTGTGGCTGATCTGACCTCTCAGAGTGGCAGACTGTCTTTCCATAGATATCCCAGTCCAAGCTGTGGTCTTATGTCGAATCAACTCCCTTACACCCGCATTGTCGGATCTCTTTTGTTTTGCTTTGTTTCGCCGAGTCAGGGCCTCGATAACTGGGATTTGTGGACATGCACCGTGTCCTGAAAAGCCGATGGGAGCGCCGATAGTTGCTCAGCATGAAACGATATCTACATGATGCTGCTGGACGGTCGATCTCGGGGTTTGAAGATCAAGGGGCCAAAGAGCGACGCTAACCTCACCAGTTTTTCGACTATGTTGAAAAGGGAAAAATACAAGAAGTTTAAGAGATAAGAGCAAATACGCTAGAAAAAATGAGCAGCCGAGCGAGTGAATCCGGCCTTTGAAATCGAATAGTGGCAGCGCTATATGATAGGGCCGTTGTGTGTATGTTGGGCGTTGTTCTCGCGGGTCTCGCGGAAATAGAAATATATCGCGCCTAGTCAACTAGGCAGCGGGAAACGGTACTCGCATACCGGGCCGTTGAAGCTATTCGGCTGTTCCAGCGACGTGGTAGCTTTCAATCTTCTCTCGCTTCGTCAACAAACGGCATGTGGATGTACATGTTGTCAAGACATACATATTCCTTTCAACATACGAGATCCTCGAGAGCAAAGAAACACATGACCGGACTCCAATGAGGCCAGGATTGTCTTTGGGGAACCAATGATGGAATTTTGCGGTTTTGTTTTCTTTTTCTCTTCGTTGTCTGCTTTCTTGGACTTTGAACTGCTGATCAATTGCAGTGATGCGAGCCTCGCCTGAGCTTACAGTTCGCGTATAAAACCCTTGGCGTATAAAATACCGCTGCTGAGAACTAGATGAGGCATCACCGAGATCATACTTCGAGGTGATCAGGCAAGCATAGTATGAGTTTCAACTACTCTCCCCATAACTCCCCATATCATTCACTGGTGATAGTAATGAGATTTGGATTAGAACTCGAACACTAAGAGAATCTGTGAGTTATATTATCAGAGTGATTAGGGGGAACCCATTCACCCAGCTACGATGTAGTCTGCCCCATGGTAACGATTTTCTCTCTAACCCTCCCGATTTCTTTCCATGCCACGAGTATAGATTGGAGGAGGAGTTAGTTAGCCAGTCAGTGAGTTATCATATCCCAATCCCGTGACAGCTTTTTAGCGGCACTTAGCATTGCATGAAAATCAATACTATATCCTCCAGTTCAAACATCCTACACATAGGCATCTATATTAGGGTGTAATGGCCGTGCATCCTCTGAGAGGTCGGATATACGGAGTCATAACAGCTACCTCGAGAAAGAACGGCAGATCCTGAATAAGATCCAAATGAAACAATGCTACCATTCATGCTCCAGGATCTTTACACCCCTGATCGAGGATGTTGTCAGACATATTGAACAATGGTGAAGCGCAGAGTTGCCTTTATCAAAAGTCTCTTTGCCGGTGGCGACGATCCCGTTTGGCGGTGAAGCCGTTTCCTTGACTGGCTCTTTGTTCTAATTTTAATTTTATTATGATTTTATAATTTCGTTAAGCCTGCAAGACATCTCTGTACGTTGGCTTACTTGCATAGTGCTGCTTCCTTCGCCTTCCTTGCGGGGACATGGTCCTGATGTTTTATGTATGTAAAAAGATATGTGCATGGCATGGGAGCTGCTCCGTATTCTCCGTATACATGTACATGCATCACCTCTTCCCTGCTTACCCAGACCGTATCTCATTTCTCAAGTGCCTGTGAGCCATTCATAATGAGACCTGCAGAGGATTGGGGGTGGGGGGGGGATATTATGTATGTGATGTGATTGATGTGCTTGGCTACTCTGGACCAAGTCATGGACAGACAATGGTTTCATGGAACCATGTCATTCAAGGAGAAAGAAGCCCGTTGATAAAAACAACAAAGAGAGCAGCATCACGATCCATCATCCATACATGCTTAGCAGATGGTATTGGAGGAAACTGCATCAACCAACCGGAGTGCGCGATTCTGTATCGGACCGAAACTACGGGTGTGATTAAATAAGAATAGCGGGTTTTGATTGGTGCCGGCCCCACATCCCTGTTCCGCCCCTGGTAGTTTACTTTACGGCGGGTACCTCGATTTATATGGGACCACCAGCGAAGTTTAAAGTACCCTCTTCCCCCTTTTTTACCGGGTTTGTACGGCGAATACCGTCGTATGTACTGGAAATATCTGCATAAATGATGATGCTAATGTCGGAGCAACTCCTTTGGAACTAATTCCCCTGTCCACAGCGAAGATAAAAGAACAGAAAAAAGAAAAGAAAAGAACAGCGTCAAGAGATGGCCGATCTTGCATAAGACAAGATGCACTCCAAGTCTTCGGCTGACGAGGCCGCAGAGTTTCTTTTTCCCTGCACATGCTCGTTGCATATGCACCGGACAGCCTCTTATCTCAACGGGCGTGAAGACCGACGCCGATGTCGATAGGTACATACATACAGCAGGTCATGGATGTTATGGAAGCTGTGATTCTTGCCGATGCACGTCTGCATGCACGAGAAGGCGCGTGATGATGACTGTGGGGAGAATCGTGGATAGACGCGGCCCAACGAGCATATTCATACCATAATCGATAGCCTGTGGGTGGCATTAGAACTTCGGCCCGCTCTAGCTTCTGGTGGCCGTTGTCAAACAGCCTTACATACATCGCAGAGGGGGAGGAGAACTGACCGTGTGGATGGGTCCGGAATTTTACACGTCTTCTGTCATGTTGGCATGATTCATTCGATATGTAGCTCTCATTCCTGAATCAGACAAAGGGTAATATCTGGCTGCATTAATACGGGTCGCTGTCTCCTTCAAGCACCCAAAAGCTCTCTTTGGGCCGCACTAGTGCCCATAGAGCGATGCCCAACTCTCGCCAAAGGGGCAATCCCAACCTGTCCTCCTCACATTCCCCACGTTGGAACAGGGATTTACTCTGCCTGTCTTCAAAGATCGCGGAATTCTCTATTCCTGGCCTGCTTTTTTTTTTTTTTTTTTTTTTGGTGAGGTGGTGGATACACTATCTCTGGGCATCTGATACGAAGAGACGGGTCAATCTGATCCATCCCACTTCATTATTCTTGCACAAGAGTTCTTTCGACGACGTCTTTGACAGTTGCGTCCTGCTCTGTAAGTGAAGCCCATCAAATCGTCAGCATTCAGCAGTGCATGGCTATTGGGTTGATTTAATCCAACGCAAATCGTGGATGAACCATGAGTGTGATGACACTTTCAAGCGTCTTCTCGATGACGCTAGACATCAGATACATTGGTAGTGTCGTATTGAGCCGTATCGTGGGGAATTTATCCTTCCACTAGCTGTCCAATGGACCGCCTGGCGCCATTCACTTGACCTTTCCTCGTTTCTCGCACGGTGTACACACCACCGCCGCCTGACTATCAGCTCATATTTCTCCGGTACAAATAATACAGATTTTACTAATATGTGTCGCATGTGGTACATATTCGCCCCAGACAGACCTCGCCTCCTCGTCACTCCTTGAAAAGTAATAACTTTGGAGGCAAAGCTCTCCTGTCAGAAGACATTACTCGCGATCTCAAAGGCGGAGGACAGAGTTCTTGTCGAAACATGGTGGATCGACTATGGGGACCCCTGAGCCTCGAGAACCAGAAGATGGAAACCAAAAAGAAAAAGAAAAGAAAAGAAAGAAGAAAAAAAAAGAAACTCCAAAGGCAAAAACCTATGCGTGGGTCTGTTCAAAACGCGCTCTCTGCCTCTCAACGAGAACCCCAGCCCGCTGGGCATGGACTTGTGCAACAGCTTTGATTACATCGATACCTCTTGTGTATCCTTTACCTCGCTGCCTGAAGCACGTCAACCATGACCAAGTTGCAATCCACTTTGTGACCTTCACATTTGTTCGAGGTTCCCCTTAAACAGATCCACCCAAATCCACCCGCCATCAGCTCCATTAACCATCCTGGCGGTGCGAGTAGCGTGTGACTGGTTTGATGGAGGTTCTTTTTGTAATTGAAGCCTTAAAACCGCCTTCTCTGGATCTTCTTTCCGCCGCTCTCACGCTGCTTCTGGTTTAAATTGCACTTATCGGCAACGTCTGGGATAGTTCCGGGGGGCCCGGTTCTCTTGACGGCAATCAACCTAGTCTCATATATCTGCAATGGTCCTCCGGCGGAGTTTTTATCTCTCTGTCCCTCACGATCTGGGAAAGATACATCTCCATACTTATACATACATTGCGGGACTGAAAAAGAAAAGAAAGCAAAACTAAAAAAATAAAACAACAACCAATAATACAAAATTGAAGCCTTACTTCGAAAATAAAATGAAAATAACATAAAGTCAAGACCGAGAGGTCTCGAGGAATGCGAAAAACAGAGAAAAAGCAAAAAGAAGGAATAGTTTCGATGGCTTGACGAAGCAGACGACTTTCTCGACTCCTCTTTCTCTCTCGTATACCGAACCGCCATTCCGCCTCATTGTCCAGCAACCTTAAATCTTCCCTTTTTCTTCATACTCTTTTATTGCTCTCGTTGGGCTGCTTGTTCGACTTTAACAATTATTCTTACTCGTGGACTTTCCATATATTCTAGCCAATCTTGCAGTCAGATTGATCGATTACCAGCATTCTCTCTTCTAGCTATAGACCTTGCCAGACCAACTCTATCCCGCCGCTGACGTTAGTGATCCTCCCCCCAACTACCATCACGACAAACATAGCCATCAAACAGCAATCATCCTTAATATAGGCAAAACGAAAAGACTCACCAGCAGAGGATCTGGACATTTTTCGTTAAACGCGACTATCTGCAAGGGATTCTAATTGCAGCTTTTACCCCTCAGAGCTCTATCATCGTGGCTGTCCTAGGAGCTTCCAGTCTTTCCCACCTCGAATTAACGGGACCAACAAGTGAATACAAACATTGTGAGCGCTCCTTGAACGCTTTATTTCCAGATAATCCACCCTCCCTCTCTCAGATTCGACTATTTGAGGGCCATAGTCTACTGGGCAGAGGGAAGGATCGTCCATGCCACCTCCCAGGCCAACGTCCTTTCGGAGGAGAGCAACATCATCTTATGTCGCAGCGGTCACATCCTACGGACCGTCCAAAACACGACTCATCGCAGCGAGTACTTGAACCGCCGGCTGTTACATATGACCGTGCCTCAGACACACAGGAACCATCACCTGCCAGGACTGGAGCTAGGCCTACCGAGGCCGCGAGAAAGGATGGTGGAGGTGGTTTGGGACAGATAGCCTCATTACAATCAGGTCATTTATCGCCAGCAAATCGCGATGTAACCCCCGACAGCAATGTTCCGCTGCAGAGCCCTTCTTCCTCAAGCAGGAACTCTCAGGCTCCATCCCGCTCCATTGGAATGCATACAATTTTGAACCCACCCAGTAGTATGCCCATGGATTCTTCGTCGCGTCAGAGTAGCAGAGAGCCATTGGAATCCCCAATATCAACGGCTGGCTCTCCATCTACGCAACTCCACGGAACCCCTTCTCCAGTCTTACCTCCATCCCAGGCATCAGGGTTACCTTATTCTCGACGGATCCTAACACCAAAATCCCCTGCAGTCCGAGCCGCGAGCCTCGGGGGGAGGTTCAATCCCGTCCCTGGGACCATATCCGCTTCCCAATCCCCCTTTCTTCGATCTCCTCCTCCACCTCAAGGTCTATCTTTAAATATTGAATCTGGCTCCTCCACTGTCCCAGGACGTCTGTCCCATCCCCGGCAATCTATGCATCCAGCTTCTATCTTCCATGACCCTCGAACAGCAAAGCCTCCTTCCCAGGAAGGCAGTCCAAGCACATCTCATGTGTCCTCTTATAGCCCATTTAGCCGGGCTTCACCAGGCCCACCAAGCCTTCACCTACAGCAACAGTCTTCACCCTTCTCCAAACCTCTACCAGGCCCTCCCCTTGGAACCCTAACTCACTCCATGACACCCCCCGAAGCCGGTGGGCAGTATAGAGGCGAGGGGAGCTATCCAATGGCAGCGCCGCAAATGGCGATGGAAGCCGGCCAAGGACTGATACCCGTAACTATAGATATGGATTCTGGGTCCTTGAAAGCAAAGCATAGACGCCAAAAAAATAGCTGTGCCTCGAAGAGATTCCGCCAAAGGAAGAAGGCAGTCGAACTGGAGCAGACACAGACCTTGAAGAGACTTACCGATGAAGCTAAATTCTTAACCGAGGAGCGTGACTTTTACAGAGCGGAACGCGATTTTTTTAGAGACTTGTATTCAAACGTGCCTGGTGTACATGTTCCTCCTCGCCCCGCATCGCCTTCCCATACGGCGCGGACACGAGCGATTTCAGAGTCTGAAGGCGAGCAACCATGGCCCGAGTCGGAGGGGCGAGGCGGGATGGGGAGGAGTGTCCGACAGAGGACCGATCCCGGGCCAGTACGCTTGCCTTACCCGACAGCACAGCATCAACCGGGAGCATACCACCACCAGCATACGCATCCAGCCCCATGGCATCTCCCATCTGCCATCCAGACTTCAAACCCCGAAACGCAAGTATCACAACAACCAACATCGCAACCACTATATTCTTCGCATTATACACCGCGTGAACCCCCCTTACCACCACGCTCACAGCATTAATCTACTTTGGTGGGAAACGAAACAAGCGAGGAGAGGGAAGGGAAAGCAAGGCGGTACACCAAACCAAACCAAAAAAAAAAAGGAGCTGGAATCCTGCCGCGATAATATCTTAAGCTATATATACAAGGCTCAAATTATATATTAACTACTAATACACAATATCTAGCACATATGACAGCAAATATCTTCATTTAGTTTCCTGGCGTTTCTATCCTACCTTACCGAGCGATTCTTCTTTTCAACCTCTTCTGTTCCTTCCCGGCATTCTGTGTTTCTTGCGCGCTTGCTGACTGTCATGCATTTGGTCGTCCTTGCATATCGGCACAACTATTGCAAAAAATTGGGCATTCATACCATTCATCACATACACCATGGGGGCAACCTCAGGCTGGGAGGCGTTGACCTATTTATTTTATTTTTTCCCCCACCTCATATTTTAGCCCCTTATTTTTCTTTTTCCTCCCTTCAGCTGCTCGCACGTACAGTACCAGGCTATGCATTCTATATCTTTTTCTAATTTGTCCCAGAGAGTCAAACGGGAGGTAATTTGCATTCGAGCCGCAACTCCATTTTTCTTTCTTTTTTTTCCTTTCTTCCGGTTTGGTGGCTTTCTCACTTGTCATTTCAGCACAGTCATATTTAGTACCTATCCGCATGTTTTGGTCCAGGTGTTTGCTACATACGTTTTTTTAACCAGCCCCTTTTTACGTTTTCGATGCTTGCTTGTTTGTTTGTTTATTTTCATTTTCGTTACCTACAACTACATACCTACACATGGGCCTTTCAATCTTCTCATCTTGTATTTGATACCCTAGGCGGCAACCAGTGAAATTGTTTTTCTTTTCCTTCCCTCTCCTTTCTTATTTCCTTTTTGCGTCTCTCTTTTTTCGTTCCGGTTGGCAGGGCGGAGTTTTTTTTTGATCTATCATCCAGCAGAGAGTTTGGAGTCAAGCTGAAGATGTATCCATATGTAGGCGGGCGGAGTACGGGTGGAAGTCGTTAGATATATTTAGTCTTGTCAAGATAGTCTCGTATGTAATTCAGAAGTTCTCATGCACCTCTTCCCTTCTCCAGGTTCATCACATCTTTATCCCTTCCAAGCGTTGTTCCTTCATGCCGGCCATATCACATGACCCGCTGCACATGCGGGCGGAGAAAGCGCGCCAAGACGGGCTAACCCAGCCGTTGGCGTTTTTGTAGTCTTGGCGCCGGGAACCCAAACGTACTTTGGCTTGGCGTGAGCAGGCCTAAATAGGTAAAGCGCCGGATCTGTCCTACATGTCATCCGTTTTTGGCCTAGCGCAATCTTGTGTAAGCTGTCAAGTCAGGGGATCACGTGGCGGGTGAACTTTGTATTCGATCTGGCCAATCAGCGATCGGTACGCAGCTACGTGGAGAATCCACAGGATATCTTGCGTACTGTTGCTTTGGGATACACAAACAGCGATGCTGACAGTGAAGTCGAGCCTCGCTTCACTTTTTCAATGTCTTTTTGGATATTTGAACATCTGGATTCACGTGCGAGAGGTGGTGGGCAAAGGCTGGACATTCACTTGAGTCATCATACTTTTGGTTGAAGGATTTCTTTCACTATTACAGGGTTCTATCAAATTCACTTCTTTGAATCGGCTAAGGAATACGGGCCTGGTTTGGCTAGTACTCTCTGTTCTCTGCATTTACTGGGCTTTTTATCAGCCGGAATACCTGTGGCATATAAACCTTGGGCTGGCAGACAGTACCGACCACCAGGATGCGTGAAGTCGATGACCGCACTGCTCTACTTCCAGTTCGTCGTCGAGAGGGAGCTCGACTAAGTGACTATGAGGATGATGGGGATGGAGATGGAGATGAAGAAAACTCATACTCTCCTATCGGCTCTTTTAAAATAAAGGGCCATTTGGCTGACAAAGGAGATATCTCCAGTCCAGGGAGAACTGGTATCTTGCAAACACTGCACCGGAATGCAATAACTATCGTCCTAATTGCTGGTTCTATATTTGTGCTGGGAGGCCTTTTGATTCCTCTGTATGCTGCTTCCCGCCTTTCAGAGTTCCAGAGGCCCAGATTGTTGCCTCTTACATGAGTCTCCGTTCGGCTGACTTACTTCCCTCTAGGGTTGCTCGCCACAAATCATTCGTTCGAGGCCATGCTTGCAGTACTGTCCCTCTCGGATATACGTGCCATGACCCTTACTCAAAGCTCTGGGGCCAATATTCTCCCTACTTTTCCTTATCTCCATTCTCTGATATCTCCCCTGCCATCCCGGTAGGCTGCAGTATCACTTTTGTCCAAGCTCTGTCTAGACATGGAGCAAGATATCCAACGATAAAAAAGACACAGGCTTATGCAGAGCTCGTGGAGCGTATCCAGAAAAATGCTCATTCGTACGATGGCGAGTTTGCTTTCTTGAAAGACTTCAAGTACGAACTTGGAGCTGAGGATATGGTTCCGTTTGGAGAGCTTCAGATGGTGAACTCCGGTGCTAAATTTTACCAACGGTATAAAGATTTGGGCCGTGTTGCGAAACCATTTATCCGTGCTTCGGACTCCGAAAGGGTCGTGGTATCGGCTCATAAGTTCATTGAGGGATTCCATCAATCAAAGATTGACGATCCGTTGTCTAAAGATAAAGACAATGCACCGGAAGTTGATGTGATTATCGGAGAGGGCTTTAACTTCAATAATACCTTAGACCACGGCCGGTGTGAACGTTTCGAAAACGCTAACCAAAGCGTACATCCCTCCCAGGATGAGTTTGTTCGCACATTTGCTCAACCACTCGTTGACCGCGTGAATTCGAATCTACCCGGCGCTAATGTGGAGATTGACGATATCCCATCCTTAATGGACATGTGCTCATTCCACACCGTTGCCAGCTCACCAGAAGCTACTATCTTGTCTCCCTTTTGCAGCCTATTCACCGAAGATGAATGGCGCCATTACGACTATTATATGACCCTTGGAAAATACTACAAGTATGGACCCGGCAGCCCGCTGGGACCAGCGCAAGGCATCGGCTTCGTCAATGAGTTGATATCTCGCTTAACCAACGAGTCCGTCACCGACTCAACAAGCGTCAACCACACTCTTGACAGCGACCCGAACACCTTCCCTCTCGACCTCCCACTCTATGCAGACTTCAGTCACGATAATACCATGATTTCAATCTACAGTGCTCTGGGACTATTCAACGACACACAACCCCTGTCCAACACCTCCATACAGCGACCAATCGATACTCACGGATTCTCGGCAGCCTGGGTCGTCCCGTTTGCTGCTGTGGCTTATATCGAGAAAATGGAATGTGATTCCACCCCATTTGCCAACGAGCCATATGTTCGTATCTTGCTGAACGATAGGGTATACCCTCTACAAGGCTGTGCGGTTGATGCGCTCGGACGCTGCAGGCTGCATGACTTCATTGCTGGACTGAACTATGTGACTGGAGGGGGGAACTGGAATGATTGCTACGACCAGTGATGCGCTGTTCGTATTGCGAGCGATTGTTTCTTTTCTTTTCTCTTCTTCCCCGCTTCTTGTCTCTCGGGTTCTCCATCCTCTACCGTCCTTTCGCCCTTGTCATACCTGCTTTTTATTCCGACATTTACGAATACGAGTCCTCTTATTTGCGACAAGATTGATGCTGATTTATGCCTTATGTTTTTAACGTTTGTTCATGTCTTTACATTCCCGATCTGCATACTTTTTTCGATCTTACACACGGAATATTCGGGACTGTTATCATGGGTTCTGTATCTATTTTTCCTCGTGTTTTCTCTTTTCTCGCCTCCTTTTCTGATTACCTTCTAGTTTGTTCTGTCTCCTTTTGTGCTTCGGGAATTTCATGCTTTGAGGACATAGTATATGATACCCAGATAGAAAATTTTAAGCCCTTGACAAGCCCTCGTTCAGGTTAGATAGCACATGGAAGAAAAAGTGAGGTTCCTCAGTATTACATTTGCATTAGCATTGAGGATTGGGCTGGCGCTTTGAACTCATCCCCGGTGTTACGAAGAGCCACTCAAAGCTGCCTTGAAAAATGCTCCAGTAGGAAGGAAAGCATGAGATGTAGAAAGGCCTTGAGCTCTTCCTGATCGTCAACGCGAAAAGGTCCGAATTCCTGGATCTCAACATAAGATCCTTCGCTTTCCGCTGGGACGACTGCCTGGTTACCTGACCCGAAGATATACTCGAGATATTTTGTACTGTAGGTGCCGATGCTTATGTGAAACTGTAGATGGCCTTGGGCTACCAGAAAGGTATGGTATTTTTTACCTTTACCTCTCCACTATAGTATAAGGATTGTAAGTTAAAAAAATTTGAACGAAGAGTATACGGCCAGAAAAGCAGAAAGGATAGTATCACCGTCTGGTCGTGTTCGTGACGCTTCCAAATGTAGGCGGCGTGCTCCATTGATTGCTGAGCCAAGACCTGGCGACAAGAGATGTTCGCGCTTCCAACGATTCCATCAACAACCATCATTAAAGCAAACTGACACCTTCCACCATTAATTATGTCGTCAGAGCCGCGTCCGTTCGATGGCCCGGAGAAGGTTGGCTCTTTTCTGCCTCGCCTTTTTCGCCTGTATCTTGATTATTACGCAGCAGACTCGTTCCGCTTCGAGTGGTTGCAAAAGACCGAAGATATCACGGCGCGGTGTAGAGACACCACCAAAGAGGAAATACATTTCCCAACATCTGCGGAGCTTTCAAAGGCTATCTTTAGCTGTGAGAGGGTTAATACGGCAGAGGCAAAGAGTCTCCCAAGCGACTGGGGTTTCGCTGGCTTGATGTCAACCGCCGTCCATCAGGTTTTGGACCAAGTGCCCTTTATCAAGGCTCAAGAGTAAGTAAGTGGATATGTGATGGTTTTGTTTTATGCGTTACTTCTATTCTTCTGACACCTTATTAGTTTTGATGGCCCGCTTTTGGGTAAGTTGTAGCAGGTCATGATTCACTCCTGGCCCACCATTAGCGGAAATCATATTTTTCACATTCACGATAATCACTGGATCTGCACGATGAGAGACCACTCAGGCGCATTCGACATGGAACAGGAAGGGTCAGATGGCAAAGATTATCTTCTCAGAAGTGAGCTGGTAACAGTCATCGCGGTATTCTTTCACCAGATGTATGAGATAACTTGGAACCCAGATACGGATCGCTATAGGGCCAAGTTGAGATATAAGGAGGGTTTATTGATGGTACTCCCCCTTTAACTTTGACCTTTCCTGTCCACTCCCTTTGCTTCTCTTGACGAATGCTAACAGCACCACCCAAGGCTACGGTTGTGACGTTTGTATGTGGACAAGTACGCATTGTCCAAGCAACCTGCAATCCATCAGATAAACATCCAACGCTTTCCTTCACGCTAAGAGCTCTGTATGACCTTGGCAAGGAAACTTATGATAAAACCATGGCATATGATGTTTTGAAATGGATTCTCAGTCCTCCCGAGCCAGCTAAAGAGCTTGCAATTAGAGGAAGAGAGTAGTGGCGGTTTTGCTTTGAGCAAGGATTGATTGATTGATTGCTTTTTCTTCCGTTATTTCCATCCCACAAAGGCCTTACGCGGCGTTATGGTCCACGCCCGGCGAGTTTGGATTTGAGCAAGGAGGTGGCCCCTGGTCGGACACAGCCTTAAATCCGACATAAACCCGCACCATAGGCCACTCATATAAAAATGCGATTCTAGTATCCGTCGAAGGGTGCCACCCGGCAATTTCATCTATCATCTTTTAACCCAAAGTGGCAGACAGCTCATGAACATGGTGCTCTCCAACTCGCTTCCTTCCACTGGCTTAGGTCTTCTAGGAATGACATGGCGCCCGACGAAGACTCGTGATGAGCAAGCCTTTGCAGCCATGAAGGCTGCTATCGCCGGGGGGGCGACAGTCTGGTCCTCCTCCTCCATATACGGGATGCCGCCTGAGCCTCCGACAGCCGGTCTGTGGCTGCTCCGACGTTACTTCGAGAAGTATCCCGAGGATGCACCCAAAGTGACCCTATTTGTGCGCGGCTGCATGGATGCCGCTACACTGACTGCGCAAAACACACGCAAAGGGGTCCGGGCAAGCGTGGCCGAGTGCAACGAGATACTGGGCGGGTTCAAGAAGATGGATATCTTCGGGCCCGCCCGCATGGACAGGAAGGTCCCGGTAGAGGAAACCGTTATGGCGCTTAAAGAACTTGTCGAAGAGGGCCAAATTGGGGCCGTGGGGCTATCCGAAATTGGGGCCGCCACTATCCGCCGAGCAACGACAGTGTGTCCTATCGCTGCGGTGGAGATTGAGTTCTCTCTCTGGAGTACAGAGATGTTGACCAACGGGGTAGCTAAGGCTTGCAAGGAGCACAACGTGGCGATTCTAGCTTATGCTCCGCTGGGTTATGGGTTCCTCACGGGGCATGTAAAAAAGCTGGAGGATATTCCTGAGGGAGATATCCGACATATGTTTGGCAGGTTTCAACCCAAGGTATGTTTCCTCCTTTTCCTTTTCCCCGTCTCCGATGCTGACCGTGGCATAGAACTTTTATAAAAATCTCGAAATAGTCAACAAGATCACTGCGTTTGCTCAGCAGCGCGATGCCACCGCGGCCCAACTGGCTTTGGCATGGATTCGATCCCATTCCAATACAGGGAGTTGCGGTGTTATCATCCCTGTTCCTGGAGCCACCGCGGCATCTCGTGTGGAAGAAAACTGTCAGGAGATCCAGATATCATCTGAGGAGAAGGCGCAGCTTGACGAGACCATCAGGTCCATTGAAGTAGTTGGTGAGCGACAGATTGTAGGAATGAGTGATGAGCATCTCTGGACATAAAGCTTTGCAATTTGCCGGCCCATTCTATACTGGGTAAAGCCCCCCCGTACATACTTCTCAATATTTTTTATCAATGACCTATTCACATTCACGGTCAGAAAAACAGCTGTACATGACTTAGCTACTTTCAAAGATGGCGCAATATTCTTCATCTGGCTAGAGCTGGAAATATTAGGTTGACTATAAGCGTATTAACGAGTTTGATCAGGGTGGTGATGACCAGAATAAAGGAAATAAATATCAAGGAAAGGAGAATATCATGACCATTATGGAGCTCAAATACAGGGTCTGAAGAGTACTGCCAATATCCCTGCCCCTTACTTGCAGAAATCTACAACCGAAAAAAGAAAATAGCGGGATAATACGATATTGGGCCGCCTAAAATCCTCTCAACAGTCTGGCGAGACCGAATAGTCCTACGAAAACTGAAAGGTTGAAAGTGGAAGGTATCATTACATTTACTATTCTATATGAGGTTTTAGTTAGGACATGTCACAGTATAGGTGCTGCCTGCATTAAGGGGTTAGGCAATATTATATCTGCATTTATTACCCAAAACCAGGAGTATGGTTAGCATTCATTGGCAGTGAAGACAGCGTACTGTATGTACATCCTAGGATTTCAACACGAATCATTTCCACTATCCTCGGAGAAGTCGAGAATACCCCTAAACCCATATTGCTTGTTCTAGAACCGCTTTAATGGGCCACGTCCACGTTGTTGGGACCTGGGGGGATATCGCGGGGTAGATGGAAGAATGCTAGGAAAATGTAGATCAGATGCCTTTTCCAGTTCGCTAAATTCTCCCTGGTTTAAGGATGTAGTCCGCAGCCTCAGACCCGGGTGCAGTATTTACGTTACACTGAAGCAAGCCAAGACGGGATCGAAACTCAGCTGGGAAGATCCGAGCGGTGGTACAGGCATCATGGCCGAATATCTGATAGAAGATTTTCTTCGTCCTTGGCTAGGACTGGGTAAATATTTGCCGTTCCTAACGCCAACGGTGGTTCCCGACTTTCGGTAATGCTGATCGTTCAAGGGCGATAGGCTTGTCTGTTTGAATCCATGTATTGTCTCTTAAGAATTGATTTACCAAGCGGAAAGAGTCCGAATGCATCTAACGTGCCGTGGTTGTATACAGAGAAGCGGCACAGGGATTCAGGGGTAAGAGATGCAGTTATTGGGAAAAGATAGTATGAGGCCGTCGTCTTTTCAACAGACTGAGATGGAACTAAAAGATTCAAGGTTACCCTAAGTGGGGTATTGGCTTCGGATTATTAATTATCCACCTCCTAAAGTAAATTAAGCTTGCAGGAAGATCGACAAGATTTACAATGCCTGCAGATCATCACAACACTTTGGATGGACGTATGAACTCTTCCACAACTATACATTTGGAGCATGATTGGAAATTCGAGGATGTTTATTGGCTGTCATGCATCTATGTTCTATTCCTAGTTATAATGAAGGATATATTACTAAAACTAAACTATGTTTTGAGGGTTATCCTAGTCGCGTCTTATTCATACCTTGCAATCTAGATCGAAACCGCCAGAGCTGAAGAATTTCTTTCCAAGTACAGACAACTGAAATGGTGTTGATTTAATCAATATCAAAGGATTGCTCTGGCCAGATTGGTCATGTGAATCATATTTGCCATGCTGGTAATTCAGGTCTTCCCTGCACACTCCCTCTGCTAACCTTCTAACATCTATGGCTGCTAATGGGATATCCTCATCTACCCGTTTGCCACAACCATTTGTACACTTCAACATGTTCATGCTTCTATTTAGCATGGGTTGCTGTACCAAAATCTCCCTACATCCATGGTTACATGGAATGGACGGGTGGCTAACTGAACCTCAAGCATGCAACCCCAACTATATTAATACCTTGCTCTAATGGTAGGTATAACTATGAGATTGTGTATAAACGGAAGGAGGTATTGGATTTTGCAGTTTATACTGATGCTTCAGTAACCGCTTCCACCCTCCCAGAAGGTTGGGATTTTGTAAATATAAAAGCAGCTGCAGATCCCTTTGAATCATCAGTAAAATTTCAATCCAACAACAGATCACTCACCACTATTTTACTAAATCACTATCCCAAGCTTGCTTTGTGAAGATGAAGACCGCACTTATCCTCAGCCTTGTGTCTCAGGCCTTGGCTGGTGTTGTTGTTTCAAGCCGCGTGCCTGACGATACTCCTGTCCACACCCGAACTTTCGAGCTGCCACCATTCCCGGGCAACCCCTGGCCAACGAGGCATCCTGATACTAACACTGAAAGGAGCGATGTCCCCACCACCGAGGGTCCGGACCCAGACAAAGTCCAAATTATTGGCGTCACCCACGGCGGTACCGGGTGCCCAGCTGGCACCGTTCAATCCGTTATCTCTGACGATCGCCAGATCATGACCTTGATCTTTGACCAATATGTCGCCTCCATCGGCCCCTATATCGATGTTAAGGAGAACCGCAAAAACTGCCAGATTAACCTTAACCTCCGCTATCCAGGAGGGTTCCAGTTTTCGATTTTCTCCGCCGATTACCGTGGGTATGCCTACTTGGACGAGGGCGTTACTGGAACCCAGAAGAGTACTTATTACTTCTCTGGTCAAACTGAACAGGTATGTGCGAGACTTGCTTGAGCATAGGAGTTGGGAAGTTGTGATTAATGCTGATATTAATCTCATTGATGCAGGCTGAGACCTCCACCACCTGGAAGGGCCCATACGATGCGGATTACGTTCTCCATGACGAAACTAACCAGACATCGACTGTTTGGTCACCATGCGGAGCAAACGGTGCTTTGAATATCAACTCTCAAGTTCGATTGACCGCTGCCGATGCAACCAAGCGAGGACAATTGACCAATGACTCTGTTGATCTCAAGTTCAAGCAGATTGTTCACATCAGATGGCAGAAGTGTGAGGAAGAGTCGTTCATGGCTTAGAAAGTCATTTCCCAACGAGTGACAGAGACATCCGGGGGTATCTAGTGTGGAATTCTCAGGAGAGATGGGTTCATATTAGTCCTGTTATAAACCCTCGTTGTGTAGTAAGAATGATGCTAGGGGGATGTATTTACTTTTGTAAAAACTCAATATATCTAAATTGTGAATGGATGAATCTCTAAACCACGTGACCCCATACTCGGTAAAATTATTTCTCCGCGACGCGTTCTGCTTCCTTGAGCTTTCATCGCGTACTTGGATAGTGCTTTCATGACTAGCTACGGCCCCTTATATTCTGTGTTTCTTCTTTGTTTTTCTTTACTTTCTATATTATAGGCTATATCAAGATAATGGTATAATATCTAATAGATGCGTTATTATATCACTCTACGATCATTCCATATAACTGATTTTATTGGGAGAATTTATTGATTAAATCGGAGAAATTTAACAAATAAAAAGCACCACAGAACCAACAGTATCCTTACTCTTATGACTGGTAATAACCAGCTTTCTGTCTTCACCAACATCAGCTCGGTTCAACCCTGCAATATGCGCCATGAGCACAGCTTAACCGGCCGAGATTCCGGCGCCGAAAAAGCAAAGTGAAAAGGTTTAGCATGCCGCCAGTTCCGTCCCTTGCCATGTGCCAAAGCGCATCGTTTAAATCCGACCGGCTGGAGTGGGTGCAGGAGCAAGATACGGGTCGAATTAACCACACACCGACTGCATACTCGTGCCCTGTTCCCTGTCTACTTCGAATTGGATCATTGCGGTCTTGACTTCGTATGTGTCATGTTCAATGGATCTTTGGCCTCCCGGTGGAGCTGAAATGTTTCTTTCCCCACAAAGGCGAAGGGGAAGCAGGCATTTCGGGGTAAATTTTCCTGGTCTAGGGTTTGGGGAAAGGCTTGGGGCCTGTGAGGAAGGATTTTTTTATTTTATATCAGTGCTTGAGTCATTTTCATATATATAGCTGAAAGTACATACACACAGCTCTAAGAAGCCGCTAAATAGATAAACATTCTTATGTTGATATTCCCTCTTAGTATATGCATGCAATGAAGTTGGACCGATAAAACGATCCGTCTCATCTTCTTCGCCGACTTCGCCGAGCCTGCCTCGGCCTCCGCAGGAAAATATGCCGATGCCGTCAGAGAGCACCACCACCAACACCACCACCATACAAGGCGTTCAACAATCCCAAATCGACCCTTCTTCAAAGAATAAGTCCAATAACAATGGCCTCGACCTTGAAAAGCAGGACATCGCCAACTCCTCGCTACCGACAACCAAAGAATCCTCTCATCTGCCCGTACCAGATACAGGAATCCCCGAAATAGAATATCACTACCTCACATTCGAAACCGAGCTCCCTTCTGCTTGCATAACTCCTAGACTGAATGCAACCCCTCCGCCTGCCGCTCCTGATCTGCACAAGTACATCTCGCCTTTTCGATGGTCCGAGACGCGCAAGGCTGTGATCGCAGGCTTGTCAAGCGGTGTCACCGTCTTGAGCGCCGCAGCGGCCGGTGCCTATTCACCGGCAGCGGGTATCTTGACGAAAGAATGGGCTATCGGTGACGTTGCGTTTAATCTTGGAATTACCCTTTATACGATTGGATTTTCTATATCGCCGATGGTGCTGGCGCCGTTTTCGGAGATTAATGGGAGGAGACCTGTTTTTGTCTGCAGTGGGATTCTTTTCATAGGTAGGTGGTTGACTGGAGATTCGTTTTCTTATAAAGACGAAATGATGCTTTATGGTGTGCGGTTCGGTTTAACTAAACTATTTGTTACACTGCATGCGCATTTTCGGCATCCATGATTGTATTCTTCGTGATTCGCTTTTTTTGGCCTAATCAAGTTGACTGACTCGTGCTACAGTTTGCCAGTTAGGATGTGGTGTTACTCGTTCATTTGCTGGCATGTTACTGGCCCGATTCTTTCTCGGGGTTGGAGGGTGTAAGTCTCCCGCTTCCCTGCCATGGTATACAACTCGTATTATGGGCTTTCCATCTCTAACCGTATACTCTACCCAGCTACTTTCTCAACTATGGTTGGTGGGATTATAAGTGATATTTATGATGCCGAAGACCGAAATACCCCCATGGCCGTGTTCTCCGGCGCAGCACTGTTCGGAACTGGCCTTGGTCCATTATTTGCTTCCCTGATAGTACAGCATATCTCATGGCGTTGGGTGTATTATGTCCAAACAATTGCCGCCACTGTTCTTGTTGGCATCGTTGTGGTCTTCTTCGAGGAGACCCGCGGCAGCGTCTTGCTAAGTCGCAAGGCGAAGGTGCTGAATAAGTGGTATCAAGCGCTGGAGGATGCCGGATATGTTGGTCTAGAGATGCCCACTGCTGGCGGGTCGGGGAAGAAAGAGCTAAGGCGCATTCGATGGAAGGTGAAGACTGACGAGGAGCGCGAGAGTCTGGTGAAGATGATAAGTATATCTCTTTATCGACCGTTTCGTAAGCACTCCCGCCCCTTTATCCGTTTATATATCCTGTGTGAGCTTCAAGTTCTGATGCATGGATTAGATCTTCTATTCACGGAACCAGTGGTGTTTTTCTTCTCCCTTTGGGTCGCATTTAGCTGGGCTGTGCTATATCTCCAGTTTGGTTCAGTTCCGCTCGTATTCCGGAATGTTTATAATTTTGATGTTCAGCAATCGGGTGCTGTCTTCACTTGTATGTTCAAATCTGTCTTTAAACGTCTTGGAGACTGTTTGCTTACTCTGATTTCCATAGCCATGTGCATTGGGGCTCTGATAGCCTGCGCCATAAGTATAGTACAAGAGCACGTGGCCAAAAGACTCGGAAAGGCGTCAAACTCACCAGAAGGCCGGCTATATTTTGCTTGTATCGAGTCTATACTTATGCCCGCAGGCATGTTTTGGTTTGGATGGACGGCCTTTCCATCCATTCACTGGATTCTACCTACGATAGCCGTCGGCTGCGCCACTATCGGGATATATTCAATCTACCTTGCCGTTTTCAACTATTTGGCAGATACGTATCACAGATATGCCAGCTCGGCTCTGGCTGCTCAATCGTTCTGTAGGCATAAGCCAATTCCACTACTGTTGAAACGTCTCAGTTAACTGACATATGTGCTTATCCAATTAGGCCGCAATATGCTTGGAGGTATATTCCCGCTGGTTACGGGATTCATGTTTACAAACCTTGGATATGCAGGGGCCTCTAGTCTCTTGGGTGGCATTGTAAGTGCCCCTTTATTTCGAATCGGTTGGTCCATAGCTAACCGCTGGAAACTCTCAGGGCGCGATCCTGACTATTGTTCCATGGGTTTTGGTTTTCTACGGGCCTAGGATTCGTGCCAAAAGCAAGATTGCAAGTGTAAGTCATGCAGGTACCCCTCTTTTCGACCTTTTCTACCTCAGTCGTTGCTGATATCTTAAAGGAAATAATGAATACATCGGCCTAGATATATACTAGTTCATGCGGATATACATACACGGCCTTCTTTGAAAGTCTTTTTAAAATCTTTTTAAAATCTTTTTTGGCATTGGGATATTTACTTTTCCTTTTTCTTTCTTCTGCATGTTTTGGAGCTAAACTATACGCTAGACATGATGTTAATGATGATGGAATATCAGATTTCTTCAGTATGCACTATCCACACCACGCCATGCACCATCCCAGCAACACCATCTCCTACCATTCTTCCCCTTTTTTTGCCCCTTTCCTCTCCCATCTCCCACCTGTAGACTCTGCCCGGGGACTGCTTGATCACCGAATCGGCGATTGCGATGCGCGAACCATCTCCGATGACTAAACGGCCATAACGGTCGCATTACTAAGCAGCCGAGACGAGCCCTCGCGGCAAGATGCAGGGCACGACGCGTTCTGATTGGCCGGGAATGAGATCATCGACCCCACCAACAAATATCCCACTTCGCGCCGGCCAATCAGCGACGCGCTGCCGGTCGTCAGGCGTTGGTGGGATTGCGTGATCGAAACATGAGTTGACGGCTGTTTGGGCTGTTTGGACAGTTCGGGCTTTCTGACGCCGGATGGAGGGGTTTAAATGTTTTGGCTCTCCCCGAATAATTTCCATCGCAACAACTTCATCTCACCTTTCGCATCTCACTTCACTCATCTCTGCTCACTCCAGCTCTACCTTCTCTACCTCATACCAATCACATCATCCTCACAATGGCTGAAGAAAACCGTGCTCCGTATGCTATTTTGTTTACCCCTCCTTTTACTTGAATCTATTCAAACTGACACTGCGAAATAGTCTCCGTCTCGGCTCAACTGCCCCTGACTTCAAAGCTGTCACTACCAAGGGTGAAATCAACTTCCATGAATTCATTGGTGACAACTATGTTATCTTGTTCTCCCACCCAGTAAGTTTCAGAGCTCGCTCAGCCATGGAAGAGCTGCTTGAACTGACATGATCAATCTGTCTCTAGGACGACTTCACTCCCACCTGCACTACTGAACTCGGTGCCTTTGCCAAGTTGGAGCCAGAATTCACCAAGCGTGGTGTCAAGTTGATTGGATTGGTAAGTTGTTTCTTGGAAAAGAGGGGAGCCCCAGCAAACAACCGGGATTACCCGCTCTGCCTTGTCGAAACATCAGACTCGTATTTCCGGGATCAGGCCACGCTATCTGGGTTCGAAGCATCAGGGAACTAACTGCCATGTGTGAAACAGAGTGCCAATGAATTGAAGTCCCACCACGACTGGATCAAGGATATCGATGAAGTCACCGGATCGAATTTGCAATTCCCCATCATTGCTGATGCCGACCGAAAGATCTCTCTTGCATATGACATGATTGACCACCAGGATGCTACAAACGTTGACGAGAAGGGTGCGCTCCCATACTCCCAAAAGTCCTCGCACATGAACTTTTAACGCTGACCTCGCTATAGGCATGGCCATGACCATCCGCTCAGTCTTCATCATCGACCCCAAGAAGAAGATCCGCACCATCCTCTCCTACCCCGCCTCCACCGGCCGCAACACCGCTGAGGTTCTCCGTATCATTGACGCCCTCCAGACCACCGACGGTAACGGTGTCAACACCGCTATCAACTGGCAGAAGGGTGATGACGTTATCATCCCACCAGCCGTCTCGACTGAGGATGCCGTCAAGAAGTTTGGCGACGTCAGAGTTGTGAAGCCGTCAGTGACTTTCTCTCCAGCTCCACGACTATAATAACTCAACGTATGTATGCGTGTGCTTACCTTTCATCCTTTCAAAACAGATACCTCCGATACACCACCCTCAAGAACTAAGCGTGGTTCTTCATCCAACGGGCTGGCGAAACGAGTGGAATCCGAGATTTTTCTTCTCTTCAAAACTTACAAAACTTGATACCTGTTATTTTAACGACGACCAATGAAATGTAACTCTCTACTTAAAGTGAACTGAAAGCATTGTGATCCAAGCCTGTCGAGGGGAACGCGTAAAGTAGACCGGTAAATAGTCGAAGAGTAAAATCCGAGAATAACCATAACTCTTGGATGTAACATAACAAGACATATCTGATTCGATGGCCAGATGCCAATCGACCTCCTGAGGCGCATTGATTGGAACGGATGAAAGGGTGGCTTGAAACGAAGCAACCATCGACCTCAACCGAGCTCGGATTTTAAAACAGGCGACCTCTGCATAGCCCTTATGCGTTTCAGCACCTCCGCTCTCCATGCACCTGAACCATCGTAAAGGTTCATGCAGCGAATCGAAACGACGGCGTCGAGCGCTGGTTTCCCTTTTGGGACTTGTGAAGTGCACTGCTTATGTCAGCTCCATCACGAGCCAGCCTCGGCTAAAACTGCTTGTTCGGCTAACTACGCCAAGCCCATTACATAAGCTCCCTGTCCGGCGAGTGGGCCCGTGTCTAGCCAATGAGAGGGCGCCGTGGGGTTTGGAGATAGAAGAAAAGGAAAGAGCGACAGCCGCTCTGGAGGCTGAAAAACGAGGAGCCAAAAAGGGAAGAGGGACAAAACTCTCGCTGGACGTCACGTCTCTCTTCTCTCTTCTTCTTCTCTTCTCATCTTCTCATCTGCACCCATTCTTTTTAACCGAAAGGGAAGACGAGAGATAGACCAGGTACGGTCTGGCCGCCGCCAAGGGTCGTTGTTTAGTCGCACATTTTACCACTTACGACGCAAGTCGAGTCAGGATCCTCGCCCACACGCCCCAGATACTACCGCTACCGCAGAACTACATACCACCTCCCAAGCAGACATACGCAACTCCAGGAGCGCTATCTGTCTATCCCTGCCTGCACCGGCGTGTGCCTCCTGCACAGATCCTGAATTGTGATAGGGGACAGGGCGAAGTCTTTGCGAAAACAGAGGGATCAAGAGAAAGCGCGATAACAAAATTACCCACCCCGTTGCGAAACAGAAACTCAATTATTGTTCCTTTTTTCTCTCCGCCCAGGCAAAGATTTTACGGGCTTGCTGTCAGTCAAGCAGCCTTGCATACGCTAACTCAGAAGTTTCTTGTTTTCTGAACACTTCCCGACGAACGAAGATCGCTCGAATTCCTTTTTTTTCCCTCATACGTCCATCGCTTGCAGTTTCAGATAATCCTGGGGTTCCTGGTTCTGGGAACTGGGCTTGAAAAAAAACAAAGTAAAATAATAGTCAGTCTGGTGCGAGTGTGCGTCCGCATGGGAAATAGGAGGACCGTTCAACAAAAAAATAAAAATAAACGATTGACTACTTTTCCCTACATGGATAACACGCCTAGGAGGACTTTGGTGGGAATATAATCTGCGGTCTACCAGAAGGCCGCCCGAACGGTCGTGTACGTATGTCAGATAAATCCCCTTGTCTTGTCTTACTCTCATAATTAGGATTTCGAACTCGATCTCGAGTTTTTGATTTCTTATTCCCTCCTCTCCTCTTTCCCCTCTGTCTTTCTAATTAAGGGGGATGGGTGTTTGTTGCCTAATTTTGCATGTGTCATTTGTCTTGATCTCCTGCTCTGCACTTCCTTTTCTCAATTTGGCTGGGTTTTAGTTTTTGTGCATAATATGAGGCCTTTTTCCCCTCATTTTTACGCAGGATGATGTGAACGGCAACATTGACGATATATAATCATGGCAGGACTAGAAAACGAAAAGCGAACGTCAAAAGGTTCAAGGTTATCGATAACCCCGCGCAATGCCGAACAATTGAACCGATTTTCTTCTGTGAAGAAATATTTCCGTTCAAGCGAGTCTCCTACTAAAATCAGAGGTGAAGCGAATAGACCGACACCTCTTCCCCCGACGTGGTTAGAACAAAGGCCTTCGTGGGACACATCTCGCGATCAACCAATTGCCTCCGAGATACCGCAAGCTATTAATAACCAACACATACGGCAGCTGAAGACGAGGCGGTACTCGGAATCCGCCTCTGATATACCGCTTTCGCCTTCTCAACACAAACGCACAATCGTTTTTCCACATTCACCAGCACTGCGCACCGGAATAGAGGATAGTGAACGATTAAGGATACAGAGTCTGCTGAGCCCGCGATATCCAGGAGCCAAAAGGCCCCTGAGAAAATCCAGTCTACAGCATTCCAATTCATCCACAAGCCTTAACAGTCGAGCAACTACTCTAAACGAGACTACTCGGGTTGAGTCATCGTCAAGCCCAAAATTTGGAGACTCATCGCTCCCATATGGATCCTTGCCATCTCCCTGGCTTCACGATACTGCAAACTCCTCACCCTCAATCTCTGGTAGGTTGAGCGAATACTCGGCGGAAATGGCAGCCACACACCGACCCCCATCATCTAGGGGTGACCACCCGGGTGTGCCCAGCACACCGGGTGGTTATCATAGCCAAAAAGGCCCCCAGGGCGTACCGCATGGAGGTGCAAACCCGACAAATTTGTCTGGTCTGGTGTGTAACGTTCATAGGACTACCGGGAAGGAGCCGCATCCGCTGGTTGGTGCAACCACCACAATACTAGGTGATAAACTATACGTATTTGGTGGACGGATGTTGTCTCGGACACGACCAGAACTGACAGCCGACCTATACGAACTGGATTTGATAAGGAGGCATTGGACAAAGATTCACACGACCGGAAATGTTCCGCCACCAAGGTATTTCCACAGCATGTGTGGATTGGGTGACACTAAACTTGTATGTTTTGGTGGGATGTCGCCCAAGTCGGCAACAACAGGACAACATACAGCCGGGAACGAGGCACAATCTGAGGTTGTGGTAATGTCTGATGTGCACATCTACGACGTACCGTCGCGAACATGGACGCGCATACCTACCTCGAACACTCCCCAAGGGAGATATGCGCATTGCGCAGCGATTCTTCCCTCGGCCGCTATCTTTTCTTCCGCCAACGCCCCCCTTTCGGCTATCCACAACAACCCTTCGTCTTCAAATCCCCACCAAGGATCGATAGGTGTGGAGATAGATGGTCTTGGCGGTGCGGAGATGGTAGTTGTTGGAGGTCAGGACAGTTCGAACCACTACATCGAACAAATTAGTGTTTTCAACCTTCGAAGTCTAAAATGGACGGCAACCAGTCCTCTGGGCCGGAGTTGTGGAGCTTATCGCAGCGTGGTGTCGCCGCTGACAGGAATGTCGGTCTCTGATATTGGGGAGGGAAACACAGAGGAGCCGCCAGGCACACCGAATAATGACAGAAGCCGGCAAACAGCTGGATCTTCCATGTTGATCTACTCGAATTACAACTTTCTCGATGTCAAGCTGGAATTACAGGCCCGACTTCCGGACGGAAGATTGGTGGAGAAGACGATGGATACCTCGATATCACCGCCTGGGCTGCGTTTTCCGAATGGTGGCGTTATAAATGGTCATTTTGTTGTCAGCGGAACGTATCTCACCTCCTCAAAGCAAGAGTATGCCCTTTGGGCTTTGGACTTAAAGACGCTTACTTGGGGCCGTATAGACGTTGGCGGGTCGATTTTTGGACACGGGAGCTGGAACCGTGGGGTTTTGTGGAACAGGCGAAGCACTTTCGTTATCCTTGGCCATAGGAAGCGCAGTTTAGTCGAGGACTATAACCACCGGCGTATCAACTTTTCTCATCTGTGTATGGTCGAGCTGGAGGCATTTGGACTTTATGATAACCCTCGACGGAGCGCACCGACTTCAGGCTATGTCTCCGCGAGTGCCCCTTCTCTTCCCGCATCTATCCAACCGAAATTCTCTCAACAATCCGCTGGCGGACGCCCTTATCTATCTGCTGCCGAGCAGTTAGGATTTATGGCGCAGGCTTTCACCGAGTTATCCGACATGGACCTACTCACTATAGGCGGTGAACGCATTCCAGTAAACTCGCATATCCTCTCCCGCCGGTGGGGCCCATATTTTGTGAAGTTGTTACGCGAAGCAACTGCGGTGGCTGGGGATAGCATTTCTGACGCGGCAACACTTCGACAGCTCCATAGCTCTCACAATAACCGAAACTCAAGCGTAACCATTACCCCCTCCCTTGGAAATAGCAGCCATTACTCAACCGCAACAACCCTGGTAAATCAACCAACCAGCATGTTAACAGTGAACGATCACAAGAACATCTCTGCCCCCCTTACGGCTGCTGTGATCTCGAACCTGGAGGCGCCATCTGCTCACACTCTCGCCCCAAGCTCTCGACCTAGAACACTCTACCTCCCTCACACATATCTCACGGTTCAACTGCTCGTCCATTTTCTATATACCTCCACCCTCCCTCCCGCTGGCTCCCCTCTATGCACCCCCCAGATCCTCTGTTCACTCCTTCAACTAGCACGACCATACCAAGTTGACGGCCTTCTCGAAGCGACTGTTGAGCGACTTCATCAAGTCCTAGACGGCAGAAATGCCGCTGCAGTTTTCAATGCGGCTGCAATGGCGGCTGGGGGCGGTCGAGGAACTGGTTTCACTACAGGCTCAGGCGGCACGCTGGAACTCTTGAACGGATCGAGTTCACCATCAGCCGGTTTCGATGGTTCAGCTGGCGACAGGAACATTACAAGTACACTCCGCTCAAGCTCCTCAGACAACGATTCAGCCGGGAGACAAACGATAGCAACGAGGTCTGGATCTGGATCCACTAATGAAGCCAATTCATTTTCTTCTTCTCGTCGTCATCAATCTAGTCCTCAACGCCCGTCGAACCTACGTATTAACACTGATTTCAAACCCAATCGAGCCCGCGGCCTGTCTTCTGCTTCCCGTGATCGAGCCGAGTCTGTGGGAAGTGCGAGTACAGCTACATCTGCATCCACCAATGAGAGCGGCAGGAACCTGGCAGACGCGGATCTAGCACGCCAATCGTCGCATCAACAAAGTCAGAGCCGAGGCCGGCCCGGCCGTGAGGTTTGGACCGCTGATATCAGTAGCGTTGTCGGGTTGCAAAAACGAGGTCTGCGAGGCCTTATGGAGGGTAGACGAATGAGAGAAAGAGGCGTCACCAATACAGTCGATGATAGAAACATGACAGCTGTTGCAGGACCTGGTGCTGGAGGAAATAATAATACACGCTCCACCACCCCTGGGCCCGGGTTGGGAATTTCTTGAAGATATTCTTTTTTGTATTACACAGAGCGCCTTACGACACCATCTAAACGGCCATCTACCCCACATCACCTATCTACTATCGCCTTCTATCTCTTTGACATGATTTATACGTGGCGGGCCGGATTGTGTTCGCCTTTCTTATATCTATGGCCCGCAATCGTCTTTGCTACCCTTTTGCCAGTTTTTATATACACGTTTTGGCGCTGTGGCTTTAACAGTGATGTCAACTGTCATGTTAATTTCATCTAGAATAATACTATGATTGATTGATTTATGTCCCTTTCCCTTTTTCTCCCCTTATCATTTTTCCTGACCTTCCCCCAGACACATATATAAACAAGTGATAGAAATCATGATCATATTAATTTCTACAAGTGAATTTCCTGTTCTAAGCAGGGACTTGTAGCCATTTGGCATGAAAAATTGAGCCATTGATTTGAGAATGGGAGGAAACAAGATAAAGTCTCCTACAATTAGAAGGGGGAAAATGCAAAATAATAATAGTAATACTAAGTTAGTAGTTAGAAACAGATACATAAACGGGGTGATAATTGGAGGAAAAAATGAAGAGAAAAATAAAAGCGTTAAACTCCCCGTCCGAGTCGAAGTCAGAATAAATGCCAAAAAGTAAAACGACAAGAGGTTTGAAAGAACCTAGAAGAAGACACCAAGCTAAGAAAGATATAGGTAAGTGAAGGAAGATAAAATCGGTATAAGAGTAGATATTATGGAGGAAGAAAAAAAACAAAAATTAAGATAAAAAACGTAGGATGAAATTTTTCCTTTTTTTAAACATTTGAAAGCAGTTTTGTATTTGTGTATTGGGCTTTCTTCTCTTCTCCAATTTTGTTGTGTGTGTTTTTCATAAGATCTTCATCGACTGGGTACTGCTCTTGCGAGGACTCGGACGTTATCTACGAATCCCTTGACTAGTTCTTCGTATTGATTGCTGCGATCTCCCGCGAGTGCGAGGTCGCCTTGCCTTCGGATTTCGGCAGAGGAGATTTCAATTTCAAGCTCGTGGTCGAAATCGGCTTGGGGGTTTGTGGGTGTGCTCTAATATGTCTCGTTAGTACAGTTCAATAGGTCTATCTAGTTTTGAATCATCTAGTGACTTGGTAAACTCACCTCGGAACTTCCAACTTGCGTTAAATCAATTTGATAGGCAAGATGTCTATAGCTCATTCGATCCTTGTTTCGTTCACCACCTCGCTTCCAAGCCTGGCTATCTCCAGTGGGCTGTAACTGGGATAGATCTCCTTCATAGTTCATTTCGAGATTGACACTGATTCGCCAGTCAAGACAAGTTCGGGGACTGTAGACATCTAGATCTGCAATGCGGCATTTGACGATACGCGCTAGCACGGCGCCTGTTTTTTGATCTGTGGTTACGCGGACTTTGGGCTTGTGACGGGGATTGAGATGGTGTTGGACTATGGGAGGTAGAGCGGAGTGGGCCACTTCGTAGAAGGTGTCCCGCTCCTTTTTATGAGCGTATGTTAGGGGGATGCGGGATGTGCCTGGGCCCATGGACATTTTGACTGCTTCGTTTAAGAAGTTGTTGAGAACTCGATGTTGAGCCTGGGAAGAGTGAGTTAGTTTTCTTGTAAAACATAGATGCATGAAGGGTTAAATATAGGATAGTACTTACGAGTGACATGGAGCTTTCAAATGCTAGTCTGATACTCGGGTCATCCTTGCTCACTACGCACTCAGAGAGGATAGGTAATCTGAGCCGGTCTCCTCTATTTTTGTCCACTAGTTGTCCCAGTTTGGCTTCAACCTCAAGAATTGCGCCAGAACCAACTGCAGCCCCGCCAGCTGGTGCCGCCCCGATATCCTTTTTCAAAACTACGTGCTGAAAGAGAAAATCGCAGATTATTTTGGTGGTTTCTTCATGGGGAATGACGCCTGTGATAGAGGGCTCCCAAGGCCCTAAAGACGACTTCGTATCATCTGCTTTTGGGATTGGTGCTGGGGTTTGTAGTGAGTTCCCATTGGTTGTCGCATTTCGAATTGGAGTTCCTTCACTTGCTGCCGAGTCGGGTAGCGCTGTTGTGGTATTGACGCTTGGTGTCATAAGGCTCTCAGAAGCTTCGCGTTTCAGCTGAGACGATTTTGACGTTGCAAGTTGTGGAGTGCGGCTTCGCGTAGCTGGAATGGCTGGTGGTTTCCCGCTGGACCTAGGGGCCTTTCGAGCAAAAATTGGAGGTTCCGAGTACCTTTTCCGTTTCTTTCTCGGAGGGTATGTGGCCGTTTCTGGCGTTGCGGGCGTCATTCTCTCAGCTTTGATAGGGGTATTTTGAATATTCATGGCAGAAGGTGAGGATTCTTTTAACGATTTGTGGCTGGTTTGCGGAGATAAGGTTGTAGAAAGATTCGATATTGACGGAGGTTGCGATGTGAGAGGGGTGGTGGGAGGGTATGGAGGTGGGTTGACTCGAAGTTTTTCGTGAGAACGGCTATTCAGGTCAATTGTTGGATGACTTGTTTGCCTGGAAATTTCGGCACTGTCTCTCCGTGGTGTTTGAATTGCATTATCAGGTGCAGCTGAGATGGAGCCAAATCGACTGCCACGTGAAACAACTGTCTTGGGGCTAATGCTATCTGCAGACTGCTCTTTTTCCTGCTCCATAGACATTCGTCGCTGATACCTTTCGGAGGCAGCTGAATCCTGGCGCGGAAGAGGTTGCTGGGCTGGGGGAGAACCAGCAGCCCTCGGATCACGGGCCGACGCATCCTGACTACCCCATGGGCTGCTTGGGAGGTGTGGGCCGTGTTGGAAATCATGGCCAGCGGACGGTGGGCGAACTGGATGAGGAGAGGGACGACCGTATAACGACGAGTTTGGAGCCAAAGGGGTCCCTGGTTGTGATCGCTGCTGGTTGGGAGGATAAGCTTGCGGTTGAGGCGGGGGAGGTTGCTGTTGCGGTGCACCTAAGCTGTCCCGGGGGTTCGCAAACGAAAAGCTCCGGACAGACGACGGAGATGCGGCAGAGTGAATTGAGTGAGAACGTTGCTGCGAGAAATACGATTGCTGTGTGCTTGCACTCATAGGTTGGGGAGTAAATGGGGAGGATAATGACGCGGTGGGCGGAGCAAGGGTAGCGGGATGCGCAAACGAGTCGCTTCGAGGTAGTGGATAGATGCCGGATGGACGATGGTCGGAAATGGATTCTCTCCCAGGAATATGAGGAGGACCGCTCAGAATAGATGGAGGTGGTGCTTGATATCCGGATTGAACCGAGCTGTAGGACGTTGACCGCTTGGGAGAGTGTATGGACGCCTGTAAGGGATAGGGTTGCGACGGTCTTCCACCACTTCCTCCAACAGCATACTCGGGAGCAACCTGATGCGGTGTGGAAACAGCTTCATCGCGAGAGCCATGAGGTCGTATACTATCGCGCTCTAGTGGCGGGCGATGGGAAGGCGATGGAGGTCGAGATCGTTGCGCCGGTTGTGAGCTCCTCGACGCACCGGGATCAGAATTGATGATGTTGCGTAAATCCATGTCGTGTATGCTAGAGGAACGCAAGATTCATGATCTAGACAGAGTCGATTTCAAGAAGACGAGATGCCATGCGTCGACAGGCGAGATGTGCTGATGGGGAGGAGAGGTTCGAGGTATGCGACAAGTTGGTTGTTCCTTATTCAGATGCCGGCCAAAAAAAAAAAAAAAAAAGCAAAGAAAAAACAAAATACACAGAGAAGATCAAACAGATTCTCGCTGCCTGCTTTGGTTTAACACAACAACAGACTCGCTCTTCATTGCCCAAATGCTGCCGCCTGAAGTTCTTCTGCCTCAGGGATAGGGAGATGATTCTTTCTTTGCGCCTGTTAAGGAGGAAGCTGTTGTTCGTTTGATGCGCGCCCCTGAAGCTATTGCGCCATCCACGTTTTGCAGGACGCTCTGCTGCTGCGTCTTTCTGTGTCTCTCTGTGCCGCTTCTTCTTCTCCGTCTCTTTTTATATCTTTCTCTCTTTTATATCTTTTTATATCTTTTTTTTCTTCTTTTTTTTGCTTCGTCGTCGTGTTTGAGCCTCTTTTCACCTTCCTATTACGGTTTAGCGTGTTAAAATTCCGCTAGACTATATATGGCTAGTCTAGCTTATGTAATAATAATTACATAGCGTCCCCTTTCGGACTAGCGTGTTAGATCTTGATCTGATAAGATTATCACGTGGATCGCTGCTTCCACTGAGAAACTGGCAGATATTGATACCCTATACAAGCAACTTATACCGTTCAAGTTGTTGAACTCGAGCTAGCTAATGCTTCACGCCCATCATGCTTCCTCTACCCTATCTATGGCTAGACCTGCAGTAACCTGTCAACAATTATGGCTATAACCCTCCAATCTAATGCCTCTCAGCAACGAACGGCCATCAGACAGTGTGTGGGAAACCTCCTCTTTGCCCTTGTTCCAAGCTTCCTTCGGCACTATCCTGGCGGTGATGCGGTGCTATCCCTTCCGGAGCGGTCAGACAACTTTGAAGCCTTAGATGGTCTCCGTGGTTGCGCGTGTCTGCTGGTCTTCAACTTTCATTTCCTCTTTTCGTATACCCATACAACATCAGTCGGCTGGGGCTTTGCAGAAAGCAACTGGGGATTACACCAGCTTCCTATAGTACACCTCCTGTTCTCAGGCCATGCCATGGTGGCCATATTTTTCGTCATATCGGGCTATGTCTTATCATATAGAAGCCTGAAGCTGTTTCAAGCCTCGTTGTGGGAACCGGCCTTTCACAACATCGCTTCTTCTACCTTGCGTCGTGGTATCCGACTCTACATACCAGCCTTCGTTAACGTTTGCTTGGTCACAATTGCTGTCCGCCTTGGTTGTTACAATTATTCAACGCGCGTACGTGATAAGGGAGATATCATTGTCGGGGCCGATGAGCAACACCCTTTCATCTTTCCAACGTTATGGGAGCAGCTTCGGGATGCATACCTGACAATGGTTCATCTTCTTGATCCTTGGAACTGGAATCTTTATTATAATCACTATAGCCCTCATCTCTGGACGATACCTGTTGAGTTTCGCTGCTCTATTGTCCTATTTCTAACTTTACTCTGCACCTCCCGGTTTCGACTTTGGTATCGTGTTGCAACAGTGTCTGCCCTGACATATTACTGTATAAGGTGGAGTCGTTGGGATGTAGTGCTGTTTCTATCGGGCATGCTCCTGGCCCAGGCGGACGTTATATGTGGCTTATGGCAAACCCTTCAGGAACAAGAAAACTTGACGAATCGAACCACCAAGAAGAATGATGAGCCCGGACTACTAATATTACCAACGCATACCCACACCATTGCCACACAGGGATGCACTCCAACCCGCCGCAGATTATGGCTATTTATTTTCGTTCTCGGCCTTTATCTCGCCTCATGTCCTAACAGCGCGCCAGCCATGACCCCAGGCTACAAATACCTTGCCACTTATATTCCCAAAACATATCCAGAACCACATCGCTTTCTCCAATCCATCGGTGCTGTCATCATCGTCTGTTCCATTAACCACTCCCCACCTCTCCAGTGCATCTTTAAGCTTCCTCTTGCTCAATACTTTGGCCGTATTTCTTTTGCGTTCTACATCGTTCATGGCCCCATCTTACATTCTCTGGGCTACTCGATCATGCCTGGCATCTGGACCTACATAGGCAAAGAAACTGATAGTCAGTTCTGCACCGGGTTGTTCATTGGTTACATAGCCTGCTTGCCCGTCTCTATTTGGGCTGGAGATATATTCTGGCGTGCTGTTGATATACCCACCGTGCGACTCTCTAGGTGGATAGAGCGTCAGATCACCCAGTAAATTATCCACATCCTTACTAGTATATGCACTGTGAATGGCTGGTTCACACGTAACTCACGCTAGAACGATCATATTGAACACTGTAGGTATAATGTATATCATATTCTTCGTCGTCATAATCCATTCGAAATGAAAGCCACAACCAAAAGTCATGCGCAAAGCGAGAAAGCGAGGAAAGATGAGAATGGAAGCAAGAGCTAATATCCTATGGGTAGATCTGGCGAGAGCTGACAATTGTTTTTGGCAGGTACAAAAAGGTACAAAATATGGAGTTTAGGGGTAAAAGTTTGAGGATGGGTCCAATGCTATGGAATTGGATGGGAAAAGATAAGATGGGTGTGGAAACATAAGCGCGAAGCAAGAGGGTTAAGATGGTAAGTCATAAAATAAATCAATGAGATCGATGCCATGTCGCTTTCCTATACCGAAACTCCCCACAGTCCGCGACCGCCGCAGACTCCAAGCCAATCCCCGCTCATGCTGGGGTTGGGGCTCGGGATATGTGGTGCCCAGCTGAGATTCGAAACTTCGTAATCGCAAACCCAGGAGGCGGCTGGGCCGCGCTCCATCGTTGAAGGTACGCCTGCATTTCCATGCTGCGCTGGTTGTGCTGGTTGAGAAGACGGGGTGGGAAGAGAAGCGGCATTGTTCTGGTTTATTAGGTCCCAGATGAGAACTAGAGAGTCGTCGGCTCCAGAAGCGATGGTGCCGCGTCGGGTAGGGGACCATTCAACGCAGTTGATTGCTGCGGAGTGACCTTTGAGCTCTAGCAGAGCCTGGCCGGGCTGTCGGACATCGAGAACTCGGATTATATTCGAGTCTTGGGCGAAGGTTGCTAGAAGGTGCGCATCATGCGGTGAAGCTAGAGGGAAGAATACGGTCAGTCAATTGTACAGCATATACAAGACTAAATGATAGTGAAATAAATGCTTACCGGATATACGAAGAAGTGGAGGGGGCCAAGTTCCGTTCTGTGATGGAGACAAATTCCCTGCCGATTTTCCTACGGATCGCACTATATTAGTCTTCATTGAGGTCTGAAAATGGTAAAACAAGAAGAAAAAAGCTTACCCTTATCATTTTTTTCGGATGGTTCGTAGATGATCGTGCTATGTTCCAAGCTTCTAAGATCAAACATGCGAACGCTCCCGTCGGCGCCGCAGCTAACAAAAACGTCCACACTATTCGCGCAAAACCGTACATCAAAAACTTCCTTGTCGTGAGCAATAAGCTGCGTCTTGGCTGTAAGACTTGGTATATCCCATATAGTACATGTCGTGTCGATGCTAGATGTAATGATAAGACTCGGGGAGATGACATTCCAATCCAAGGACGTTATCGGAGCAGTATGTTCGGGTGTTTTGGAATTTGAGAGAAGCGCTAAAGGTGAGAGCTTTTGCACCGGTGGGTTTCTGACTGTACTCGAGCGGTTGATCGAGTTACTTCCATAATATTGGGGCTGTGAGGGATTGGAAGGCAAGGACCAAAGACGAAGGTGGTCACCGGAAGTTGCTAATAAGTCTGTAGATTGTTTTTGTGATGATGGAGGCTCCCATAAAATCCTCGTGACTGGGTAGGAATGAGTGGCCTCAGCGGTTTTTGTAAAGTCTAGTCCTGGCTCGCTATCGGGTTCATTGTATTCCCGGTCAGGCTGCGAATACTGTGCATGGAGAATTTGTATCTGCATCGCATATGTTAGCCATAGCATGCTTTATTTACGGCGAGACCCTGAGGGGTTTAGGGGACCATACGTAATTATGGGTATCTTCAAGATAGCTTCCGACAGCAAGTTTCCCCGCAGATGCAGTATTTGGAGGTGTAGCCCACTTACACCAATCCAGTGCATATAGACCCCACGGTGCAAGATAATTACTATTTGTAGCCCTCTGAACCTCTCCGTTGTTGAATCCTGGCGGAGTACCCATCTCATCCGACTTCCCTAGTTCCATATGGGGACGAATGTCCGCCAATCCTAGTGGGGAGTATGACGTCGATTGTGCAGACTTGTGCGAATATGAGGATGTTGACATGAACTTCGAGTTATCGGGAGTGCCGCCGAGCGGCTGGTATTTCTGCTGGTCCGCAACGGGACTGGTGGGTGTATAGCCCTGCGGTTGACTGAATGAGCCCATTTTTGAGGGTGTCAACGGAAGAGAGAGCTGCGGGGTTACTTGGGGATGCGACGGGAGCGTGGAAGGTTGACTAGCATGGTTCCCAGGCTGTAAAGCACCTGGCACGGAGCTGCCACCTATGCTACCACTGGAGAACTGAGGCGCATGTTGGGGAGCGGAGGGTGGTATATTTATCGAGGGAGCGTGATTCGAGGCATAGTCTAGCTGACCACCGTGTTGTTTTGGTGGCTGGGGTTCACTGGGAGGTATTGTATTATTATTTCCGCTTGGTATATGCAGCTCCTCCGGCTGTCGTGGAAATGTCGGCGCACGGCGTGGTCCATCAAAAGGCATCGACGGATCCGCCATGGTAGGAAAGCCAAGTCAGCCTACAGAGAACCTAGCCCCTATTAGAATTAGTCTGATATCTATGAGCCAGATAGTACCAGGGGCATTACCTATTTTCAAACCAGGAGGATGTATAATTGCGATGGCGCTGGCATTGAGGTTAGTTGGATGTGGGGGAAGACGGGAGTTGGCCCGGTGAAAATGAACAACAGATCGGGCTTAACAAAACGGGTCAGGCACTCCACTATCGATTCTCAAAGAACTTAGAGTAACATACTCGCTATGATAGTGGTCGCGACAAAAAGACGATGCCTTCAGCTACAGCGACGAGGATAGAGTGAGCTATCATCCATCGTAGGATCTCGACATCCAGCAAGCGGCTAACAGATGGCTTGGCAATGATGACTAATGAGAATACGCCAAGAACAACTTTTTCTATATAATTTGGAGTGTTACTACGGGGTCAAGTTATATGGGATAAATATTGTGGATTTTCCGATTTGTATGATTGGTATAATTGATCTGGCACAGTCACCGAATTGTGTCCAAACCACTGGCAAAATACATTGGCCGATTCTATCACTTTCTCACTTACTTGCTCACAGCACTAAACAAACATGACAAACAGACATGTACCTCTCCATACAAATTTTGGCGTCAGGTACAAGCGCCAGCGAGGGATATTGATCATGTGATTTAGAGCGTATTTGAGCTCACCCAGTGATAGAACCACCGCCAGGTGAGAATGTAGCTAGGGGGATAAGGTAGAAAGAATTAGAAGAATCAAGATGAATTCTCTACATAAAACTTGAAAAAATACAGTATATTGTTGGCGAGCTGATCATTTAGTATGTGATGGTTAGCTGAGTCCTTACGGTATTATTACAACGGGCGGAGTCAACTTTCCCTCGGCTCTCCTGGCACCAGTTCAAACATCAGCCGAATCTACAACAGCATTAGATATAATTTCTTTCTACATCGTCGTCAGTTACGCCGACTTGATCTGTGTCTGGCATATACTGCTGTGCTCTGTAACTTCAGATCTCAAATCCTCTGGAAGCAATGAGTGCCGACGAATCTAACCTCCATCACGAGGCTCTTCTCCTGCTTCCGAGCATCTCGTCTCTATCACTCCACTCGCTGAAGGCAGCATACGGCAGTGCTCTATCTTCTGTCCTGCTCACGCATTCCAAATCAGTGAAGGGAACCAGTCGCACTGTGGTATTGGACATTGCAATCTCCACCCATGGTCTATGTTCACCTGCTGCCCAACCGAGAGGCAATACGTTCGACCGTCTCCAACAACTACTGGCATCTTTCTATAAACTTCTAGCAGCTACCAGTGCATCACTCTCTATTGAACTAGATGGCCCTGGCGGCGTCGATGCGAGAGTATTCTTCCTAGACCATGACTCTTCGAATTCACCAGGCCAGCATCAAGCTGCCCCTCTATACGGCCCAATCACAAGTCTTCGGAACCTGATATCATCAGGTCGCAGCTGGGGCACCATTTATACCTTAGACACACAAGAAGGCAACTCGCTAGCAGACTCTCTATCTAGTCATGCTCGGGAGTTATCCGGCTCTGAGCTTCCTATCCACAAACTCCCGGGCCTTAATGAGATACAGCCAGCAGACTTATTTCTAAATAAAGAGACAACATCCTCGGCTCCACATTATTCAGTCGCTGTTGGTGGTACCTTTGACCATCTACACGCGGGGCATAAACTGCTTCTCACAGCATTTGCACTTGCCTTGGATGTAGAAAACCAACAGCTCTCCCATGGACGAAAAATCCTAACAATTGGAATCACAGGGGATGAGTTGTTGGTGAATAAGAAATATGCCGAATTTTTAGAGTCATGGGAAGAGCGATGGCAGGGTGTCTGGGTTTTTTTACGATCAATAATGGAATTTTCTCCCCCTGAGAAACGGAAGATTACAATTACTCGCGAATCTAATCCGGGGGTTAATGGTAAACGCGTTATTGTTCGTGTAGCGCCTGATTTAGAACTGAGATTTGTTCAAATCTCCGATCCATTCGGCCCTACTATCACGGACGAGGATATTACTGCGTTGGTCGTATCGAAAGAGACACGCTCTGGCGGTAAAGCGGTTAACGGTGAGCGGGAAAAGAAAGGATGGGCATCGCTGGAGGTATTTGAAGTTGATGTTTTAGATGCTGGTGAGGAGGTAGTGAAGGAAACGGACACGTCGTCAGAGAGCTTCGATTCCAAGATTTCTAGCACCGAGATCCGACGACGACGGATGAACCTGGCAAAAGGCAATCTTTGAACATAATGTTATGGGGAAGTGTTATATATGAGAGCTCTTGAGTGATGACATATTCGACCTTGAAGTGATTCAAGTATTTAACATGCTATCTGCGGTTGAGAGCAGACAATAATAACGGCAAAAAGATATTCACCTTGCTCTCTACGCATGGAATGGGGCATCGTATCAAGCCAAAGACAACAACAAGGCGGTAAAGTAGTCACAATCTAGACCCTAGCCTTACCAAGCTCTATCCTTCCTCCATTCGCCCAGGAATAGACACGGGTAGATACATTTATTCTCATATTCCTGCAGCACTAGAAGCGCCTCGTCAAGAAACACGTGTGGGCGTTGATTACTTTTAAATGCATGGTAGTCCCTCATGGTGAGTCCTCGCCAACAGACCGGTGGGATGGATAGATACTGTAATTACTGCTGATTTGTCTCCCTGCATGCTCCTCAGCCGCTATCTTCTAATTCTCTGCCCTGCCTTGCCTCAGGGTATCAATACGATACGTAGAGCCTGCACTTCACTGGAGCCACATCTAAGAGATAATACGTCAGTGGTAGTTTGGCCACGCGACCCCTGCCTGGCACTGCAGCCCCCTTCGGGACTATATATGATTCTTCCGATGCATGCATCATGTATCAAGCACATAGATGGACGGCAAAACCACACACAAAGCCACACAAGGTCCTCATCTTATCGTAAATCTCTGGTCTTTTTTCATCCTTCAGTCCGTGAGCAGTCTATGGGCGGTGAGGGTTTAGCTCAGGTTTTTCCTCAAACTAGTACTCCGCACTCCGCACTTGAGCTGGTATTAATTTTGCTCCTATTTTTGGTCTGGAGGTTTACGAGCTTGTTATCGAATAGCAGGACAGTCGGATAGAAAGAAAAATAGTCCGGGAAGTGCCATGCAGAAGAGCCCGAGGTATGGGATAGAATCCCTCGTCTTTCATTCAGGACTGGGCATACGTTCATACCCCCCCTCCCTCCCCTCTTATATTTCCCTTGCTATCATTCTCCTACTCTCCTTGCATGTCTCAAATTGGTTTACCTGTTACGGGAATTTCTGCACAGTTCTCTGAGAGCTGGAAAGCATTTGTGCTACGCTGGGACAACGTATAAAAGATAAACTGGTGGGGATGGTGGGTTGGTAGGACATGGGGATGATGTGATAGATTGGATTTTTATTCTGATTTTTACCTCTGGGTTTCTGCAAGGCCTTCCGCCATTTCATATGTGGAAGGAGAAGGGATATATATTTGTCACATCGAAACGGCTGTGGAGCAGCTAAAAATATTTTTTATCTTCTCCTTTCATCCTGGTTTCTGTTCCTTGCCGCTCTCCACACGGAAAGGTTGAAGACTCGCTTTACTTTTTATTTTTTTTTACCGTTGGCTCAGGCTTTCTCGATGAATTGTCCCTGCTTCTGGATGAGATTCGGGGAGGCGAGAGGTATGTATGGATGCTGTCTTGTGCCATGCGGTGCTGTCAGTGAATTATGTGCAACCCCCCCGGCCAGAAATTTTCCATCCTTGCCCGCCTGGTCTTTCATCATCAACACAACCGATCTTTATCATCCTCTTCAAGTTACCAAAGGGACCAAAGACACTATCCTAGCTCCCTCGTTGGGCAGAAATACTCGGGCAGAAGTCGAAAGATCTTTCGAAGTCTTTTTTGCTCTCGCAGATGGTCCTCGTTCTGGAAAGCTGCGTATACGTCACGCCGTCCAGCGCGGCCCAGGCACGTGCCCATGTCTAATACGAGATGACCGTTGCTTAGTCCGGCATAAACTTCTTGCGGTGTTACACAAGCGTGTATTTTATCTCTCTCTTAATTGGTAGAACCATCCCTTAGTGTATCCTATTCCGTAGACAAAATGTATGCCCAGCAACGTGACCGTGGTTCACCGCGGGAAGATGCCTGAGGTGCATATTAGTAGTCTCTCAACGGTTTCTTAGTCCACCCTCACGAGACTTTGTGTTGCTTCGAGACGTGCGCTGTTCAACTTCTGGCCGCTCTGGGGTTCGCCAGCGGGCTATTATCTGGTCTTCCCCGGTGCAAGTCCCGCCCGGTGATCTTTCCCCTGGCGTGCAACAGAGTAACTACTTTTGTGTTATCGCCCTGGGTCATTGGTGGTCACCGCTTGGTTGCATGCCAGGGACTACCGCATAACAGCGTTGACGGGGTTCGTGGAAGACAATGTGACTGGGTTCGCTGCATGCTGTATCTGTGATTATTTTTCTTTGTTGAGTTGAAAAGGCCAAGTGTGGACAGCTAGCTTTGAGGACGCATGATGGGACAGGACAAATTCGAGTCGAAAAGTGAAATTCGGTCTCAGTGGCAGATGAACCAAATACCGCTTTTGTACCCCCTGACCGCGAAACAGGGGTTCCAGACTGCAAGCAAAAGCTGAATGTGCAGGTCTTCATCGTCACTTGCTGGTACAGGACAATCGTCATCTTATAGTCCAGCGAAGGAGATATGATCATTGCGCCATCACGGGCTGATGGATTGCAGGGAAGAATGTATGTTTTGGATGATCCTTTAGCTCGAACAAATTAGACCATAATACTGCCGTCCAGCCTTGACATAAAAGATGGCCCAGAGATAATGATGATGCAAGGGTCAGGTACTCTCCAGGCCCTGCCCATAATTCGCCGCGTCCGTCCAGCAGTCAGACGGTGTCCTTTTATCCTCCTCGCTGCTGAGTCGACGATAAACATAAGCTCTGACAAGTACCGTCCCATCTGCATGGCCATGAATGATGTCAGAAACGTGGTTTTTTCTTCGCTCTTCACCATCATGTGGGGGTTGAGCGCTAAACGCCTGACTTGGCCTGGGGTTTTGGGATCTCCTTTGCTTTTGCCAAAGACACGACACAAGATGGTCGTTCCAGACCAACCCGACCAAGTCCGTAATTTTCAACCCCTGGTCTTGGATGACTTCTGGCTTATGATTCGTTATATGCAGGTCTTTGTTGCTTTTTTCTCCATCGTTTTTCGTTTTGCCTGGGGTTTGTGATTGTCATAGGTCACATCTGTCTCTGCATGATGATTTGGCTTGTGCTTCAGCCAGGGATCGCGCTGTGCAGAAGCCTTTATCCACTCAAGATGCAGAAGCCCCCTTGACAAGAAGAAGCGTCTCTGAACAACCATTCGTCAGATGGAGCCGCGCTATCTTGCACCTTGCCTGACTCTGCTCCTTCGCACCCATGATTCGCAGCGGCCCGCCTGACTTGCCGCTGCTTGAGGAGGATCTGCTGGTAGCAAAGACGGTCATGTGATGTGATGGTGTGGACGGCCGCAGCGGGGATTGGACCAGCACGACGTCTTTTTTTTTTCTTCTCTCTCGACGACGAGCCTGAGAGAGAGCCTGAGAAAAAAAAGCAACAAGGACCCCAGGCCACGGGTATATATATTATCTCGACCGGCGAAAAAGAAAAGAGAGTCTATTTCGGACATGCACACGTTTGTCAATTCTACTCGACAATGGAATCGGGGATGAGAACCACGGTCAGATTCGTTGGATCCTATATCACTCGTGTGGCCCAGTTGTCTTTATGATCGTGCTCTTCTAGTACAATTTCCTCCCTTTTTTCTCTCTCTTCATTCCTCTCCTTTCTCCTATCTGGAACTGTGGCGCATCTCTGTCATCCTTTCCAACATTTCCCTCTCCAGGATCTCCCCAGAAACGGCTGTTATATTCGGCAATACGGCGTGATATCGGAGCCATTGCGTTTCACTCGTTAACTTTTTAACATTTTTTTTGCTGGCGCCCCCCCGCAGGAGACGCTATTATCCGTCGCCAAGCTGGCTTCCTTTCTAAACCTTTTCTTCTCCTTCCTTTCCTTTCTTTTTGCTTTTCTGCAGAATTCCCATGACGACTTGGAAGGTCCCCCCGATTCAACCAAGGAAGCGGCGAGCAAAACGCCAATTCTGGATAGTCAGGAACCAGATCTAAAGATGGAGGAACCGAAAGGAGTCATGCGGCTATCTAACGAGCTATTCATGATAATCCTCGATTTTCTGGCCCGGGATATCGATAAATCGATAACTGTCGACAGCCGCGCCCACTTGTCCAACGAGAGTTTTGGAAGGCTAATTTTGCCAGATCCACCCAAAATCTGGCTCGATTCAAAAACCGAGGACCTTCGTAGCGACATTGATCGTTTCAGAGAGGTTTGTAGGAGATTCGCCGAGATTGGTGCAGCTCATAAATTCAGTCGTGTGGTTGTGCGATTCTCCGAAGCTGGCTTTCGGAGACTTGACTTACTTTCGAGCATTCCGCGACTTGCACGCCATGCAAAATCTTTCACATACATTATACGCTCATTTTACGTGGAAGGTAAAAGGAAACAATTTGCTCCTATCCCTTTCTATAGGGCTAAATGCTTGGAAATAGAGTTGGTGGCTTACTCCTTTTATAGGCCGCGATAACGTATCCCAACTACTTTTAACTGCAGACTCGGGTAAGATCAAAGCCAGTGATCATTTACGCCGCATTGAGGAGCAGAGGAAGGTGGTGAGCTCTGGCGATGACCTGGAATCGTTGAAACGAGCTATGAAAGCTTTCACCTCTCTTCAACATGTAAAGATTTTGAGAGTCCAAGATGAGACAGAACGAGACTTACGCCACTTTATTGAAAGACATGATAATCCACAGAACCAGCTGGTCATGCTCGATTGGAAACCAGCCTGTATTCGAGCTGTGCAAACTATTAGTGAAGCACTTTTAGACTCAAAGTGCCCCGTGCACCGATTTTCAGGGCCACAGATGGACCCACAAGCCGCCCTCACGTTAAATATGGCTCCGACAATGTCACTCATGGCCTTTGCCAGAAGACTAACGTGCCTCGAAGTGCATTTTGATGCAGCGAGGCATACAAATGCCGAAATGAGAGAGCTGTCTGGTGTATTCCACACTCTATTCGTCGCCGCCAAAAATATCGAGGCCATCCACCTGGGCTTTCCGTCCCGTCTCCCCCTGGACCTCCGCTTAGAGGATGTGTTTCATAACGTACATTGGCCCAAGCTCCGGGCCTTTGGCATTCAAGCGTGGCGATTAGATTCGGAGGAAGTTATTAATTTCGCTCGTCGTCACCGCAGAACGCTTCGAGGCCTCCGACTTCGTGATGTGTTGATGAAAGAGGGCAGCATGTGGAAAGACGTTTTGTCCATGCTGCATGACGAGATGGAAAATCTAGAATGGGTTAGTCTGCGAAGAATCGACTACTCAAATACCTTTGATGAAAGATGGGCCACCAGTGCCGATATCTCTGATATCCAGTCCTTCCCAAATTCGGACAGCGACGACGATGACGATATATTTGATGAATATGCTGCGCTGGTCGACAATACAAACTATAATGGCGGTGATGACGAGGAGGACCAGGACGGCTATGATAGCATCGGTGAAGAGTCGGATGGCTTAAGTTCGCACAATGGCGACGTTGGTCCCAGAGCAAACCAAATTGAACTTTCTCCGGACACGTCGAGATCGGCACCCTTGTTCCTTCTACCTCCTAATATTACTCAGTGGGAGGTTCTTCGTTCTATAACTGCCGATGATCTCGAAGATAACGGCATCACTGTTGAGTATCGCCAGCGAAAGATTTGGGAAGCATGGGTGATTTCAAAAGCTAGGAATCACCGATTGCAACGGGTAGAATAAAGAGTGTCTTGATATGAGTAACACACGTGATGGTGGAATCATAGTTTATCAGATATTGTTCATAGAAGTTGAATCAAGGTTTTCGTCGATACTCTGTAATCATAATATCATGTATCAATCAGACGGTTTATGCTAGGATCTATCTACCTTTGTATTGAATCGCATCCCTCTTCTTCGAGTCAAAAAATTCTATGGACAGCATCTAAGTGTACTGCATAGCTACGTACATCCTTCTGCCGGGAGTGTCAAACCACCACCATGAACATATTCAGGGATATCTCCAAGGCATAGCCCCACTGCCTAACACCACAGGTAAAACGAAGGTTGATCAACCTCTCTTGCCAGAGGAGAAGACTAAACTATGTAAGACTTCAACATGAGATAACATCCAGGCCTGCAGAGTATTAACAGGCAGTTTCATGGTGCAGACTTGATGGTACTGCATGGGATTGGGTACATATGCGGGGGTTTTGGTAAAGTTCATTCATTGCCCGCATATAGTTCAGCCAGCCATGCCAAAGATAACTGTCAGCTGAGATGCACCCAACACAAGATTATGGCACACTTGAGGGATAATATCATGTTAAGCTGAACTCAGCACCATCACTGTTTGGGCTTCATTTAATGAGGCTTGTTATCTCATATCGGGCTGAAGTGCATTTAAAGGGCATGGGTATTGCAACCACCACGCCTTGATCCAGTGACCCTATCCTCCACTATCTTGTGTCTACAAAGATCACCATGCAATACGTATGGTGTAGCTGGTCTCGGGCACATGAGTTGAGGGCAAGAAGGTACCGTACGTAGGCAGTCAGAATGGGCTAATGAATGGCAAGGCTTTGAAGATTAGCATGCAGGAAACAGCCGGCCTCCATGAAATCCATTAAAGCACACCATCGAGTTATTTCCCAATCCAAATTGGCGATCACGGCTGGACAGGATTATCAGTTCTGTGAATGGATGATACAAGATCATGATCCCTGATATAGGATTTCTGTGAAGAATAAACAGCGAACGATCAATCGCTGCTCGATACCAACCCCGCATTGGGCACATATTCTTGAATCGAGATACCCCAAGCCCCGACATTGCTGGCATATAAAGAGGCCGCTCAATCGTATAACAATACTGCAGAAGTGCAGAGGACAAAAGCTCTGCTGACAACTGCAGAACCAATCTTTCACGATGTCGTGGATTCCCGGAGCCTCCCAAATGAAATCCCTTTTCCAGTTTGCAACTGGTGATTCTGATGGGGCTAAAAAAACGCAAGAAGAATTCCTTGATACATGGGAAAATCACAAACTTGCACTACTTAGCGACGTGGCTGATAATATTCCAGTTGTCGGACACATCAAGGGTGAGTGAAAGGGTCCGCAAAAAAAAAAGATAGAAAGGAAAAATGAGCAATTAACCTCGGAAGCTAGGTGCGGTGCACTATGCGATGGGAGATGAAGAGGCGGCGATCAAATCAGAAGAATGCGCCTCCAGGACAATGGTCGTCATGGGTGCTGCCGCCCTCGTAGCAGGGACCGGTGGCACAGCCGCCCCAATTCTGGCTGGTGTAGCAGCAGGCGTATTAGCGGATGGCGTTCTGACCGGTAAGACCACTGTCTTTGGATTTTGGAGCGCATGACCGAATGGCTAAAGTCTGAGCCCATTGTAGGAGTTGAGACCGCACGTCATGATGGGAAATATGACCCCCAGGGCATGGTTGCTGTCGGGACCAATGTTGTTCACGATATCCAACGGGGCAGTAATCCAGTTGGCGATGTTTTTGACGGTGTGGTCATAGCTGCTGGCGACGGTTTGATCGGTGCGAGTAAAGTCAAGGGCAGTGTTGGGGAGCCAAAGACAAGGGTATGCTGCGAAATATTGGTTCCTCGTATCGTTTTGCTATCAACGAGCACACTTCACTGACATGTTGCTCATGCCTAGATCTATCGGGTTGAAGGAAGAAGTTTGGAGCGGCTTGCAAGCGGCGCGAATCCAGTCGCTGAAGAGTTCGAGGCGGGCAATAATCAACGCATAGTTCACGAAAATGGTCGTGTTCAGGCTAGACCAAACATGGAGCCAAGAGGGCTACCTGAAAGTCTCATTCCAGGTTATGGTGTTGACGAGGTTGGTGACCTTGAGGAGATACAGCCCGAGGGGGAAGATGAGGAGGTGGTAGCCCCAGAGTACGAAGACTACTTGCACGAGATGCTAGGGATAGTCGAGGACGCAGCAGAAGAGGGGGAGGTGCCCGCAGAGTACAGAGAATACTTTCAAGACATGGCGGGGATTGTCGACGAAGAGGATGAAAGAGCAGAAGTGCGAGAACGCCCAAGGAATAATCGGAGGGTCCGACAGCGGGAAGCCCAGACACTATTTCTCAATATGGGCCAGGAGGACCGCGCATATGGGTACTTCGCTCAGAAAGTCATTAACCATGCGCGGAGGGTGAAAGAGTACCGAAGGACTGGAGCTGATGGCTCACAATTGATAACCAAGAAAACCCATTCCATCAGAATAAAATCATTTGAGGTTGGTGAAAACCAGTGTAATATTGGACTATCGATTACGTGGATGCTGATTTGGCATAGGTGTATACCCGCGACCTGACGGACATTGAAAGGGATGCCATTACTGAGCGCCAGAGAGGCGCGATACGAGCAGCCGCGAAACGCAACAACCCGGCGAGGGGAGGAGCGGCTCAACTCCCCCGGGATGAAGGAGTGCTGCGTGTTGACATCACGAAGGCTCCGAGGCAGTACGGCCTGGAGAGCCACCGTTACACACCAGTTTTTGACAGTGCGATCCCCGGGTCATACCTTTCGCAGTCGCCATGGATCAAACATCTGCCGATACGTGTTCTTGAGATCATCAGGGATCATCCTATTGCGGTTGGCAAAATTCGCAGGATCCAATACAAGAGCTTCGCCGTCAGTCAGGCCGGAGGTGCCATGAAACCTGTACCGATCGCTCTACTCAAGAGAATTACAACCGAGCAGATCGCCTATGAGGACATCGAGCCTGCAGTTGTCGCACATTGTCGCCACGTCAAGACAATCACAGGGGCCACGAAAACCACGCCGCCAGACTGGGATGAGCACTTTGAGTATCTCGTCAAGTTTAAGGACGACTCACCAGCAGAGTGGTACCCTGGCGACCTCCTTGCACCCGATCTTCGAAAGAAATTTTATGAGCAAGCTAAGGCATCAGCAAAGCCAGTTGGATTGCTCCAGGGCTACCAAGATGGTAAACATCGCGTCAAGCGGCCCGATGGCTCCATAGACACTGTCAATGATTATCAGATCTTCTGGGACGAGAAGGACTCTGACGTTGACGAACTCAGCGGCGCGGAGCTGGATAAGATCCTGGATCACCTTCACAAAGAGCATGACCTTCGAGGCATCCGTGTCTTGAAGCAAACGAGTGACAGATTCCCTCTCCCCAGGGTGACCGGTGTCGCGCCTTGTGTCAATGGTAATGGAGCGCCCGTGTACTTTGCCACTGCGATCAACTTTAAAGGCGGATCTCACCCCTGTAAGGCTACCCGAGATCACCGTCCTTCCGTGAAGGCTGGCTATGATTGGCAAGAATATGAACACTCTGGAACTTACGAGCTTCTACCATTTCTTCCCGAGTTAATGGAACTTGTCACATCGAGGGAAGGACAGGTGCCCTCTGGCAGGGTCGCCATTAGAGGTGGTGCGGAAGCGGATGGGCGCCCACTATATCACGCTGTTGGAAATATTGGGGATCTTCGGGTACCTGGAAAAGTAGCACCTCATTTGGTATGTTCCCTGAGATGCTGGAGGTAAAGCGTACGCGGCGGAATGAAGCTGACTCTAGTCTTAATCTTAGGAAGGTGGTTTTCTCCCTCATGATGGAAAGGAAGTACATGTGAATGAATGCAAGATTCTGTGAGTTGAAGTCAGCCCGGGAAAGGTGGATATTGGCACAAAACTTACAAGTCATTAAGCTGTTGGAGATAATAGTTGCCACGCTTCGATTTCTATCGGATAGGACGACCTGGAGAGCATACCACGATATAAGTTTCGTCGAATTGCACCTCCTCTAAGACTTTTGCGCGGGTGTTTCCCATGATGACTTGGATGAACAAAAGAACCTCCAATAGTACCCAGGGGAAGGGACCAAGTTATCTTCCGCAATTGGAGGCATTGCCAAAGTTGACAGGAGTTGGAGGATATTGTGGCGACTCCTACCAGTACATTTATGATAGTAACAGACCTTCACTTAGCATATAGATATCGAGTCTGCTAGGTCTAACCAAACCGTGTCATCTCTTATATACTCTCCACCCAGCTGTACAAAACACTGCTGCTCATAAGATCTTATGTTTCCCTAACATCAATGGTCAGTTACTTCCATAATGATATTCTTAAGGCGCTTATAATATCTCAATCACCAAGGCTAGTATAGTAGTTTTGCCAAGGATACTCCGCTGGCCTTATGCTTGGTCTATTAAACAGCAGTATGATATCTCAAGCTTAGGGAGGATAATATAAGGAATATTGGTAGCTTTCGATTCTTGAAATGAACCAAGAGCTCTGGTGAAAGCTTGATTACATCTTGCCTCAGCAGCCGTTGACTTACGCGGATTCTGCGCTTTTTATTCTGTAATTGCTGTGGTTGTATACAAGGTATTATCTATTGTTTTTGATATTAGATTTGGTCTCTTTGTGCTTATGCATTGCCCCTTTGTTTGAAAGATGCACGGCCAATAACCATAGAAACCACGATTAACTATGAAGATAACAAATAGTCGCATGGAGGCCGAAGTGATAATCCGATCTTCAGTTTAGAAATAGCAGGAGAAGTAAGATCTCATTGTTGGAATAGAATTAACTAATTCGTGATAGGGAACGGGGTCCACAGCATTATCGTACCATCACGAGCGGGAGGGTGTAACTATTGACCGGCATTGCCCATCTAACTATTAAGAAAGCGAAACACGCCACTTTTCATGAGCGGAATATATTAGTAACATATTTGATTTTGGGATATATATGTTCCCGTGTCTGCTTTGGGCGCTTGAAAGGTAAGGGGTGCTTCGGGGAAACTCGTGTTCAAACCGCCTATATAAGCTGGGTCGGCTTGGAACTCTTCCTCCTGAACATTTCGTATGGTATAGCCGCATACGCTTGCAGGATACTCAAGAAGGCCTGTGATTTGTGGGTCCCCGAGACCGTCCAAGTAGATGCAAATAGCAGTACATTCAGCGTGCATTCGCTGGTAAACGAACCACTCCTTGTTTTCGCACATCTTTGCTAGCCAATAGCCAAGGAGCAACATCGCCCTAGGGTCTTTAGCCAGAAGCAGATTACTATACTCTGGTTCAAGTCGACCCATAAAAGTGCAGAGTTTAGGAAAGCTTTGTCGGAGAGCAGGAAGGGCGAGCATAGGAGTAAGCATCCTCAATATCCAGTGATAAGGGTTGTCTTCTTCGGTTGTTGTTTCGTCAATTTCGCATAGGTCGGCAAGGTCTTCGGGGAGCCCTTCACGACCAGGTCGGTGATCATCATATTTTCCATCGCCATCATGGGCCTCTTGGAATACTTCCCACCAAATACTTTTGCCCAGATGCGGATGCGTGTGTGAGAGAAGGTAACGAAGCCCGCCTTGAACTAGGAGCCAGTTAAGGTCGCTTGGATTGGTCGAAAACACCCATGAATCCTCAACTTTGTATTCGAGTTCTGAAAAGGCGAGAACCCCCATCATCATACATGTCGACATCAGACCATCCATATTGTGTTCCCCGATCGGATTACTAAGTTCCCGTTGATATCGCTGGATTGCCTGCTGCCAATGATATGCTTGCATGGCCCGATAGGAGCTGTCGTGGGGCACAGTATGGACAAGATGAATCGAAGCAACGCCAATGACAGCGTGCATTAAATAGGGCGTCTGAAATAATGAAGGTTTATTTCGCTTAGCATAACCACATGGGCGTGGCGTGGGGTCAAAGAGTACGAAGACCTCGGAATCCAAGATTAAAACATACCTGAAAAGCTACGCGCAACATACCATTCCTTAAAACATGAAGGTTCTTCTCAGACATGGTTGTAACATGGCCTGCTGTATATATAAAACTATGGAATGCCGCAACTGTCTTTGAGTTAGGAGCTAAGCGAGGGAAGCGTGATTGTTTGCCGACTCCTAGTTCTAATGCATCGCTGAGTTTGTCCGCCAGATCTGACATAGACAGCGCGAAGATAGAGGCATCGGGAAAGGGCAAAGTAGATTGTTCATCATCGTATGGTAGACGTGTTTTCACCGCTGCATAGTCGCAGGGTATGCCGTATGAAACACACTTTCGGCATTTCGGTTTCGTCTCGTCGCACTATCATTCAAGATCGTAAGCTAGCCGGCCTTCGCCAAATACTCAGGCAGACCCCCCTGCTTTCCACGTGAAAAGCGGGTGGAAGAGGGTGGTATCTGTGGGCTTTACCTTAACCCTGCGTCTCTTGCAATTGGCGCATCCTGTTCGAGATTTACGGTGCGGCCGGCGGACCTGGCCTCCCGTTCCTGCTCCTTGTTCATCCCCAGCTTTAATTGCGGGGCGTTTTGGAGCTCGATTCGACACAGTTTTGGCGTTACGGACCCTGAAAACTACTTGATTTCCAACCTTCCGAGAGGTTGTCATTGTCAAATCGTCGGCCTGGTGCGGTTGGGAGGCTGCAGGCGGGGAGGGTTCGGGTGTAATTAGCATGATGCAGCGTGGTTGACTTTCGAAGCGAGTACGAAATGACTCCTAATCGGGAAAGTGTTCGTAAATATTGAGATTTAGCAAGTCTGCTGGCTTTGCCTGGGTGGGTGTTCAAGGGTTATATAGTCCTGCTTCCCCCCTTAACAGCTGTTTTCGAATTTTGTTCTCGAGGAAGATTCGCAAGGCGCAGACCCATTCGCTCGTATTCTGACTGATCCCACAGTATGACAGGGAGCCAGCCTTAGCAGTCAGTGCCATGGTGCGTGATTTGAAGCTTTCTGCCTCTTCAGGATTTCCGCTTTGTGTTGAACCAGCTCAAGATGAAGTTGTGGCGATGACTTTTTTCCCCACATAATACGACCCTGAACTAGTCCAAATCTAGTAATTTTTCGTTCTCGTCAGCTGCCGGAGCCGCTAAACCTTATTCAAATTAGTGTTATTGTCTTGGCATAGCTTAATCCGGGAGAATATATGTTCCGAAGAGCCCCATCTGCCCTATGACTAACCTTAAATCGCATCAGCTTGATAGAGCAATGAAGTAAACAACCGTCAACATGGCCACTTTAACCGTTGCTTGTAATGCAAATCATTCGCTGTTGCTGCCAGCAATACTAGCTACGGCTTATATCAAACAGATTCAAGCTGATACGCAGCTCAGCATCCTTTATAAAGACACTAAAGTACTTGGCCCTGCCGATGAATACCTCAAACTTGTGACTCAGGATGGGAGCATCTTCTTCAACCAAGACGTCTGTCACTCCATACACAAACAGTTTCCTGCCCTTGACTTCGGTAATAGTGATCAGGTTTGTACTATTCTCTATGGCCTAAAAGTTCTTGGTTTACAATTCTGTTAGGTCTCAGAATGGATCAACCGCTCTCAAGATTTAACTCCACCGGATTTCAAGGCCCTTGAAACACCTTTCAGAGATTTGGATAACCATCTCACTCTCCGCTCTTATATAGTGGGATACTCCATTACCTTTGCTGACTTTGCAGTGTGGGGAGCCGTCCGAGGAAACAAAGTACTGATGTCTACCATCAAACAACAAAATACAAACGTGTCTCGGTGGTTTACACTAGTGGAAGCCTCCAGCCATTGGATGACTCAAGTTATTGCTGACCTGAATGCTCCTGCACGTCAACAACGGATGGCAAACAGTTCTGCCGGCGGGAGCTATGATATTGGCTTCGATATGAAGAATATCGTTACTCGATTTCCACCGGAGCCTTCTGGATATCTTCATATCGGCCACGCAAAAGCGGTCTTGCTTAATGACTACTTTGCTCACAAGGAGGCTGGCGGAACCCTTATATGCCGCTTTGACGATACGAATCCGTCAAAGGAGAATTCGGAATTCCAAGATTCCATCTTGCATGATCTTTCCTTGCTAGGGATCTCGCCAGACAGAACAACCTATTCCAGCGACTACTTCCAAATCATGTATGAGCTGTGTGTTAAGCTTATTTCTGACGGCAATGCTTATGCTGATGACACTGATAAGGATACAATGGGTGTCGAAAGGCGCAATGGTATCACAAGCAAATGCCGAGATATGTCTGTCAAAGATAGTTTGTTACACCTCGAAGAAATGAAGTCTGGTGCTGGAATTGACTGGTGTATTCGAGCGAGAATATCCGTTGACAATCCAAATAAAGCGATGCGGGATCCTGTCATCTATCGATGTAATTCGGTACCACATCATAGAACCGGAAATACATGGAAAATATACCCCACATATGACTTCTGTGCTCCAATTCTCGATTCAATCGAAGATATTACCTACGCCCTTAGAACAAACGAGTATCGAGACAGAAATCCCCAGTACAAGTGGGTACAACAGGCACTAGGTCTACGCCAGGTTACGATTTGGGATTTTTCTCGTATGAACTTTGTGCAGACGGTTCTTTCTAAAAGAAAGCTCGCACTGTTAGTTGAAAAGGGTGCTGTTTGGGGCTGGGATGACCCCAGAATGCCTACGGTTCGTGGTATACGGAGGAGGGGTATGACTATCCCTGCCCTGCGCGAGTTTGTCTTAAAGCAAGGTCCCAGTAAAAATGTTGTCAACCTTGACTGGACGTCCCTGTGGGCTACCAACAAGAAATTTATCGACACTAGCGCCGCCCGGTTCACTGCGATCCAGAAAGATAAAATGGTTACCGTCACTATCCTTGGAACTAGTTCTAAGATACTAGTAAAGGAAAAACCAAAGCACCAGAAGTACTCTTCACTCGGCTTCAAAAAGGTTGTCTATAGTGATACCATTTACCTCGAGCAGGAAGATGCCCGGTCATTCCAGCCCGACGAAGAAATAACTTTGATGAATTGGGGGAATGCAATAGTTCGCCAGGTCATTCGAGATGATAAGCAACAGGCCGACCAAATTACACGGCTTGAATTAGAGCTTCATCTTGAAGGAGATGTGAAGAAGACAGCTAAGAAGATAACATGGCTATCTAAAGATCAAGACCTTGTCCCGGTGGAGCTGGTTGATTTCGATTATATTATCACCAAGAGCAAACTAGAGAAGAACGACGATATTTCTCAATTTATTAATTGGAAGTCTGAGTTTCGCTCCCAGGCGTGGGCTGATTGCAATGTCAGCGGACTTGTCGAAGATGATATCATTCAGTTTGATCGCAAAGGATACTATCGGGTTGATCGGCCTTCGTCTCAGGGGAGGCCTGCTGTTCTGTTCTGTATTCCTACTGGCAAGGCTGTTTAATCATGGCTCTCACCGTGCGAGCAGAAACCTTCGGGTACGTATCGTGTGAGGTATCTGTTGGTGGAATTGGTTGGAACAAGACTGCGGCGCGGTCCTTTACTGAGTGCGTGTCGTTATGTACAAGGATAGAATCCGTCAAGTTTCAGCTTCTGGGCATAATGCAAAGCCAGCTCAAGACAAGGCGGATAGGAGTGCCAGCGCGTCAGGATGGCTGAGTATTCTTATATTTTTCTTTTTACCACTTACAGGGTCTGGAACACAAGCGGCGCAGTCATTAGCTTATTGGTATACAGATGAGTTGATTCTATTAATACACTTGATTGCTTTTTTAATATTTTACAGCTGCTTCTTCTATTTATCGTTGAAATGGAACCCAACAAAATATGCCTTGCCGTCGATTTCTGGAAATTCAAACCGGGGTTTTGGGAGCTTGGGAGATGACAACTCCGACCGAGCCACCAGGGCTACCCTCATCGACATCCTCGTACTCATATTCATCTTCCTCCTCCGTTCCCATTACTCTGTTCCAGACACCATCCCATATGCCTTTCTTGGCTACTAGTGTTCCAACCATCAGCAATGGAAGATGCCAAACACTAGCCCAAAATAGCGCTCGGGATGTCCCTTGTGCGCCCTGTAGTTTCCAAAATCTGTACCCTTCCTTAGCTAACCAGACATTTACGAGTGTGCCTCCGACAAGGAAGCCCTTGTCAACGACTCCGGCCCACCATAGACCGGCACAGAGCGGGAACATCAGAATAGAATAACGAAGAGCAACGCGGCCATTTCTTGCAGGATTAGTCCATGCCATCATTTTATAGCCGGCATTCTTGTATTCCTCGCGGACCATGTGAGACAGTGAGTTGAAATGCGGGAATTGCCATGCAAATAGGATTCCAGCCATAAGCCAACCACCGATACTTTCGGGACCAAAGAGTAAATCTTTCCAGGTGTCGTGTCCGGTCGTGGCGGTTTGGCCTGCTGCTGCAACCCATCCCATCAGTGGGGGGATGCCGCCTACTATAGCACCAACCCATGTATTTAGGACCGATACCCGTTTGAGAGGAGTGTAAACAAAACCGTAAAGCACGATGTTGAACGCAGAAAGGCCAGCGACGGTAGGGTTAGTACCGAAATACAGTGCGGTGACACCAGTTACAGCGGTTCCAATTGCAAATAGGATAGCAGATCTGGTTGAGAGGAGTTTCCGCACCAGCGGGCGATTCCTTGTCCGACTCATGCGGGCATCATATTTAGGCTCTAGAAGCATATTTATAGTATTCGCACTGGCACATGATAGAAATGTACCTGTCGTGAGGTATAGGAACGTGAGGGTAGAGGTCGAGAAAGTGGGAAGAGCGGTTACGGAAGGGTCGAGGTTCAATAGTGTTGGTACGGGATAGAGGCCGTAAGCTGTTGTAGCGGTGAGCACGATAAGAAAGGATAGCTGTGGCTTTGTAAGAGCTAGAAATGCTGCCAATTTCCGCCTTATAGAGGTCTGTGGTAGGGTAGAGGAGAGAGTGGAGAGTCGAGAAGACGCATCGGGTCGTAATTCTTGCTCGGCAGCTGGAGGCTCCTTCTCAGCCTTTAACCGCTGCCTCCTTCGATGTGGAAGTTCGTCCAATGGTTTGTTTGCAGCATCGTTTTCCGCCGTGCTTTTCGATAGCCCCGAACTCGTCGTCGCCGGGGCTGCGGAGTCGAAGAGAGCGGCCTGGTGAGAAAAGGGAAGCGATCTGGAAGTGGGGGAAACTCTTCCCCTGAAGAAGGCATTGGGGTTCGAGGGACCACTATAAGTGAAATATGCCTTTCTTAGATATTTCGGACGTGTAGGTGATTGGGATATCTCGTCTTGTAGCTGCTTGCTCGTCACGAACGTCCTCCGCGAAAGGACCTTTGTAGGTTGGATGAGACGTGAGAAGCAGGCGGTGCAGATTCCCGCTGGTTCCAAGGCGGCCCATGGCCTTGGGGAGAAAACCCGAAGGCTCATAGCCAGTCTAATACCTCAGCAAGAGACAACTGGCAGCATTGCTCAGTCTCAAGCAACTTCAGATGTTTTCTTTGCTCTTCATCGTCTTTCGTCGCTTCAAAATAACTTGGAAGCATGACTAAGCAATACCGGCTTTATCGCTCACCGCCTTCGCAAGTATTCTGCCAGATGTTTTTTTTGGCCTCTTAAAGGTCGATTTATTATTTATCTGTCAACATCCAAACGGCTTCTTCTCTTTGGCACCACGTCGCTCGATACAGACAGTCTCGTCGGACTGTGTTATATCCTCAAAAAGCCATGGATTCCCTACCAGAAACCCTCCAGACCAATGTCTTAACTCCGCTACAGCCTTACATCCGACCCATCACCACCTCTTTACCTGAACCCGTAAACGAAGCTCTCATTTCACTCCTCGGAGAGCAGTGCTATACCTCCTTGATATTAGCCGTTGACGTGACGAAAGACCCAGCATGTCTACCACTGGCCATTTCCAAAGCCTTAGGAATCGCTATCGTCGCTTTCAGCGCTATAGTTAAGGTCCCTCAGATCCTCAAGCTCATCTCATCTCGATCCTCAGCCGGCGTATCGTTCGTCTCCTACGCACTCGAAACGACTAGCTTGTTGATAACTCTCGCTTATAATGCTCGTCTAAAATTCCCATTCAGTACATATGGCGAGTCTGCATTGATCGCAATCCAGGATGTTGTGGTGAGCACTCTTGTGCTCATGTTTTCCGGTCAGACTGCGATGGCCGGCGCATTTTTGGCCGGTGTGGGTGCCATGGTATACTCCCTTCTGTTCAGCGGCGATAGTATTGTCGACCAAGGTACTATGGGATACCTGCAAGCCGGCGCTGGTCTACTTGGGATCGCAAGCAAAGTTCCCCAGATCGTGACTATCTGGAGAGAAGGTGGAACTGGACAACTGAGTGCATTCGCGGTATGATAATCGCATCCAACTATCCCTTTATCTATACTAATTTCCATGCTAATATGTCCTCCTATACTGTAGGTGTTTAACTACCTCTTCGGATCACTCACGCGAATCTTCACAACGCTACAGGAGGTTGACGATAAGCTCATTTTGTACGGCTTCGTGGCTGGGTTCTCACTCAACGTCGTGCTCGCCCTACAAATGATATATTACTGGAACGCGCCAACTGCTACCGAAGCCCCCAAGCCCGCAGTTCAGGAAAAGAAACAGGCTCAAAGACAAGTTATGGCAGAGGTACAAATTCCCTCCGGACAACATACAACAGCGACCCCTAGCCCATCAGGAAGAGGCCCATCAACAAGACGGAGGGCTTGAGAATGACTTACGTTTCTTTTTTTCTCTTTTTACCAAAACCGATTTTGGGTTCAATTGCGTTTAACCATTTGCCCAACACCTATCTAATTGTATATCATAATTCTTTCTCCGTTCTATTCCCAGAAGCAATAGGAATGTTTTTGGTCATTATAGGCAACTTCTCGTCTATACCCATTCCAGCCAGCCGTAATCATATCTTCTTAACTTTCGTAAACGTGGGAACTCCTCATCGAGGCTGCGGCGGAGCTCCAGTCATCATATACCTAAAGACGTCCTCCAGCGGCAAGGCATGCGACAGTGGTTTCGACGGAACATGCGCAGACTCCGGGGATATATCGAACTCAATACTCTCACTTCCAGGCCGTTTATGCACTCCCACAATCTCCATCTCATCCCCCTCCTCCTCCTCTTCTTCTTCTTCCTCCTCTTCTTCCTCATCCTCTTCACCCGCTAATACATTCTCATTTAGCCTCCTCTTAAGCCCCGTAACCACATTTTTAAACCCCATCTGCTTCTCCTCCAATGTATAATCACCTCCCCAATTCCGTCTTCTAGCTTCCGTATTCGCTTCAACGGGCGCCCAATGCCATAACTCATCCAGCTCCGCGCCCGTTAGCTGAATCATCCCTCTCTCCCGGTCCGGACCTCCGGATCCATCGACTCCTCCAGTTTGTCCGGGCTGCTGGTGCTGGTGTTGAGTTGCCTCGTTCCCCACCGTTCGACCATACGCTACCCAGTCTTCGACGCGTGGTTCGAGCTTCGTGCGCATTAGCTGGTTTAGCATAGCTGATTCGGTGCGGCCGGGGAAGTCGGGTGTTGGGTACGCGACCATGGAGGAGAGGAGGTCATGATGTTCGTTGAGGAGCTGGGAGATGGTGACGAGGTTGGTGGATATGATTGATGCTTGGGATTGGAGGGAGGACCTGAACGGCTCGTTATTAAGAGTTAGTTATTGCAATATAGATAGATAGATAGAATATGGATTTCGTTTTAAGGGTTCTTGCTTGCTAACCATGCGGGAAGAGGGTCGCTTTGGTTGATGCTATTCACCAGCGAGCCTAGCGATTGAGTGAGCTGGACGAGTCGCTGGCGCGTTTGCTCTAATACTTTCAGTTGATCTTGGTTTAGTGATGCCATATTGGTTCGGGATGTGAGGTAGGTAGTGTTTGTTGTTGTTGAGTGGTTCGTTTGGTTGGAGTTCAGTTAATCACTTCCTGCTGGCGCTCAACTCAGAACGCAACGTGAATCCACCCCCAGCTTATAAGTATCTGCGAAAAGTACCCTGGAAACACCACAACGGTTTAATGAAATCAATTCACACTGGATCTGATAATTTTTTATTGCATATTTCCTATATGGTAGTTTATATTTATCTACATCTCAGTATCTGAAAGAGACATAAAAAACGGCGGCTGCTAAATCAAAAATAATTCATTAAACACCGGCTTGGGTATAGTTAATAAATCCAGAAAATTAGGGGTAAAATTTTGCGATCCGCACGGGTGATAAAAGGACGGTGAGATTAAGAGCAGAGGTTTAACTATTGAGAGGGGAGTGGTCGCCCACAGGTTTGGAGGAAGTATCTGTCTATTCGGATCAAGTCGAAGACACGGATTTTCGTGGCGGAGGCGGCGAAGACATGACTGGGACGCTTGCGACGACGTTTGCCGGTTTAGTTACTTCTTTGATATCATCCGGGTTTGACATCTCTGTCATCATATATGATTCTGGATGTTTAATGTCTCGCTGGTCGTCATAGTGAACGCCATGCTGCTCCATTTGCGGGTTATATTGCTGGTAGCCAACTTGGTGTTGTTGTTGCTGTTGTTGCTGAGGAGCTTCGCCCCAGAATTTTTGGAGGCCGCCTTGAATAGGCGTGATGATGGATGTGTCATTCCATCTTTCGTGTAGATGGTCAGAATTGCGCCTTTCTGCGCGGCGACGTCGGTGACGAACGAGGAAGAAGCACCCGATACCCAGACATCCCATTAGTAGGAAAAACCCTACAATGGGCAGGGCGATCATAAGCGCAAGTTTTCTCTTTTTAGCGCCATTGTCAGCGTCCGGGCTGACAGAAGCAGTGGACGGAGGGAGAAGCGATGTGGTGAACACCCTGTCCGGCTCTATAATGAAGGGTTTCCCTAGAGGGACTCTGGAGTGGCACCCTTCTCGAATTGCCTCGATGTCTATAGTGCCGTTAGAAGAGCTACCTGGGTTAGGTCTAAGTGGAAGGGGACGTACAGTTTGCAAGTATCTTTTCATCTTCCGTCAGAGAATAGCACAAGGCGCATTTGGTAATCACATTATCGGGGAAGCTTCCCTTTCCACAGAAATCGTAGGTATTCAATCCTGTCGGATCCCTCAGATTTGACTGTATCGCGTCCTTGAGCGGGTCGCAAGTAACTTGACATGGCGTGGATAGAGATTGCTTTATGGATGGGAAGCCGTATATACAACTGGAGAATGCATAGCGAAGGTTATCTGTAAAGGTTAGTCTCCTGTCCACCAGGGAATGCGAAAATTAATAGCAAGACGTGTGTATTCTTACAGAGACCCCATTGAACATCCGATTCTGAGGTAATTTCATCGAAGAATTCACTCTCAAGCTCGCATGACACGCAGTCCCTAAACTTGATTCCAGCTTTAGATACATCTAGTTGATTGTCACGGCAAACGACGTCTGTCCCGGTGGTATTTGTGAAGCGAGGGTCACCGCAGACATCTACGCATGGTGAGTGTTTTGTAACCCGCAGGCCGGATACGGCGAGAAGTAGGAATGGTAGAACGAATAGCGGGAATAGCAACATCGTTAAAGTGTCAAGGTCGATATATAAACATTAGATGTACTCCGTACGAGGGGGGGAGGAGGTAAGCTTTTAGCGGGAATCGGCGGCCACTTGGTGGTATTCGATGATCTCGTGTCGTCGTGCTAGACGGTAAGATCGGTATAAACCACTCGGGTTGTTGAAGAGTAATTCAAACAGACGTGCATCCTCTGGGGAGTGATAAAGCGCAGGCACGGTTTTCCTTTGTGTTTCCTTCTTCAGGGTATATATTGCAGTAAAAGAAAAGAGAAGAAGCCAGCCAATCTCCAACGTTTGCGAGTGGACTAACACAGGGTTTTCCCGGCAAGACGTTCCAGTCAATGTGCGAGGAGGCGGAAACTCGAGCGTCTTTGTACGACATGCAGAAGAAGGAATCAAGATCGCTGTTTACCCCTCCCTGTTCCAGCGCCCTTAGGTCATGTCGATAGAGAGCGCTAAGAAATGGCTGGGACGAAGAGGAGAAGAGACAGAAACATTCCTGCCTTTGCTCTCAGGGAAAAAGAACTGTTGGATGAGGGTGGATTCAACTGCTCCCCTTTTTCTTCGTCCCCCTCGCGAGGCCATACTCACTGGCTGAACGAATTAGAAGATTTGGACATGGGATCGAGCTCGAAAGCTCCTTGGCAGCCGCCTCCCTGGCCGGCAATCTGTGATATCCAGGGATGCTGCAGGTCTATCACAGTTGAGCACAGCCAAAGAGGAGGTCGTGCAGCATGAATCCACCAATCTACGCCCGTTCTGTCGTTCGCGGACGGAAGACTAGGGGCCGATCCATGCTCGACTCACATATTTTCACAGCGCTAGTAGTTGCCGTATCACAAACACGGACGGTGTTGATCGTGTTTTCTTTGACAGGATTTCCATGGTCTCTTTTTGCGGCTGCTGTGGGCGGTCAAGAAATGTCGAAAGCACACTTGGGTTGACAGAATCTTTAGTGGATCTTGAGGATCAGGCAGCAGATCCTTTTCTTTTGTTATGCTCCCTCAAATTTGGATGCCGTTCTCTTTGTTCCTCGGTACATAAAAGTTTCTTCATTTCCTCTGAGCAACGACATCCATACGATGATGCTCGACATTCATGTACGTTGCTGGGGCCGGTGCAGGGGGCCAATGTTGAAGGCAACGCATAACGCACTATCGGCTTATTCCTAGCTTCATTATCAACAACCTGGGTTGGATCATGTTCATCATGTTCCCCACCATTCAAGCTTGGTGAAGTCGTCGTCACATTTTCATCCTCTAAGCGCCCATGTCCAATACGGCCTCTCGCTTAACAAGGTGCACCATGCCTGGTCAAGTACAGGATACCGCCCGCCCTTCGTAGTTTTCTCTCTTATCTGTGTGTACCGTGTACCTAGTATCCATGCCATGGTAGGCATTTGCCATACAAGGAACTTGGGCATTGTCGCTGAATACCAGGTCGATTGTGACCATGACCGAGTTTTTCCCTCTCCCCCACTCAAATCACTCCGCATAATGTAAACGCCTGGCCTTTTGACGGTCACCATGCAGGCCAGGCGGGAAGCCCTTGCATCGCCGGCATCAGATAAATGCCGATATGCTCGTTTGTGGAGCTTGAGCAAAACCCCAACGTTGGTTGGTCTTCGTATGGAGATGCATATATATTGAAGCCGGAATATTGACATCTGTTAACCTTAAACGCATGCAATGAAGGGGCCAGAAAATCTCTTGGTGCTCTCGACCAACGCATTAATCGGCTGTTATTGGCATGGAATAGCGGGAACCATGCAAGCATCTCGGCCCCTCGAGATTGTTGCCATTATGTCCCTCTTTTGGAAGGAGATGATGTCTATCAGAAGATCAGGCGGAAGCGAATAAGCATGAAGCCTGCGGCCTGTGATTCGGTGTGTGAATAGAGCGCGTAACTCTCCCGGCGGGTAGCGCTGCTGTAAGCGCCTATGTGTTTTTGAAGTTGAGTAGTCAAGTAAATATATCATACATCGCTTCACAAATGATGTGTGAAGACTAGCAATGTGGTTTGGAAAAAATATGCACATTGAAAATCCCTTTACTGCTGTATCCAGCTCCTTCAGCATGTGCTGTCTGCGTTTGTAGCAGGTCCTTTGGTCAGAGACGAACCCTCCACAAAAATATCAATTATCGCACGATCAACTGGTTACAATTTCCCAAGTTTGCTTATAGTACAATTCTGCGATCAGTATATTCGGGATATTTATATATAGAAAAGGAATAAAATACAAGGCAAACTCCAGCACATACAATTCTCCGAAAACGCCTTGGGTATATGAAAACGAAGCCTGAAAACAAGAAAAACGAGATAACGCTTATTTCACATAACGCATGGCCCTATCATGTACATCCTCCTTTCCAAAAGCCAACTATGACCGCCCTCGGACCATTGCTTGAGGTGGACAGGTGACACCTAGCCCAGTTTCCAATCCCCGGCGCGGGCCGGCGCGAAGGTCAAAACCATGTCTAGTCTGGGGACTGGCGGTTGGATAGCTTGTAGAGTGAATAACCGGGTCTGTTACACCTTCTCTCGCTTTTGGAATCGTTTTGGGTGATGGTGGTTGTGAGAAAGACTGGTTTGGTGTAGATTTGGGGGAACCGCGTGCTAGAGAATTATCGAGGGGAGGAGAAGAATAGCCAGGTGTCTTCGTAATGCCATTAGCATCGTTTATGTTTTGAAGGGCTCGGTAAACTTCCGCTGGCTGGAAGTGTGATGTGATGGGACTGGGAGTATAGGGTCTGTAGAGGAATGGGCTGCCCTTGGTCGTTTGAGGAATCTCTGGGGAGTTGACGGGAGTATTTGTACTGGTGGGATGAAGCGATTCTTTGTAAAGAGGATGATGGGGTAGCGCTTGCGTCGATTCGTGGGTGCTGCCGCGATGCAAATTGTTCTGAGCAGACCTGCGGCGGGGTCTTTTCTTGTGCCAGGTGAACCAAGCGATGGCAATTATTACTATCCCGCCGTTAGAAGAGTGAAGTAAGATAAATTATCAGGGGTATACTTACAAAGTAGAGCAACAATTCCAATGCTGATTCCTATGGCCAATTTATCCTTTAGTGACAGCGCTGATGTTCCCTGCGAATCGTGGGGTTGCCTCGCTTGATGCGCATGGGGTTTCTGGACCTGACCAAAGGGAATAAAAGTCGGCCTCGACGTTGTCGGATTTATATGAAAGATAAGGAAGGAGAATAATATGGTATGGATAGCAGTTATATGCGCTGGCGCCATAGTGGAAGGTTGCTCTTGAAAAGGTTGGATCGTCAATCATAGAAGACATCAACACTCAACGATATAACATTCATGGCGAACATAAAATGAAATGTCCAGGGATATAATCACGAACTTATATCCCCTCTGTCAAACGAACAATTTAAGGGTATATGAAGAAGTGAGCGGCCTAGCTAAGACATCCACTCCAGCTATCCCGCGCACCAATACTTTGGTTTCTCGACCAACGCCCGCCAGTGATCAGCAAGACTGCAGAGGAGAGGGTTGGGAAATGATGGGGGCCAATGGAAGCATTCTGGAATATTTCCGAATTGATTCACTGGAAGAAGAAAAGGGTAATCAAACACCCAGTAATGGAGGGCAGCTGGCATCTTCTGCGTGAGATGGCAGAAAGCCGGCTGAAAGCAAACGGCCTCACAGGCTGGAAATCTTCACATGCCGCTCAATGCTGGGATTAGAGAAGTTCTGGAATATTGCCCGTTTCGCAAGGCCTGCAGAGATTTTGGGGCCAAAAAACGATTCCGACATTGCGGTGTAATTGTAAAGACTAGCACACGCCTGCATGTATTCAGGCCCAAGGGACTCTGGAGTTGGACATCCGGGGGACAGAGTGGTTGGTTATCATGGGGGCCAGTTCGTGCTCCTCATCGACCAGCGGCATATATCCCAGCAACCAACACGAGACATCGACTCTTCATTGGACGTTGGTGAGCAGACAATGTGGTTGGGATGGCCAATGGCCTATAAAAGTCTGCCATTTCTTATCATGTTTCCTGGTTCTCAACCGGTGATATCACAATGGAGAAAAAGAAAGCATTCGCGGGTGAGCCAACTTGGGCTTCGTGCATGGTAATGTCCCAAACCCTCGGGTCGCAGAAGATGAAAAATCACTCAAGGCCCAAAGAGCCGAAGCTGCACTGTTCGCCAATCCTTTCTGAGGAATGGCCCTGATAGCTATCAGAACTGAGTGACTTGGCAGAGCTGAGAAAAGTGATCGTCTTCATGCAGATTTGTGGCGTTGCGAGTGTCATCTGGCCAAACAAAAAGTCACATGGACACTCACTTGCTCAGGCTGATCAACCAAACACCCAATCTAGCTTATGGATCGTAATATATGGAATTCAAACAGAAGTGCTGGATTGACTGTAGTTACAGAAACTTGACACAAACAGATTCAATTTGAAAAGGCTGGATTAACCCTTCAACTATTATTTACAATCACAATAATTACATTTGGAGCATACTAAGCCCCACCCATCACACACATGAAAAATCGACCGATTAAATAGGAGCAACAGAGCTGGTAGCAACATACTCCCAGTACTTCTTGCTTGAGAAACGTCTCCACGTTTTCCCAAACACAATAAGGATGAGGAATGTGGCGGTGGTGGCCAACGAGACCATGCCGACCGTGATAAAGCAATTTCGTAGACCCTGCGTTTCGACCCAAGGGGTAATTGCATAGCTGACTGCAAAACCAAGGGTATTACGAATAATCATCACAGATACCAGAGATTCACCACTAAGTTCCTTGAAGCAGTCGATGTTGTACGAAATTGCAATCGATCCTCCTGTGATGCAGCCGAAGGCAAGCATACCGAGACCAAATTCAAGACCGATCCAATGCACACCGTATGACGCTCCGACTCCCCAGGTTATCAAGCCAGCAGTGGAAATAACACCTGAAAGCGCTAGAGGCCAGAGACGATGCTCGGGCTCCCGAACACCACCGTTGCGACGGGCTAGGTAGATGGCAATCTTGTCCGCGGCTATGCCTGACCATAAGGCCGCAAATATGGCACCGATAAGTGGTGCGACATAAGCAGATCCGACTAGAGCTGCGGACCAGTTGTATGGCGCAGCTGAGAGAATGGGAGAGGTTGTTCCGTTCAACACATTGTACCAGCAGAGGTTGATGCCGTACAGGAAACCGGCCCAGGCGACATTTGGGAAATGGAAAATGATGAGAAGCGGTCGGTACATCATAACAAGCATCTGCTTGACTGTGGGACGTCCTTCCCGGAAGACGAAGAGGTTGAGCTTTTGTCGATAGGTGGGCGGGGGTGGGAAGGAAGCGGTTGGCAATGAAGTCGATTCCGCCTCGACCGCCATCTTCTCATCACTGGCGGGTTTGTGTGATTCAGGGATCTCTTCACCCTCTACAGTTGCTCGGAAATAGATGGTTTCCTCGAGAAAGAAGAAGAGGGTTACAGCTGCAGCTGCTGAGAGCATGGCACCAAAGTGCATGACCCACCGCCAGCCATAAGCGTCATTGAACCAACCCGCAATCAGGGGGGCGACGAAATTTGAGCCAAACAAGAACAAAACATATCCACCCATCCATCGTCCACGCTCGTGTGCAAAGAAAACATCGGGTATAGTCACTTCGGGCAGTGATTCAATGGGTGAAGCTGCCAGGCCTAGCAAAATACGGTGGGCGTACCATTCCCTGTAGGACGTGGAATAAGCTGTCCACACCATTATTGGCACGCAGAGAACAACAGAGATAAGGTAAACGCCTCTTCGCCCATAGGTAATCGCGACTGGTTGCCAGAGCAGACAGCCCCAGCCAAGAAACAAAAACATCAAGCCTGTACCGCTGACGAGCTCGGCAGTGGAGATGCCTGTGTCGCGGGTAATATCGGCAAGGACACTATACTGGAGAGTGGTGGGAATACCGACACCAATGGCATACACGAGAATCATGGCGATTTGTGTCAATTTTCGCCGGCGACTCCAGTTTAGCGGGTCTTCAGGGTCGGCGCTGGGACGCGGTACAAGAATGATGTCCTTCTCGTCACGATCACGTTGTCGATCCTCATTTGAACTGTCAACTTCAACTAGATATACAGTCCCAGGGACCATATCTGATCGATCAAGTTCGTTGTTGGCTGCCATGATGGCAGGATGGGGTATTCGAGCTTTCGAGTAGCTGGGTTGCGTGGAAGGGTAAGGGGAAGATATTGAGCTGGAAAAGGGGGGCTCAGCGGGACTTCCGCTGTGGGAGCAAATGATGGGGAAAAGATGAGGAACAAAAGACGGTGACAGCTACTTCAACTGGAGGGCTGAGTCGCTCTTTATAACCCAAGGCTACATAGACCCAAAAAACTTGAGAGTCTAGTCACCCTCTGTCAAGAAAGGTAGGTTTATCGGTTGAAGGACCAACCACGCCTTAGCGCAGGAACAAACGTCTAAAACAGCTCTGGGGTTGACACGAGAAGAGAGCCTGATAAGCGGAACAGTTTCGCAACTCTTGAGCTTCTATAGGCTGAGGTCTCTCCATGCGGAGAACCGGAACTGTGGGGACGGGGTTTGAGAACGGAATTAGACTCCAAGCTTCTTTCACGTCTCATGAATCATGACATCTTCTGGGCGGTGTCAATCCATAGGGATGCAAATGTATGAAGGATAGCCCATAGCTAAGTTCCCAGAGCTAAGATTAATCCATGGGTCCGGCAATACGGAACCTCTTGCAGTAGGTCGAGATAGCTCCTTTTGACACTAATCTGGGCATGGAGGGAACTGTCTCCTACTTCAGGGCTAGCGTTCTTCAGCAATTCCCTAGTTACTCCGTACTGAGCCTTGAAATCTGGTTGCTTTTCTCCACACCAGTGAGGATGCTGTGGTAGCTTAGCTTGCTTTTGGGTTTCCCCAACTTTTTTTTTTTTGCCTTCTGGAGCCTGAGATGGATGGAGGCTGGGGAAATGTCTTTTTCCACAAGTATTTCACGCTGGAATGACAGCTCTGCAGAAGGTATAGTTAGCCCAAGGTCTGCAGCAGGACTGAGATGTTGATACTGGGCCGAGTTATTCGGGTTGAAGCCGAAAGGGTTAACAGCCGAAGCACGGAATAAGTTGAGCTCCGGCCCGACGTCGGCTCCCACGTGAGGGCTAGCCGAACCTTATCCTTATCGGCAAACCCGCCCTTATCGTCACCGCCCAAAAAGGCAATCTTCAACCATCCACTTCGCCTCCTCCACCGAGGATCGTACATTATGCTAATTACCTGATGAATTCCAAACGGCGTCTGCCTTGACATCCTCGTTTATGTTATCATGGTCGAGATGTAAAGTGGATACAACCACTTTCTGGGGTACCTTTTGACCGCTCTACTCCTCACCATTTCTTCTACTTGAGAGGAGCTTTAGAGCTATCTCCGTCTGCTTCGCTTAATTGATATCGGAATGGTTTAACCTCAGCTTCGATAGTACCATAAGAGCAATGGTAAATCAGTTTTCTAGCCGGATACGCCACTGGCCACGCAACACCAATTGGTCAACCTGCTCTCGCCCGATATCTGACGCGTCGTGAGACCTAGGTTGTTGACCTTCAGCCCGCTGGAGATAGGGATTACCCATGTACCAAGGCTTGATTAATTGATTAACCGGATGCGGGGCAATGGAGCCTCGAAAGCCATGTGTTTGATATTCAAGCAGCTGCTTTATTGCTTTATGGCCAAGGGCTTGCGGAGATGCACTTACGCTTGTCAGAAGGGGGAAAGTCTTCCCCCGCAATTCATGGGGAGAGGCTCTCAATCTAGATGCCATAAAAAAGGACGTATCCAGGAGTTTTCTCAGCTGCAATAATACCGAATCTCAGAGCATTACTCTTGCCCCATACTGGATAGAATCTTTACCCCGTGTTTGTTATCCTCGGCTACTTTCTCACCAACATGATTGAACCAACGCGGATTGCTTTAATCCGTGGTGTGCTTCGCCGGTCTACTAGGTGTCGCCAAAATAGAACAGTTTACATGAACAGTTTGTCCGCGACCCACGGTAGAAGATACCTCTCTCAGACTTCACCGCGAAGCGGCCCAGTTGGCGGTCTTTCAGTCTCTCAGGATCGATTATGGTACGAGATCTCGAATGAATGAATTAATTCCAGAGTTTAAAAAATGATTTCTATAGGAGCACTGTTCACTCCACCGCCGAAATGGCTGGTGGCATGTCCAATGGAGGACTTCACCGCCTGTCCTGTGACGACAATGACAAGAAGGTTCGTGACTGGTTCGCAGCGGAGGTCAAGTCAATTGACCCGGATGTGAAGTATTACGTCGACAGGATGGGCTGCCAATGGGCAGTATTTCCTGGTGAAAACAATGATATACCACCCATTGGGTTGGGGAGCCATATGGACAGTGTGCAGAATGGCGGTCGATTTGACGGGTCGCTTGGTGTCTTTACTGCCTTGGAAGTGGCGAGAGTGGTTGCGGCTGCGAAATCTAGTGGAAAGAGAATGTACGCGCCACTAGCGGTAATCAAGTATGTGAAATTGTCAACGCTTCATTCTTGTGCAGAGGTGAGAACTAAGTAAACGTATGTACTAGCTGGACGAATGAGGAGGGGGCCAGATTTCCACCCGGCTGTATGTCTTCGGCCGTGTGGTCAGGCTCCATGGATATAGAGGCCGCCCATAAATGCACTGACACGACTGATGGTTCTATCACGATCGGCGAAGAGCTGAAGCGTATTGGGTATGCGGGTGATGTTGAAGTATCACACAAAACCAACCCACTAAGCGCCCACTTTGAAGTGGTAATTATATTCCGCCCATGCAAGATGCAGGCCATATACTAACGCGTCGTTTAGCACATTGAACAGGCCAAACGACTCGAGGAGTCTGGAGCAGAAGTTGGAATTGTGACCGGAGGCCAAGGAATGAGATGGTACAACGCCTCATTGAAAGGGTTCACACGACATGTAAGTTGCCATCCAAATTCTATCACTGGAGTATAATGGAGGCTAAAATTGCCACGATCCAAGACTGATACAACACCAATGAATGTACGTCTTGCATATCTACTTTCCAAAAATGGAATGTCCTCTCACACCCTTTTTAACAGACGCGCCAAGATGCTCTAGTTGGGGCGGCAAAGATCGTCCTTGAAGTGCAACGTCTGGCATTAGAGTCTGGCACTGGCATGGGAACAGTATCTCTTTTCCAATCATCTCCGCAGAACTTTTGCAATATACCCGACACAGTCAATTTCTCGTTCAGTTTACAGCATACAGACCGGAAAACACTTGAACAAATGGAAGCGGACGCTTATGACTTTATTCGTACAACCGCAAAACAGGACAATCTGGAACTGACTCTGTTGGAGAAAATTTGGAATTTTGAGCCATTCCAGTTTGATTCTGAGGCTGTGAGATGTATCGAAGACTCTGCCTCGGAGAATGGCTTCAAGGCACAGCGGATTGTAAACTTGACTGGTAAGAGACGCTATGTCTGATTATATTTTTCTCCCTCCGTTCGATGCTTGAACTAATTGCGAACCAATTTTTTTTCTAAAAAATAGGGCACGACTCCGTCTACACTAATTTGGTGTGTCCCACTGCCATGGTATTTACGCCGTGCAGGGACGGGATTAGCCACAACCCTGCTGAATATGCAAGTCCTAGGGACTGCAGTGTTGGAGCCCAGACGATCCTGGGTGCTGTGCTGAAATATGATGAGTTGCTGCGGGGGAAACATTCCAAATAAGTATCTCAGCGGCTGCAGAGTACATAACATGTAGATGCGATGTATATACCAAGACGAGATGAATGCTGATATGGTGGTTAAATGACAAAGAAACCGATGCTAACAATCTATTGAACCCGGAATAATGATACTGAATGCCTCCCTCCTTCCCACACCCTCGACGCCTTTGGCCCCATGCCAGATGTTCAGTCTGTTTCCAAAACCCAGCGTGGTAATTCGTCCCGACTAAGCACTGCTCAGCTTCCAAGTTTCAAAGCTTGCAACACATCCGTTGAGTTAACTAAAAATCCGTGCACTGGGCCACAGTATAATATGTTAACAATGCTTCCATGGCCGTGAATAGAGAAGATACGGGGGCCTAGCGCTTACAATTGGCATTATACCGAACCATTTCAGTAGCGCTGGGAGTTGCACGTCAGCTTCAACCACGAATCAATGAAGCCATTTTGATTGGACTTACAATGCTGGACTTGATGTAGCGGAGAGATCATCGACGAGTATGGCATCGTACCCCTGAGCGGACATATTTTAGGTCATCTGAACCCTCCGTTGAAATGGGATTCCCACGAACCTTGAAATATGCATCCATAAAGGTACTCCACTAAAAAGGAGTTAGATAGCAGTTCTCAAGTAAAAAGGAGTGTGGAATAACTTACAACGCACTGATCCGTATTCACACCGCCAATAAACAGTGTTGTAATCCCATTCTCTTCTAGGAAGATACCCAGCGGTGTCTGAGCACCCCACAGTCCGCTTAATCGATCTGAACCACAATGGTAAATCTATGCATTTCCAATCTCTGTAAGGAGTATAAGCTGGGTTTCACTCACTTTTGTTAAACAAAAAGTCTGTACCCGCTTCAGCTCCCGCGGTGTACGAGTCCAAAAGTGGATCATACAATTGCGCATTCCATGATCCACGCATGAGCAGCTTGCCCATATCGATTCCGCCTGTGGTTCCAAGCTGACAGCCGAAAGAGTCTAAACCGACAAGTTTCAGAAACCGAGAGAATACTATACTCACAATTATTGAAAAAGAATACGCAGGGGGTTTGAGTGACGTCAGGGGCCGCAGGGGTTCATGCACTCACGGTTTGGATCGCCCGTTCCGCGTGAGAACAGGTCAAGAGAGGATGGGGGAATTGTAAGAATCTCTGCATGAGTGATCCCCCACTACTCCTTGTTTAGACGAGTCAGTACCGTCATTCTTCGTCCAAGCTCATGGATACCGATTTATTTTGAGTCTCACGTTTGTCCACAGGACTTTCATTCCAGCGGCCCTAAACCCATTCACCATGTCTATAGTCGCAGGTACAATGCTCCGCCCGATATCATTCCGCGATCTCAACGTAGGATGAAGGAAATAGTCTTGTGGATAAATTTGTTAATATCATAATGAAGGGCATGGAAGGGTCAGGCTCACTTTGCATGTCAATCATCACAAGAGCCGACCTTGAGGGCTCGATGATGATTGACTTCCTAGTTCCTAGGGTCGGTATCGTCTTTGGCGATGTAATGGAAAACGTCAGGGATCGGGTAAGATCCCAAACACCATTGGCCATTTTCCTCCAGCTGGATACATTCCATTCCCGCCGGCATGCAAGTTAGCTTAGACGCTCATTTACCGAGAACAAATGTAACGTAGCGAATAGAAAGGATGCGACATGGAATCAAGAAGCGAAATGCATAGAAACCACTTGCTAGTTGTAACGATTCCCCAACACCATCTCCTCGCAATCTTTCCCATCCCCTATTCCACCCTCTCTCTTTTCAATGGTCATTTCGGTTTCGTGAAGCTGTAGAATCTTGGGTGGCTCAGCGAGACGTTTGTTGTAACTGTAGAGTAGGTTTAAGCTCCATCTATCCCTGGTAAAAAGTACATGTCCACGCTTGACCTTTTATCCCTACAGAATGGTCAGATGTTGATTGTTTGCCTCTCTTTGCCATCGTATTTATGGAGCGGAGTTGCCGCACATGCTGTGCACCGATAACCGAAAGACATAGATTTCCCCGGTTGAAAAGAAGGGGGGGTTCTAGATTGCGAAGGAAGGTAATGCTGCTTAGGTTACTATCTTAATCCCCGTCAGCGTGAACTATTGGTACTCCCATACTACGTGTGTAACAGGGTGCTACCTACTCGGCAGGCAACATGTTGTGCCTGTACATTTCTGGGGGAACTTCAAGGCTGGTATCCATCTTCAACCTTTTAGCTAGCGAAATCCAAGATGATAATGTGGAGAAAATGCGAAAAGCAGGTTGGCGGTGAAACGAGCGATCGGTGATCAGCGCAACCATGAGCATCCGGCGCTTATAGTTGGTGTCTAAAGTTGAACAGATCGAGCTTGGTGTAGGTGTGAACGGCTTACAGGTCGGTTATTGTTTAATGTTATCCCCAATGCATCCCCCCTTCTGTTGGCTGGCATTTCTTTCATGCCTTGGAAATGACTGTGGCGGAGTTTCTGTCCGGGCCAATGTAAGGGCTACTTTAAGAATATACCGGAAGTTTTTCCCTGAGAAACATGGAATGCCGGAGCGTTGAAAATCCGAATTACAGCATGCTGCTGTAGAACTTCATTATGCCGCTATCCAAAAATGAAGACACTGGAGGTGAGGGAAGACGTTTGCCACTGTCTCCTTTTCGTCCAACCTATGCTTAAAATAGGCCAAAACACAGGATTAAGTTGACATCAGCTGAAAACAGAACAACAATGGGACCCAATCAAACAAAGTAGAAGCAAACCCGAACCTGCTATCTTAAGGTGAGACAAGGGAAAAAAAAAAAGCCGGCTTAGCATGAAACAAACAATCGCTCATAAAAAAATTAGGGTATGATGAGAAGAAAGAAAAAAAAAAAACAGCTTGAAAATGCGTAAAATCGATAGTAAAGGTTTGAACATTGCTTGTAAAACGAGAGAAGAAATACCAATTCAAAAGCAGGGAAATCCTGACTACCCAAATAGATCTGCTGAATCGGGCACCATTTCCGATGTGACAGCCCGCGTTTTTCGCTTCTGTTTCCTCATATCAGATGTTGAATCTGGAGGTTTCGTATTTAGCGGTCTTGGAGCGTAAGCTGGAGTCCGAAAGACAGGCTTTTCAGCCAGATGCTTCGGAGATGGTTCGGGGTCGGTGCTGCTTATATATCCCGTACTTTCTTCCTCAATAGTTGAAGAGTCACGGAGGGTCGCACTTGGGCTGAGAGTGTAGCGCTTCTGGTCGAAAGGTGGTGAGTTCGGCGATGCTGCGCGACGGGGATGCGGTAGCCCAGGGTTGGGAGAATAACTGCGCGGGCCAAGGACGTGATAGGATGGATGACGCGGAATATCTGATCCTCCCGGTGGATCTATAGAACTGGCACTGTTTTTGGAGACCTGGCGTCTATGTCCAGCAACAAAATCAGAGCCCTGTGACGACTCGGAGGAGCGACGGTTGGATTTTCCAATCTCGGCCATATTCTTGAAGAAATTCTTGCTTGCTGGCTTATAAACAAAGCCTGGCTTATCGCCGTTCGGTCTGTTGCCTTCGATTTCCTTTTCAAAGGAAGATAGATTCGACGGCCGAGCTGCCCTAGGTCCCTGGTTTGATGCATTTAGTTTCGGCTCCCTTGAACTGACACAGCTATTATCACAATAGCAGTCGTTTGAAGATGAAGTCCCGAAAAGTTCTAAATTATCTACCTGTGCTGTAGCGGCGGTAGGGACTTGATTCCAGCCTCCCTCCATAGGCCCGCTTATTGATAAGTCACCAAATCGTTCATCCAGTGCCCTTCCCCCTTTCTTCCTCCGTCGTAGGCGGTGCCTCTCTAGACAACATCGTACCCATGAAACACTCATATTATAAATAATGTCGCCTCCGCAGTGGAATGAAGTGTCGCAGACAATTTCCTGGCCGTCTAGCAGCTTATAAGAGAGTATGCTTTGTCACACTCTTATAATGTGGGTTGAACGGAAATCACTGGGGTGTATTTTGTATTCTTCTCAGCCGAGCCTGACACTGCTAGGATGGGCGTAGGCTGTATAGAACCCCAAAGCAGTAGCTAGTCCTGAGCTAACAAGCTGTCAACCTTGGTGAGATTAGATGGTTGAGCTTCGACGACCTCGCGAGGATGTAAATTGATGTAGAAACAATAGTAGATCTAATAAATTAAAATAGATCTGACTGCGCGACTTCGTACGTAGGTGGCTGTATCTTCGAGTCACCTAGCGGCAAGGTGAATTTGTAGCGTGATGGGTAGTCAAATGCTCTTATTGTCGTACATGTAGAGCCGTGGAAAGGGACAAGTATGAAGAAGGGCTGCCTAGCGGGGAGGGAGAGGGGAAAGATCTCTCCTATGAATCAGGCAGGGAACGAAAACAATAGTACCAAATAACAGGGGAAAAAAGCAAAGAATCGTTTCACGGCATTTGAAAGTTACAAGGCTAAATCGTTGAGAAATAAACTGCAAGGGAGGATGGTCAAGGCTGTACAAGTCGACGTACAAAGCTAGCCTATGCTGGAAACCCAGGGCGTGATAGCCGAATTTGGGCAAAAGATTTGAGACCTCATAACTTCGTCAACTTCAAGCGGTTATGGTAAAGGAGCTGGCCATAAAGTATTGACTTCGTTTCACCGAGTCTTATCTCTCCCCGCCTAGCAAACGGGTTCAGCGCTTCGATGCATGAAGCTACAGGGAGTCCAATTGATACCTGTTTTCAGATCAGTTGGGGGCCCGCTGGACAAGCTTCACCAAGAACATAAGAGGCGTCGGTAAGTTAAGCAGGGATCATGGGCGAACGTAAAACCATGAGCCACAGGCATCCGTGGCGCCTATGGAAAGTACAATGGGCACGTAACCAGTCTGTACTCAAAAGAGCACGCTACCAGGGGAGTAAGATACATGGTGCTCCATACCCGGCAAATTGAAGATATAGTTTCCGCTGTTTGATGCACCCTGAACTAGGGTCTGGTTGGGGGTCATGCATTGGAATTGCTAACGAGAGCCAGAAGACCCCGGGACTGGCAGGCATAGCGCCGGGAATCCGGCCCCCTCATTATGGAGACCTGGGATGCTCATGAGACGCTGCTGGCGTATCATTTTTATATATACGCACTCACATCCCCACTGCTGGCATGCTTTGGCTGTGGAACGAGCAGAGCGTCAAGCGTATTTATGACAGTTTCGCTTAGGACCATCGCTGAATAAAAATGACATATGCGGGTTTGCGATGATTTCTTCTCAGGCTCAAAGTACGTAGATACTTCCTACCCAGGAAAGGGTGAGTGCAGGGAGGCAAAATATGAACTCCATCTGGTGTGTCTGATCGAAAAGAGAGAGGGGAAAAAGAAAGAAGACGGCGTGGTGCTGGTGATCTTCTGTTTTGTTTTGCTGTGGGCTGTTAGCGGCGGTTAGGTGTTGTCGCCGGCTCCGCTTTTTTCGTTTTTCTAGGTCTTCGACTGTTTCCTTTCTTTTTCTCTCCGTCTTGCATTGTAGGGATCTGGAAGCCAACAAGAGGGCGGAAAAAGCAACAAGAGGGCAGGCTGAAGTGTCCTATCATGAAGCTCGAGTCATCATAGGCCTTTTTTTTTCCGCTTTCCCGCCTCCAAAAGTGCAGGCCGATCACCCCTGTCAAACTGACACTACCTCATGTATGTACAGAGTGCAGTCTGCATCATCTCGACTGGCAGGCATCTTATGTACGAAGCCCAGCATGTGCACCTCCACTAGGGAAATGGTCCAATTACCTGAACAGATTGACCTCGAGATACTGGGGGTGCGGATGTACTGTGGTCAAAAGATTTGTCAATTCAACCAACATTTCGGAATCTTTCATTTTTGCCTGGCTATTCGTGAATCGTGAATGCTTGTTTTGGGCTTCAAAGCATGGTATTGCAGCCAGCATCCAGCAGCCGACATCTGCACATGTGCTTCATGCTTGGTGTTGTTTAACACAGCTTGCCTGCACGAGGAGGACGGAGCACAGCGATGATTCATTCCTTCAGGTCAACACTAATGGGCAGTGGACTTCGAAGAGGAATCAGAGAGTGGTTCAAGCTTAGCCCTCCCCTGAGTAGGCGTTATTAGAGCTACCTGCCTGGCCGAGGCGATACCATATTTCCATCAGCTGTCCAACTTCCTCGGCACTATCAGTGTGACAAATGGACCTTTGTCTGTAATATTGATCAGTGATCAACCCGAATCTGCCTGTCACACCTGCGAATAATAATGAACGCTCAGCTCTGCTGGCTCCGGGTCTTCTCGCCAAGACTATCACCCTGCAGAGAGAAGAAAGAGGCCTTGATGTGGAGGCAAACCCGAGTCAATCCTCCGTGTGGTCTGTTGTTTGAACTGAGAATGTGGCTGATATGGTCTAGTTAGTTCTGGCTGAAGAATGCTCTCACAGGTTGTCTTCATCCACCATGCTGGATGGCGGTCGCCCGACAATATACCAATGTGACGAGCCAGATGGCGACACCGGAACTGCACCAGGTTGTCGCCCATTAGGAGCTTGATATCCGTGGTGGCTCAGTTCCTGAAATTGGGAATTGATAAACCACCGAACCCAGCGTGAAAGGATCAGCTAGTCTATCGAGTGCGGTTCTACTTGGTGAAGATGCCATTATTCCAATAAGTTGATAGCTCAGTTATGCAGCTCGACGTCCGCACGTTGAAAGATCTTTAGACACTTCCTTTCTCGACAACACAATGCACCCACGTGATCCATCTCCAGCCTCATCCTTCTCCTTCTTCCTTTTCTTCTTCTTCTTATTCCTTCGTTTCGTGGGCGTCGAGATTTTACAACTCGCCTGCACCACTATCTACCACCTGTAGCGTGCAGGCGCAAACTATGACCCTCCACTGTCCCAGGGATGCAGTTTGAAGTCCAATGAAGGGGCTATATCGAATGCCTAGGACAGTAAGAGCTGTCACCTTGATGGAGAGAGCTATGATCGCCTCTTCACTACACGGGATGAACTGAGACCTTTTTTTTCTTCTTCCTTCTCTGCTAACTGTTTTAGATTCCATCCTCGATTTGTCCTCCGTCAGACGCTTACACTGCCGATTTTCAACCGGACTTCACTTCCGGCGCATGCATCACAGATTATTGGCACGGAGATTACTATTTCTTGGAGCCCTGCAAAGCCAATAAGCTGTTGGTCTTTACAGTTGGTTACGACACAAGTTACTCACGGTGCCAGATATCTGGGAAGCGATGTCTTGCATATATGTATTCCCAGAGCTGAAGTCATAAAGCCTGAAAAAGAAAAGGGGCTAAAAGATAAGAGAGGAAAGCTGACGCGAAACGCCCCCTCTTGCCTGCCCCATATGCTCAAAGGAACCAAGTAAACCTCCAGCGAGCAGGAAAGGAGAAGACTTGGACACGAAAAATGTGATTATTTGAGGATAGCTGAAGATTGCCAGCCATTATTCAGGTTTCACCAATGACCGTGACGAAGGGACTCTAGAACCACTAACGCTGGCTGAGGTGGAAGAGTTGGTGACTGGACGTACCGAGGTATCGGATACTTCCAGTGGGATATCCATGTCACAATAATGAACAAAGAGTTCGTCTGATCGATCACACAATGTCCCAACTTCGTCATCAATGATCTACTGACAAGCGTAGGTGTCATCTTGGCATGATTCCTTAGTCAAGGACAGAAATGTATGATCCCTCTTTATGAATCTTCAGGTCTCCTCCTATATGGGCTAGTTGGTCTTCGAGCAACTCTTCTCCACCCTACCGATGCCCTAGGCCGAGGTCTATCATAGTACCTGGCCATACCACTTCCCCCCCCCCCCTCCTAACTCGCCCTGCGCCTCTTCTCGTGGAGGGTAGCTAATTTTCTGTACAGAATACATAACATGAAAGGGATATGATCACCATCCCTAACGCAGTCCAGTAATACTTGCTTTTCTAGATCCGCTAAAAGCCGGTGATCGACCCGAGGGTCCATTCGTACATCCAGTGGAGTGGAGGAGTGTCAAGCTCGTAAAAAAGTAAATAGGCACATCTCCGGTTCCCACCCCATCAGATCGTAAGAAATAATGAGCATAATACGTAGGTCAGGGTTGGAAACGGCCCCCAAAAGCGACTTCAAGCATGCTATTGGCCCAAAGACTCGGATCAAGCCAGTCAGACCTGTGCGAAGCTGTGCATGTGCCGTAGAGCGGAAGACCAATGGAACAGCTGCAAGTGAACCATTCGATGGACCCTTGGTCAAATAAATGGCAAGATATAGGCGATGGAAATGCCGACTTCCCCACTTAATATTATTCTTCTCTGTATATATTTCCCATGTAATTACTCCATCCCAGATGGCTAGACGTAGGATGCTTGGGTCATGGGACGGCTAACCCCACGTCGAATGGAGACTGTAGCTTGAATGTCTAGATCCCGTCCTATTTCGAACATTACATACATACACCCTATCTCTTGCTGATCAGAAATATCCCTGACCTTCAATGGGGCACCCTGATATCGTCATACTATGTAATATGTAGGTGGAAAGGTGTTGACGTATCAGTAACATCATAAGGGGGCGACGTTGATCACAACTGTGAAAGGTGTGACCTGAGTGCCATCAGGAGACGAATTGGCGAACAGTCGAATGGACAAATTCGGTCCTTAGCCCCATGATAGACTCCCAAAGGCCCAATACCAAGCAAAAATTGTTATACAAATCGCATATACCGGCTATTCGAGCACCAGAACGCGCATTTTCTCGTCATCTCACGCAGAAGACGGAGAAGGAATTATTGCAGCTGAAATTATAGAAAATTTAAGCTTTCGCGGGCGGAGGACTACGAAGACGATACAGCATCATGCAAGAAGCACACTGTGCTCTCAGTTGTATACGAAATTGGCGTTGTGGGCGGAAGAGCTCATTCAATTTCTCCATCAGTATAAAAAAACCCCTCCAAGCGAACCCCAGAAAGGCATTCGAAAAGATCGCCGCTGCTCGGCACTGATTATAAATGGTGGCTGCGAATAGGAAGTTTATCCCCCGTATTGTCCAGACTGCTGGGACGGCTCTTCCCTGCTCTAAGACACACAATCAAAAGAAAAGCGGTGAATTCAGACCAATCAAAATTTTTCGGGGGCAGGTTGGGCAATGGCGCGCCTGAGTGCTCAAATTTCCACACTTTTCTTGTTCTTTACTGTCTCGGCCGTTGAGATTTGTATCCCATTCCAAATCCAAGTGGAGAGAGCGACGTGGTGCTCTTGGGATTGTTGCGTGCAATCGGCAGCAGCGCAATCACTTCGTACAAGTGGAAGCGGCAGCGGCACTAGCCAGCCTCTTATCAAGCTACCTTAGCGTTTCGGGGAAGGGAAGTGCCTGTTTGCTAAAGAGATAAAGGTCCACTGATCGCCATCACAGCGGACGAAGGGTTCGTGATATGTAGGCAGTCTTTGGTGTTTTTTGCCATCCAAAGTAGCCCAAGGATTAACTGTCTCAAGCTTTGCTGACTGGCGAAACTCGGTTCGATGAGGGCCGCCATGACTGAACCGCTGGGCTTTGGCCTCTAACATGGGAAACATTGGAGCACGAAGTCTCCAGGAGTCAAGAGTCGCGTCGTTCGATCGCATCTGACTTTACCAAGACCCCTATGTTGAGATAGCTGTACAACGGCCGACTACCGGCATTTTGGTGCCATTTTTCGCAATATTCAGGACAATACGAGCCATTCTACATGTCTTAAGGAGGTGGGATGGCTTGGCTAGTAGCGGCAGAAATATGATACCCTCCATAGCAGTAGGTGCATGATGCTGCAGCTGGCGAGCGGGATAACGCGCAGCGTAGCCTGCCACTTTAGAACCCGCTGACATGTTATATCCTCCATCGCCTTTTCGTAATCGGCCGTCCTGTTCATTCACATGGATATGAAGAGCTGTTGGATCCGTATCAATCCCACTGCCCATACTTAGAGCTGGAAGAGATAACGTCACCTTCATTTTTCGCACAACAACTTCAAAAGCGAGCTCCACGGCGCGGTGATTCGTGATATAACTCAGGTTTGGCCATGTTTCTCTTCCACCATTGAGGTGCGGCTGGGCCGTAAATTCAGCCACGGAGTTTTGTTAATATCTCCAGAGCAACCCTGTTCGAGGACGTAGCCTAGTTTCCTACAATTTTGATAGTAATCCAGCTTTGTATAGCATGCCCATCTACACTCTCATCTCCCGTCTTCCGAATTCCTGAAGAAAGAAAACTCAATGTGTATCCTGATCTGGCTGTAGGTCTTTCCCTCTCAAGCCATAGAATTTCCACAGCAGGAACAGATGGGGTACTATGGGGGTTGACCTGCGAGGCAATAGAATGGTTGATGTGATATATTTGTGGCAGATCCATCGTGAGTAGGTCTCGTTCCACTCCGTCAATTCATGGGTGACTGGGCTTTCGACAATATTAATGCTGGTACAAAAACAGGCGGAACGGAGCAAGAAGCTGCCCTGATATAAGAAATTAGCTGTTGATCCCAAGCCTCACTAGTGATGGAGATCTTACACTACGGACCACAGGGCAACATGAGAGGCAGTTAGAGAATTTGATGGACATAGCATCTCTTGCTGACAGGGTCCCTAAACTTCAATATTCTGGAGACTTCCGGTGTAGTTGTAGGCCTGCTGAGATAATATATCACCTAGTAACTCGCGCAGTAGGCCGGCTTAATGCATACAGTCAATCAGGTCTTGAGTATCAATCCGATCCACTTTGACAGGTTGTCCATGTAGTCATTCGAATCGAAGATGCATAGATAGCGCTTTCCGAGACTAGCGAGGATTGAGGTAATCCCTTCATTCGTGGCGGCACAAATAACAGTGCCTACAACTCCACCCGTAGAAGAGCATGAAATTACCCTTAAAAGAAGATCAGTTTCTCGAGTGCTGCCGTCGCGCTGGTATGCTTTATTTCGAATGTTGAATTATTCGACGTTGATAAAGCGTTCCACCCAAATGTATGTTGCGCCAGGATCGGTCGTTCCAGCGTGCCATTGGGGTACTCTATGTCAAGACACGAGTTGCTACTCAAGCAAGTACCATGAATACAGTATCCGTGATCATAGTTATAGACTCATTGATTAGATTCCTTGCCCCAACTCTAGATATTGATGAAGATTAGGATTCGTTATTCCGCCGAGGTTTCGATCCATCGACGCCTGGAGAATGCGTAGGGCTGTCCCGGCATTGCTAGTGCTGCGGACTTGCTCCAATTCTTCGCATCTATTTTGAACAGTCGTCCATTCATAGTCTGTAGTCTTCATGGCGCCCTTCCACTCATCATTCCCAACCAGCTGATCAAGCTCCGTGGGCGATCTATAGCCATTCAAGAGTCCGTGGGACATCAAAACGTTGGCCGGGAGCGAACCTAAAACAGGAAGTGGTCATGCTTGAGGGCATATTCGGGAAAGAAATGCCTTTGGGCTGAGGATCAAATTGTAGCATAGGTAGAAGGTAGAAAACAGTGGGCTCTACGAGGAGCGTGGAGGACAGCGGTGGCGGTCAGAGGAACGAACACCTTGGCTGCGAGGCCGATATCAAAGTTAACCTTAGACTCTTCAAAGAACCTTTGGAGCCCGATGGCCTGCAATAAAGGAAAGGCTTTAGCTTGTGCCAAAAAAGGAGCGATGAAAGCTACTCCTGTCGCCTGGCATATTTCCAGCTAAGCGTCAAACGCCTCTAAATGCGGGTCCTTCTGCTGGTGTTCCAAGAAAACGCCAGTCCCTATTTCACGATGATCAAGGGACTGTGGCAATCCAATCCTGTATTGCCTTTCTCATCGGCAGCACTTCTTCTTTCTCACGCCAGAAATGGCCCGCGCCTTTGACCTCGCACGCCCTAAACAATGAGTTCTGAACATCGTAGAGCTGCTGAGACCAATTTTGCAGCTTCTTATGGGATGTGAAGGAATCCTCATCTCCATATATTGACAAAGTCCTGCGTCGTGTTAACTGCAGTTGAGGGTCAGGCGACTGGACATTTTCACCTTGAACGGTGGTGTTAAGCCTGGAATTGGAATTCAACAGCCCCAACGCCGCAAAAAATGATAATGGGGGAAGTATCGGAGAGACAAGTAAATACGACACGTCCGTATTGGCAGTAAGAGCGGGATCTGCCGCTTCCGCCTGGTTCGGCAACCCTTTCACCGTTCGGGAGCTCTCATCTGGTATTGAAGATAGCCTGTAAGCTTCCTGTTTGATTGCCTCGATTGAGCCCCCTTTTCTATCGGGCCCAAATAGTCTTTTCATTTCCTCTAGAGGAGGGAGGAATGTAGCAAGCATTGAACCGTAAGAGTATCCCGATAGTATCAGTTTTGCGGGCTCTTCTTCAGGGTCCTCAAGCTGGTGGCATGAGTCTCTCCTTTTCAGTCCCATGATATAGGATAGTATGAATCCATAGAACGAGATGAAATCACCCAACTCGGGCTTTCCTGTCCAGCTTGTTCGGCCTTTCGACTCTCCTGCACCACTGTATAGCAAAAAAGGTCAGTCCCTCCGCCCACAACGTCGAATATAGGCAGCAGGGAGACATCACTCTGGCAGTGAACCATCCATAGCCGGATTGGATGCTGGAAAGGGGGCTCAAAAAAGGTGGTTGGTAGACCTACCGTAAATTGAACGTCCCGACAATATATCCACCGCTCAGCAATTCTTCGCCCACTATCGCAATCACCGGGTCATCCTGACATCCACCGAAAGGAGCGTATGGATGGGCAATTATAGCCGCTCTATTAAACGAAGGCGAACTGTTTTTGGCGTTTTATGCATGTAAAGGATGGTAGAGTCTGCAGTCGAGCTTTAGGCCATCATAGACTGATGGGATGGTAAATGTGTGGGTAGGTGCGGGCAACCTCATGATGGATCAGCTTGATGAAGGGGTGCTCTTTACGGGCAGATTTTTCTATCAGTCACTTTAATATGGTGCTGATCAGGCCTGGAGATAGCGATGTGGAATGTTAAGCATTGAGAGGCGATATTCTCTGAGGTCAAAATAAATACATGTTCTTGCTAGCAAAGTAAATGCGCCAATTAGAGCCAACTATCTGGAAGAAGAGCAACGTTGATACATTAACATAAGCGTCGTAAATCATAATTAAATCTATCTTATACACAGGCTTAGAGTAGCCACGCAGGATCTGGGTCGTCATAATCTTCTTCCGACTGTGCTTTATTATTACCATCTGAAGAGCTGTGTTTTGCATTGCCCACAGAAGAATCTTCAGCTACCGAATGGTCATCATCAGTTTGCGTTTCTACGGTAGCAGCCTCTAATAATTCCCCCGGGACATCTCCTACCATCGTACCTCCCTGGTCATTCTGGTCCGCAGGATCGGAGAAGGTTGTAGCAAGTGTTTCTCTTGCTTGTCGAAATGATTCTAGCTCGGCGCCTATACTGCATATAAGCAGGTTCCATCCATTCTCCTCAGCTGACTGCAGGTCCATTTCTAGGCTTTTAATGACGTCGTCCACCCTTTTCATGATAGAGGACGACATGCTAGCTTGGTTTGCAGAGCGTGAATTCCCGGCGCCTTGCAATCGCTTCATGTCAGTCCGTAAGCCCTTCTCAAAGTTTGCCACCGTTTCTATCACTGTGTTCCAGACATTACCCCCTTTCTTCAACGCCTCAACTTCCTCCTCTACAGTTTGCTGCCGGTCTTGAAGAAGTGTAACTTCAGAATCCCAATGCTGCCGCACCATCTCAAGTGTCCTGCGTCCCGGCTGCAAAGAATAAAAGGTGGGCGTTGAGGTATCGAGAAGGAGGGACTCTTTGATGGGTGGGCTCTTCAGGTAGTTCTGCACGTCTGAGTTCACAAGTGATAACGAGGCCTTGTAGGATGACAACTTTGCATCAACCGAGTTCTGGATTTGTGAAATCTCATTCGCGGCGCATAAACGACGTGCTTTCATTTCAGCCAATCTGATTTCCAGTTCATTTATCTCGGTATCCAATGCTCGTAGTTCCTGTGACAGCTCGTCCGCCCTCGGTCTCTGGCTATCATTTTTGATCTCCAAAATGGACTTCTCCAGTCCGGTCTTCTTTTGGTTGAATGTTATCACCTCTTGCAGGGCCTCCTGGCGCCTGGCGATCTCCAAATTAACGATGCGGCTCTCTTCCTCTTTAAGGGTCAGAAGGTTATGGATCGACCTTAATATACCACGTCTGGCGGCCCGTAGTCCGACTTTCTTCGCAGGAGGCTGGCGTACTGGGATTGTTACGGAGGGTTTTGGACCGCTTGACTGAGAGTGTGTCGGGGTTGAGGATCCGGTGGAAAAGAGGTTCTCGTGAGATGGAGCTTGCTCTGCAGATAGGCCGGCGCTCTGGGCGTCTAGCAAGGCTTGTAAATCATGTTGAAGCTGTCTGGACTGTCTCTCTATAAAGATAAAGGGGTCTGAGTGGTGAACCGATGCTGAAAGTGGTATTGGTTTCAAGCCATGCGTGCTGAGGCCGAGTTTCGACATGGTCGTGTGCTGGCGAGTTGAAAGTCGACAGGCTAGAACCGCAAGTCAAAGTGCAATCAACAGATCCTCTCCAAGGGCAGAAATGAAGCAAAGATAGATGCTGAAGATACTTGCCTGGTTAGTTCGACATCTTGAGCGGAAACTCGTAGCTCTTGAGTTCTTAGTTTAGGGTGAACTCCAAGGAATGTGATTGGGCGAGGGCTGCAAGCTTGCTGCTCTCCCAATCCAGAGCATCATCTGCCCTCCTACTCCGCCATATGACTCGGTCTAGTGATGGCTGGGACACAGGCGAGTGTCTGTAAGTCCTGTCGAGGGTTCTCCATACTCGTCGCTGTCCTGCAAATGTGTATCTGCTATGGGCCGCTTGTTGACACCCGGTCACCAAGACATCTGGAGCTAGCTGCTTGTGGTTTTGAAGCTTAAATGATTTACATTGGAGGTTCCTAACATCGGTCTCGCATAGCGCAGAGCTCACTGGCCCTAGCCAAGTGCCTGTTCAGGCTTTTTGGTCGAATGGTTAAAGCTTCTGCTTCACCATTCTATCTTAACTCTCCTTCTGCAGCGATCTCGAACGTACGGCAGCTTAAAAATCGCTAGCTTGCTGAATATTTAGACAGAATAAAGATTACGATTTGAAGCAGCTATGTCTGGTCCAGCAATGATGTTAGCTCACTGCTTTTTCCTTGGTTGCTTCGACGCTTGTCCTGCTCCTGGCGCAGTTTGAACTACTGGCATATCTTGTATGCCATGATATGAGGACAGCTGTCGTCACCGAGAGTCAATACCCGTCCCTGTTATATAAATAAGCGGCGAAGGTAGAAAGGTGGCACTGCGATTATCTCAGATATCATTATCCATCTTGTCCACAACGTCGGCTGGAGCAAAGAGTACACGAAAAAATGTTCTTCATTCCTACGACCGAGAAAATCCTGGATTACCTTCATTGCTATCGTTTAGCGAGATGTTTTGGTAACGTCAGTAAAGCTTTCTGTAGCCTTAGATTCGACGGCGCCGATAAGCAAATAAAATGGCTTAAAGATTATTCGATTGAGCGGCACAGGGGAGAACACAATCTACAATTGCAAGATTACGTCGAACAAAGAATATCACGGCTCTTAAAAAACCAAGAGAATATTGGTATCCACAAACCGACTGACGATGAAACGAAACGAACCAAGGCCTTGGAGGCAAAACTCGATCAACTCAAGAGGGAATATTGGGCACACGAAAGAAGAATGTGTCGAATAGGCCAGAGAAAGCCGAAGGGAGCCTATATTAGGGAATTTAATGCACAGGAAAAACGGCGGAGAAGAATTACTGCTCGCAAAAAGGTTCAAGGCAACATGACTCCTGCTGCCGTTGGGATGTGTAGGGGGCTAAGGGGGTGTTTTAGCCGAAATTGTGGATGTTGCGGCAGGCCACGATATATCGACGGGAAGCAGCAAGAGTCGCACTGTACTCTGGACTGTGCATGCTGCATTGAGCATCGGGGCTTTGAGCGGGCAACTGAGGCGGAATCTGACTTAGACTCTGTCTATTGTCGAAGACAGGATAACATCGCAACGGGCGATTGCTGAATCAAAGGTTCGACCCCCATGAACCATTCCGTCGGATTGGAGAATTTTAGCCGGTGAAATATCATGCATTACCGTGCCCCTAGAAGTCTTCTGAATTCCCCTTTATCCGTTCTATCTACTTTGGGCTTCACAGACAAAAATAGAATACCGGTTGGTATGCCGGATTTCATAAGGAATTGTAAGGACAACGTAGAACCGAGGCCACGCTGGTTATATTTGTTAAATCCTGGGCATTTATAGTCTGTTCCAAGGGGAAATCCAGAGAATGAGGTGGGAGTTTTCATGGGCGGAAGCGGGCATGATATCGGTGATTATATATTTTTGGGTATCTATCCGAATGTTTAGTATCTGTCCGGCCATTCCAGTATTATTTGGTCTTACTTTTTCATAAGCCAGTACGAAAACGATGAGGTCAAGTAGTGGTATAAAATAGCCAAAACCCATACGACGAATATGAGCAGAAACACGAAATTCTCCGGCGCAGTGCTGATCGTGATACTAGCCGGCATTTTCAAAAAAATCGGCTTTCCTCAGGGAGACGAGAGGAGAGGAAAAGGAAGAAAAATGTGAGAAGACCAATTACCAAGAGGTCATTGATCTTTTGGTCTAGTTGGTTTCTTCCATAAAAAAGCACGAAAAATGAAGGGCAAAACAAATACTTATAGACCGTCACTCTATGATGGAAACCGCGAACCACTTGAGGCATTGAAGGGAAGAAGCATCTCGAGATGCACTAAGTAAGGCAGCTACTGCGAACTATGTAACTACTCCAGCAGAATGCCAGAGCGAGAGGTCTAACCACGGGGCTAAAAAGTCTGAACATGCTCCATGACTAGGGCTATTGAGCTGAGCTACATAACGAGACTAAAGCTGGTAAAAACACGCTGCCGTAGCCACAAATAAGCCAGTTATATTGCTAGAGAACGTAAGGCCAAATGATACCAGGATGGCCAGGCAGATACTCCGTTTGTATTGGGCGTTTAGATAAGCCCAAGTAAGGTTGATACCACGTGACCATTTGTTGTGGATTACGAGCTCCAGCTGTCTTTCTGGTAGCATCTTTCGTTTCCTCTCACCATCATACCTTTAGCTTCTCTTGCCTCGCCTTCATCATCTGCGTTAGAATACTGATATTTCCGTTGTTTTTCGCTTCTACCGTGTATGTTTGCTCGAAAAGATTTCTTTTCTGTACCCATACCTGTTTTCCGTTTCGCCGTTGGGGTTCATCGCAAGGTTGGGTGACTGACTACCTCGTTCTCCTAGAAAGATCCTCCAAAGCACACAAGAGTCGTAACTTTTACTTCCGCGACACAAGATGGTTGGCCTTGTGTCAGCTGCCGGCCTAGTCGGATTCCTGTCCGAGCCAGATGTCGACCTGAAAGTCTTCGCGCTTAAGACTCTAGATTCTCAGGTTGACTTGCTGTGGACGGAGATAGCTGGTTCTGTTGGGCAGATGTAAGTATTGTGTTCTATTGGCTCCAACCAATAAGCCTATTTGGGTGCCATCACCCGGTATGCCACTACATTCTACGGCTGCTAACTATCCGGCGTTTGACTAGTGAGGCTCTATCCGAAGATACGTCCTTTCCAGAGCGCGAACTCGCGTCCCTTGTCGCCTCGAAGGTATATTATCATTTGCAAGAATACAATGAGAGTATGGTTTTTGCTCTTGGGGCTGGACGTCGTTTCGACCTTGAGAACGGTGGCGAGTTTGAGGAAACCATCATTTGTAGGTTTTAAATGTCAGCTTGGACTCGTGCTCAGGACTAATGTTGTTACTCCAGCCAAATGCGTGGACACCTTTATCTCGATTTCCTCTATGGCAAAATCCATCCACAGCCCTCAATCTGGCCGAAGTCCCCATCTCAACACCTCATTTCCACAGAAATCCGGTGGCGCCTCGAGTACTTCCGCCGGTCTGACCTCTCCCATCACCCCTTTCTCCCAATCTGCCCTTCCGTCGAAATCGCTCTTATCCCGCGCAGAACCATCTTCAACCGAACTTGCTTACCCCAAGGGCGAGGATATTGACACGGAAGCCCCCCCAGAACTGCGCCTTGTTCTCCAGCGGGGTGTCCAGAGGCAGCTCCAAGCTGTGATCGACCGTTTGTTTGAGAGGTGCTTCCAACAACAACGGTACCGTCAAGTAATTGGTATTGCCGTTGAAGCTAAAAATCTGAACATCCTACGAATGGTGATCATGCGCGCTGCTGAAGATGAGAAGAAGCAAGGCGTTGAATCTTCTAAGCGCGGAGAAGAGCTAATGGACTATGTGTTGGGCATATGCATGAATATCGTTCAGGAAAGAGCATTTAGGAATGAGGTATGGTGCAAAGTCTTCATTCTTGAGGATAAGAAAGGCTAACTTCCGCGCATCTAGATTCTCAAATTAACCCTTGAACTGTTGAATGAAATCCCGTCGCCCGATTACTTCTCAATCGCCAAATGCGTTGTATATCTAAATGAGCATTCTATGGCTTCCGAGATCCTGCAGAAACTTGTCGAGAAGGGTGATGCAAGATCACTTGCCGTTGCATATCAAATTTCGTTCGATTTGTACGACAATAGTACGCAGGAGTTCTTGACCAAGGTCCGAGAAGACGTCTCAGCGATTCTGGAAGAATCCGAACCGAGCGAACAAAATAAAGAGAAGATAGAGGAAGACCAAGAGGAGGCCAAAGAGACCGATCAACTCCTTCCTGATGGCGAAGATCGATCGACAGCGCCAACCGCCGGAACCTCAGGACAGAAATTCTCCGAAGAAGGGCGCTCTGCACTGAGATCTATTCAAAAGATTCTAGATGGACTAACTTCGATAAAGCTTAACCTCGAGTTTCTCTATAGAAGCAATAAGGCAGATGTTGCTGTTCTCAACAAAATTAAGGACAGCCTTGAAGCTCGAAATTCAATATTCCATACCGCCGTTACACTGTCCAATGCTTTCATGCACGCTGGCACTACACATGACAAATTTTTCCGGGACAATCTTGAATGGCTGGGCAAGGCAGTAAACTGGTCTAAATTTACTGCCACCGCTGCACTCGGCGTCATTCACAAAGGAAATCTGACTCAAGGTCAAAAACTACTTGCTCCCTACTTACCAAAAGAGAATATCGCTGGTGTTGGCAGCTCCGGCTCGGCTTATAGCCAGGGTGGCTCACTGTACGCCTTTGGCCTGATCTACGCCAACCATGGAGGTTTAGCGGTTGACCTTATTCGTGATCATTTCAACAAGGCTTCAGAAGAGGTCGTACAACATGGTGGTGCTCTAGGATTGGGAGTTGCAGGAATGGCATCCGGTGACGAAGGCCTCTATACCGACCTAAAGACTGTCCTTCACTCTGATTCGGCCTTGAATGGTGAAGCAGTTGGTCTTGCGATGGGTCTGATCATGTTGGGTACTGGAAATATGCGGGCCTTGGAAGATATGATACAATATGCTCATGAAACACAGCACGAAAAGATCATTCGTGGTCTTGCTATGGGAATGGCTCTTATCATGTATGGCCGCCAGGAAGCTGCCGATGAACTAATTAATGGCCTCCTCGGCGACCCCGATCCTACACTCCGCTATGGTGGTATCATGGCAATTGCGCTTGCCTACTGTGGGACCGGAAGCAATAAGGCTGTCCGGAGACTGCTGCACGTGGCAGTCAGCGATGTAAGCGATGATGTCCGCAGAGTGGCAGTCATGAGCTTGGGTTTCATATTATTCCGCAAGCACAACAGCGTTCCTCGCATGGTTGAGCTCCTCTCCGAATCCTACAACCCGCATGTTCGTTATGGCGCTGCCATGGCGCTTGGAATCTCATGCGCGGGCACTGGGTTGGACGAAGCCGTGGACCTGCTTGAGCCAATGTTGAAGGATCCAACAGACTTTGTGCGACAAGGTGCACTGATCTCCCTGTCTATGGTGCTGGTTCAACAGAATGAAACGATGAACCCCAAGGTGGGCACAATCCGCAAGGCAATGCAAAAAGTCATTGCCGATCGCCATGAGGATGCTATGGCCAAATTCGGCTGTGCCGTTGCCCTGGGAATAATAGATGCCGGTGGCCGCAACTGCACCATCAGTCTACAAACCCAGACTGGAAATCTTAATATGGCCGGAATTGTCGGTGCCGCCGTTTTTACGCAATACTGGTATTGGTTCCCGCTGTCACATTTCCTCTCCCTCAGTTTCACCCCTACGGCTGTCATTGGAGTGGATCAGAAGCTTGAGGTACCCAAATTCAACTTCCACAGCAACACACGACCAAGCCTCTTCGATTACCCTCCCGAGCAACAGGTCAAGGCCGATGAAGCACCCGAAAAAGTCAAAACTGCCGTCCTGTCGACTACGGCCCAGGCCAAACGACGTGCGCAAAGGCGCGAGAAGCAACAACGCCGCGAGAGCATGGATGTAGACCAGACACCAACAACTCCCAAGCCCTCTTCACAGCTTCCAGAGAAGATGGACGTTGACGAATCTGCTGTCAAGACAGAAGAAGGAAAACCCGAGGAGAAGGACACCGCGACGCCAGAGGCTCCCAAGCGAAAAGTCGAGAAAGAGAAGGTTGGCTATGAGCTGTCTAACATGTCTCGAGTGCTACCCGCCCAGTTGAAGTATCTCTCTTTCCCTGACTCGCGATATGAGCCCGTAAAGAAGGTATGTCGTCGAACGCTATTCTTCAAGCCATCTCTCCTTTTTTTCTCTATTCTATTCGAGTGAAGCTAATGTTATATCTTTTGAATAGGCTACCGGTGGAGTTGTTGTGGTGTTAGACAAGTCACCAGAAGAGGAACGGGAAATCATTGAGCTCAGTGCTAGCAAAGAGACCAGACAAGCAGTTCCAGTCCCAGTCCCAACGGCCGGAGGACCAGCAATCGACATTCAAGACCGAATCACTGCGGCACTGCGTGGTACCGAGCAGGCGGGTGCCCCTTCTACACCGGGCCAAGTGGGCGCTGGAGCAGCAGCTGCAGCGGGAGTTCTCACTGCCGTGGATGAAGACGAGGAGGGTGCGGAAGAAGCTCCTGTACCGGATGAGTTTGGATACGAAACAGATGAGGATCAGGAGGAGCTATAATGCTATTTACCGAGCGTCTCCTTCTCCTCCGTCCCTTTCTAGCTATTATCCTACCATCCTCGGTATCTCGCAAGAGACGCAAGACTTTACATCCATAGACAGTCAACTTTCACTCGCCCTCTTTTCACCCTTTTGCATGTATTTATAACTACTACTGCTATAATGCTTTTTAAACAAATGTAAAGAAGCTCTGCCTTAAGTCGCCTTGAATCCGCATGCCCCATCTGGGGGATCATCCCAAGCCGTCATTCACATGCCATTTCCCCCTAGTTTTCCCCTGATTTCCCCCAGTTTAAGTATCTACATACATACAGAGCTCTGGGGTCGATATGGAGAAGCGCTCATATTAACATCACCACCACAACGATTGGCTGTTGGGCGTGTCGCGGAAACAGCCCGCTTTAGGAAGTTGCCGAGGCACTTTCTCTTTACGGACTAGTGGCGGGAGATTCACGTGGGGCTTACTAAGACATCAAGCTTCCTTGTTGGGAGGCGCATGTGATATCATCCTTCAGCTGAAGAAAAGGTCGACTTTGAGGTTTTGCACGCTGTATTTCGAGATGCGAGTTGTGATAAGACACATCTGTATTTTAGCATGAGAGAGAGGAGAAATCTCCTCAGCCTTGTGGTGTCTGGAGAGATGGTACTATGGCACTGTGCAGCCTCATATCGGTGGACCGATGACACAATGTCAGCTGCGCTTACGGTGGTGGGAGGCGATTTTGCCCAGGCATAAGCATGTGAATTCAATGTAGAAAAACTCACGTTACACGTATCAAAGCCAGGCTTGCTTGAGGTCGATGTATAGCTGTTCTCTTCCAGTAGATAGTCCCACTACCTCCAGACGTAGCCATCTTCGCTACTCGCTATTTGTTGAAGCAGAAGCAACAGCAGAAGCACATGGTCAAACGAGCAATGCGCAGATCAAAAGTGACCGTCTGGTTACCCTTCTAGCCGAATGAGAGCAAAAGTATATTAACTGGATGATGATGATGCATTTGATTACTGGCGCGTTTCTTATTTTTCCTTTTACCTAGGCCTCGGTCGTTCTTCTAATCTGGCGTCAGAGAGGAAGCAGCTGGTCCATTCATTTGTATTAATTTATCGGGTATTTTTACACTTATATATTTTTATTTCCCCGGACTTTTTGAAGGTTCTTTGATTTTTCTTCCTCTCCCGCTCTATTTCTATTTCTATTCTTGAATTATCTTCATATAAACAATACCAAGAGATCGTTTGTTGTGCTTCCGTGGCTCCATCGCTCCCCAGGGTAGTAGGGCATTTATACACATATAGAGGATTAAAGAACAAAAAAGCACTTTTCACGCTCTTGAAGATGTCTGGCGTATATACAAAAGACGCCGTGGCGTCGCATAACAAGGCTGGTGACTTGTGGATTATCGTGGACGACGATGTGTTTGACCTCACCAAGTTTCAAGAGGATCATCCAGGTTAGTTGTTCTTTGATTTCAGTTTGTTGTATGGATCTATTTGACTAACTGTGCTTTTGCTTAGGTGGAAAGAAGAGTATGTTTAATAAAAGCTATCACTAGTTTAACAATCGCTCACATATTCTGATATAGTTCTACAACGCGTTGCTGGAAAAGACGCCTCGAAACAATTCTGGAAGTATCATAGCGCTGGCGTGTTGAAGAAATATCGCAAGCAGCTACAGATTGGATCGTTGGATACGAAGAAAAAGGCTGCACCAGCACCGGCACCCGCCCCTAAGAAGGAAGAGGCACCTAAACAGCCCAAGGCTGTGGCTGCGGCACCTACTGAGAAGGCTGTTGCTCTCGATCCATATGGAGAACTTGTTCCATTCGCTGACCCATCGTGGTATCACGGAGTGAGTGCCAGAATGAAACTATCCAGCATACTGTGGTGGCCGATTGAGTGGCAACTGCTAACTATGAATTTCCTGGACTATAGTACTACTCTCCTTACTACAACGAGACGCACGCTGCTCTGCGAGATGAAGTGCGACAGTGGGTAGAGACTGAAATTGAACCAAATGTCCATGAATGGGATGAAGCCAAAACAGTTCCCGAAACCATCTATAAGCAAATGGGCGAGCGTGGTTATCTCGCTGGATTGTTGGGTGTGAACTACGACCCTAAGCTATCCAAGAATACCGTCAAGAGCGTCCCGCCAGAGAAATGGGATTTGTTCCATGAATTGATTGTCACCGACGAGATATCCCGTGCTGCCAGCGGTGGATTGGTATGGAACCTTATTGGTGGTTTTGGTATCGGAGGCCCTCCAGTGCTTAAGCACGGTTCCAGAGAGTTGGTTGAGAGAGTTATGCCTGGAATATTGGCTGGTGATAAGAGAATCTGTCTTGCCATCACCGAACCTGACGCTGGTAGTGATGTCGGCAACCTTACCTGCGAGGCTAAGCTTACGCCTGATGGCAAACATTACATTGTCAACGGTGAGAAGAAGTGGATTACCAACGGTATCATGTCGGATTATTTCACCACTGCCGTACGAACTGGTGGTCCCGGTATGAACGGCATCAGTGTCCTCCTCATCGAAAGAGACTTCGGCGGTGTCTCTACTCGGAGGATGGACTGCCAGGGTGTCTGGAGCAGTGGTACCACATATGTCACATTCGAAGATGTCAAGGTTCCCGTGGAGAACTTGATCGGAAAGGAAAACAAAGGCTTCAAGGGTAAGTGCTCTGAAGTGGATCAACAAAGAGCCTTTGCTGACATTCTTCTCTCACTCTAGTCATCATGACCAACTTCAACCATGAACGCATCGGAATTGTCATTCAGTGTCTTCGCTTCTCCCGTGTGTGTTACGAGGAATCCGTCAAATATGCCCACAAACGCCGCACTTTCGGCAAGCGCCTCATAGATCACCCAGTGATCCGCCTCAAGCTAGCCCATATGGCTCGTCAAATCGAAGCTTCGTATAACTGGCTTGAGAACATCATCTTCCAGGCTCAGACCATGGATGACACCGAAGCTGCATTGCGCCTCGGTGGAGCTATTGCTGGTCTCAAGGCTCAGTCAACAACCACATTCGAATTCTGCGCGCGTGAGGCCAGTCAGATCTTCGGTGGATTGAGTTACTCGCGCGGTGGACAGGGTGGAAAGATCGAGCGTCTGTATAGAGATGTTCGAGCCTATGCTATCCCAGGAGGTAGTGAGGAGATTATGCTGGACTTGAGTATGAGGCAGAGCTTGAGGGTGCACAAGGCCTTTGGGATGAAGCTATAAATGTCGTCGTGGCTTTTGTAATATGAAATTCCCGGTTATATTCGCCCTTGATACCTTTTCCTTTCTTTTGTCCGGATGAGAAGTACATATCTCCTCTTCTCTGTCCGCATCTTCTGATATACCTGGCGAAGCATTTAGTAGGCTTTTGTTGTATGTACCTGTGAAATAGCTATAAGCAATATATTTTTAGAACAACGAATGCTCCAAATCCATCTAAACCCACAGTAATCCCATCTGGAATGAACCCGTCGTTAGTTGTGAGCAAAAGAGCATCTCGTCGCTTGTTCGGATGGTTGCAAGTAGGGTTCGCCACAGAGACCACATGCGCATTTAATCTTTAAAGCCTCCCAGCTTCATTCTTCGCCGTCTGGCCTTTTTGTCCTCAACGTTCGTTCACCAACGCATTTTTCTCTCCTCTACTTCTGTGTATCTGTTGATTGCTTCGGGCCTCACTCGATCTTCTCGATTCCTTCGAGTAGTTGACTCCGAGCGTGTGGATTTACACTCACCTATCCGCTGGACGAAGGTGAACAGGGAGCTTGTATACTACCTCTCGATCTCTCCTGATCTACTCGATAGCTGCGCGCCATCCTACCGTTAAATTTAATTTACAGCCCTATATCTTGAGTAAGAGCTTGGTGATTACGCGGCCGCTCGCCTATCCTTCTCGACCTCGCCTTGACCCAACATCTCGATAACCTAACTTTTCACCTTCGGCGCAATCATTATAACAAGGACAGACTACGATGTCGCGGGCTATGGAATCGCTCGTCGACCAGGACTTCGGTTCTGAAGAAGAGGAAGATTTCAACCCCGTCCCTGCTCAAGATTCCGATGCCGAAAATGACAATGAGACCCACCGTCGCGGTTCTGATGTCGGTGGCGGAGATGACGATGGAGATGAGGGAAGCGGTGCTCGTGCTGGATCAGGAAAGGAGGCCGATGAAGAAGACGATGTGAATGCAGGGAGCGTACAAGGTGGCGGAGATGAGGATAATGCTGATGAAGAGGGTGAGGAAGATGAAGACGAGGATGACGAGGAAGAGGAGGAAGAGATTACGGTATGCGCTCTCCTCTATTAAAAAAGAGGATAAACGGTATACTGACTCGTGTCTTTTCTCGAATTTAGCAAGGTCGACCGCGCAAGCGCAGGCGTCGTGGGATTCATGACTTCCTCGACCGGGAAGCTGAGGTAGACGAGGAAGATGAACTTGAAGATGAGGAAGAAGAGATGGAAAGCGGATTCGTACACCATGATGATGAGGTTGTGCTACCGGCCGATGCAGAGACAGACGACCGCCGACATCGTGAACTAGACCGAAAGAGAGAACTCGAAGCTACAATCGATGCCGAACAGCAGGCGCAAGCTCTCAAAGAGCGTTACGGGCGAAGCCGCGCTGCCGCCTCCGATCTCGTTGCAGTTCCTAAGAGGCTGCTATTGCCTAGTGTTGACGATCCTAGCATCTGGGCTGTCAAATGTCGGCCTGGGAAGGAGCGGGAGGTTGTATTCCATATAATGAAGCGAATCGAAGATCGTCCCGTTGGTTCAAGAAAACCTATTAGGATTATTTCTGCCTTTGAGCGCGGCGGAACTATGAGCGGATATGTCTATGTGGAGGCCCGAAAACAGATTGATATCGTTGATGCTCTAGACGAAATGTCCAACGTTTACGTCAGATCAAAGATGATCTTGATTCCCGTTAAAGAAATGCCTGATCTCCTTCGAGTCAAAAAATCCGAGGAATTGGTACCAGGTGGTTGGGTTCGGATCAAGCGCGGTAGATACCAGAACGATTTGGCGCAAATCGAAGAAGTCGAAACAAACGGCCTCAATGTTACTGTGAGACTAGTTCCTCGTCTGGAATACGGCTTAAATGAGGACAGTGCTGCGCCAATTTTTGATCCCAAGCGAAAGCGCCCCGGAGGTGCAAACAGCGCCGTCGCTCGCCCTCCACAACGCCTCTTCAGCGAGGCGGAGGCGAAAAAGAAGCACGGAAAATATCTATCAGCTGTCTCCGGTTTAGGTGGAAAGTCCTGGACCTACCTTGGTGATACCTATGCAGATGGATTCCTTGTTAAGGATATGAAGGTTCAGCATCTAATCACCAAAAACGTAAACCCCCAGCTCGACGAAGTTACGAAATTCGCACGCGGTGCTGACGATGGTACTTCGAACCTTGACCTCGCAGCATTGGCTGCAACGCTTAAGAACACCACCAATGAGGATTCATATATACCCGGCGACACTGTCGAGGTGTTTGGTGGCGAGCAGCGAGGTGTAGTCGGCCAGACAGTTTCTAGTCGCGGAGATATCGTCACTATCAGGGTTACAGAGGGTGAACTTCGAGGCCAACATCTTGACGTTCCTATTAAGGGCCTCCGAAAGCGATTTAGAGAAGGTGATCACGTTAAAGTCATTGGTGGCAGCAAATACCGTGATGAATTAGGCATGGTCGTTCGTATAAAGGAGGATAGAGTCACTGTGCTCACCGATATGACCATGCAGGAAATCACAGTTTTCAGCAAGGATCTCCGGGAAGCTGACGATATCGGTGTTGATGGAAAGCTTGGGCAGTACGATGTCCACGATCTTGTTCAAATTGAGTAAGTTTCACACTCTACCGACTAAGGCTGTTTTTCACATTCTAACTCATATTCTCTTAGTCAAACAACTGTGGGATGCATCATTAAACTTGACAGGGAGTCCATGCGAGTTCTCGACCAAAATGGTTCAGTACGAGACATTCTACCATCGCGTGTCCTCAACAAGATTGAACATCGCCGAAATGCCGTGACAACAGACAGGAACGGTGCAGAAATCAAGTCTGGTGACACCGTGCGTGAAATAACAGGAGAACAACGAACGGGAGTCATTCTTCACGTCCACCGTGCGTTCCTCTTCTGCCACAACAAGGCTGTCGGTGACAACGCTGGAATCATGGTAACGAGGTCGATGAATGTGACGACTGTTGCCACCAGCGGCTCCAAACTGGGCGGCAGAGCTGCGCCAGATCTATCCAAAATGAACCCTGCTTTACAAAAGAACGGCATGAACGGGTCTGGGATGCCTCCTCCAAGGACGTTTGGTAGAGATCGACTGGTCGGGAAAACGGTTACAATTCGGAAAGGCCCGCATAAAGGTCTTCTTGGTATTGTCAAAGACACCACAGATGCGATTGCGAGAGTTGAGTTACATTCCGTCTCGAAGGTTGTACCTGTCGAGAAGGAGAACCTTTTGGTCAAAGAGTACGTTTTCAGATTTACTATTCATGATCTTCGGAACCATTTTTTGTCGTTAGTTCACATGAACCTGTGCTGATATTTTTTTAGCCCCGTAACTGGACAGCCAATTGATATCAACCGGTTTGGTGGAGGCAGGGGAGGTGGGCGCGGGGGCTCTCGCGTACCCCAAGTCATGGCCACTGGAGGAGCAAGACAGCAAGATATGTGGCAAGGGAACAGAACTCCTCTTGCAAGCGACTCTTCGCGTACTCCAGCCTGGCGTGGTAATTCATCTCGAAGTAAGTGCACTCGACCTTATGCTTCTTTTAGGTTCGTGGCTAATGATTACCAGCACCGGCATGGAACGCTGGCGGTGCAAATGGAGGACGTACTCCTGCATGGAAAACAGACGGTGCAAGGACCGCATACGGTGCCGGTGGCATAGGAGGCCGCACTCCAGCGTGGTCTTCTGGAACTAAAACTCCGTATGATTCTGGTTCCGGGTTCAGCGGGTCTGGCTCGTCCAACCCAGGCTTCGATGCGTTTATGGCCGGCTCTAGGACACCAGCACACCCCAGTGTTGCATCTGGTTCACGTACACCTGCATGGGGTCATGGCAGCTCCGAATCATCTCTCAACCATCCCGGTAGCAGTCGAGGGTTCGATGCGCCAACCCCTGGAGGCGATTATGCTGCTCCGTCCCCTGCGGTTTACGGCAGTGCTCCAACCCCTGGCGCATCTGCTGCTACGCCTCGCGCTTGGCCAGATAACGCACCCACCCCCGGCGCTTCAGCGTTTAACGACAAGAGGATGGATGGCGGTGCTTATGACGCTCCCACGCCCGCAGGCGACGGCCGACCATACGATGCACCAACGCCAGCAATGGGTGGAGGCATTCCAGCCACACCAGGTGTCACCGACGACGGGCCCAGGTACGAAGAAGGCACGCCTAGTCCATAGTTCGATTTTATTATTAGCCCACCTTTTCTTCTACTTTTATTCACCACTTGTTTTGAGCATATCAGTCATTTGACGGAATGGATTTGGGCGTTGGGATTTCTTCAGGGCAACAAACAAGCCCTTTGTCAACTTCATCGTTAACCAATCGACGAGAATGCTGGCTGTGTGTACTTTTAACCTTTAGTTCAAAATAGAGTCTTCTTCTGCTATTCAATATTCTGGCTCCATCTGTCTCCATGCCTGTTGCTCCTGACACCATTTAAGTAGTTCAGGTAAGTATTTAGAGGTACATCGGATTCAGTACGTAATTAAATCCCCAAGGCAATGAGTATTTATTTAAACATTACAGTAAATTATTCTCCCTTATATGATAGTCAAATTTACGGCAAAGCGAGTATATGGATTGGTCTGTTTCTGTTTATGCTTGTTCTTGAAATTGTCGATCGACTCTTAAATAAGCTTGCAACGTTGTGGCGGCTCAACTCGCGACCTAAGCTAAACCCCGCCATCTCCTCCAAAATACCTACCTTTCCACTAGCTAACAAACATAGTATAAAAACCTTTTAAACAATGTCTTCCGCTCCCAATAACGACTCCGAGCTCTCGCAGGAAGAGCGCCAGCTTCGCGATCGCGAAGCGAAAGAAAAAGAAGCTGCGGAACAAGCTACGCTTCCATATAAATGGACCCAAACCATTAAAGATGCAGACGTCACTATTCCCGTACCAGCTGAGATTCGCGGAAAGGATCTAGATGTCGTCTTGACCAAGACAAAGATCAAGGTAGCAATTAAGGGAAAAGAACCGTTTATTGAGGTGAGTTTGGCTACGACTACAGCAACATGTGCTTTACCATTACTCCCACGACTTGTCTGAAGGGCGACTGCTAATCTTCTATCGTTCTTGCCAGGGCTTGTTTCCATTCCCTATACTTGTCGATGAATCTACCTGGACGCTGGAATCGACCTCTTCCCCGCCAGGCAAAGAAGTCGCAGTGCACCTAGATAAAGTGAATAAGATGGAATGGTGGCCACATATCGTTACGTCTGCGCCTAAGATTGACGTTACGAAGATCACACCTGAGAACTCCAACCTGAGTGATTTGAGCGGTGAGACTAGGACTATGGTGGAGAAGATGATGTATGACCAGAGGCAGAAGGAGATGGGGAAACCGTCAAGTGATGAGCAGAAGAAGCTAGAGATGTTGGAGAAGTTTAAGAAACAGCATCCCGGTGAGATTATTTGGCTCCTTCTATTTGCTCTTGTTGTTTTTCTCGTTCTTTGGAGTGTATGTGCGTTGCTAACTTTTTGTGGGAAGAAATGGATTTCTCCAATGCCACTGTGGGCTAAATGCCAACCAGTCGACAGGATATGTGGAGGGGAAATGTATGGATTCAATTCAAGTTCGAGCTGGATACATTGCTAAGTGGTGGGCGAACGGTTGTTGTTAGTATTCCCACCGTGGATATGTTCTTCGCTATCATGATACACGCCTTTACGCAGTCACGTCCCTAGCCATGTTTCTCTCTTAAGTCTATACCCGGAAAACAAAAAATGGCAAGGGTATTTTACATTTATGAGTGGTCTGTCTAATATACATATGTACAAAATTATTTTACAAAAGCATGGCAAGACACGTATCTTTTCAGGATTGCCGTTTAGCTATCCTGGCCATCACGTATCTGTAGGTGGTAAGTCTCCAGCGACTCTTCAGTCATTGGACTGGGAGATTTCACCATAACGTCTTCACCTTTCCCAGTTTTAGGAAACGCAATAACATCACGCACACTCTCTCGCCCAAGCATCACTGCAACCAATCGGTCAAAACCAAGAGCCATGCCAGCATGGGGAGGGCATCCAGCTCTCAGGGCTTCGATCAAGTGTGAGAAATCCTCCAATCTTGAGGGTGGTAGTTTTAAAATGTCACGAAGTATGAATTCCTGCATAGCAGCGGAGTGAATACGCCGGCTGCCACCACCAAGTTCAGTGCCGTTTAGGACAAGGTCGTAATGATCGGCGACTACTTTAGTGGGATCTGTAAGGAGCATAGACACATCCTCAGAGGTACGCGGGGCGGTGAAAGGGTGATGCGTCGATGCAATTCCGGCGGTCCCGCCTTGGCCTGGTTCAGAGCTGGTGACTGGTGAGAATAAAGGGAAATCGGTTATCCAGTGGAAATGGAATCCTGTTGGTGGCGGTGTAAATTCTTTCTCGACAGCGAACTTGTGCAAAGCGAGGCGCAGTTCTCCAATAGCGGTGCTGCCCCCGGAGAATGGCTGGTCTTTTCGGGCCTGAAGAATCAACAAGTCACCATCCTCAAGGTTGAGGCTTTCCTCTATTACAGACGCTGCCTCGAATCCTAGTGAGCTGAGTCCTGACATTGCTTGTCGAGAGTTATAAATGAGAGTAGCAGGGGCACCGTCGGGGTTGTTGATGAATGGCGCTGCATCAGGGGACTCCATAAACTTCTTTAGGAATTTTTTGGTTTCGGAGGGATTGTCGTTTCCTGGCAGTTTGAACGCTTCGACAATTGGTAGACTTAGTGGGCTGATCATGCTAACAAAATCAACAGGAACCATATATTCAACCCGAGCTATTTCCATTCCGAGTCGTGTATCTGGTTTATCAGAGCCATATTTGGCCATCACATCTTGGTATGTCATTCTTGAGAATGGTTCAGATCCTAAAGGGGTTTCCATCAGAGAAGCCCAGAGCTTTCGAACGACGCTTTCGACTGTGCTCATGACATCTTCAGCGGTTGCAAACGACATTTCTAGGTCAAGCTGTTGGTGATATCTTAGTGTCAGAGAACGTATTGAGTGAGTAGAAATGAAACCTACCTGGGTGAACTCCGGTTGCCTATCGGCACGCAAGTCTTCATCTCTAAAACAGCGAGCAAATTGATAGTAGCGCGTGATTCCACCAGCCATGAGCATTTGTTTATATTGCTGGGGACTTTGCGGGAGCGCATATGCCATTCCCTTATTCCTCGTCGGGACTAGAAATTCCCTCGCACCCTCTGGAGTGGATTTGAACAAGAGCGGGGTCTCAACTTCCATGAAAGGCGGTTGGAGCTGTTCTAGTTCTCTGCGCAGGGTCATATTTGCCTTAGCCCTGAAGTTGATGGCGTCTCGGAGGTGTGGATAATTTCGAAGTTGCAGATGTCGGTGCTTCATAGGAAACACAGTCTCTGGTTTCATAACAATGTCCTTTGGAAATGCATTTAAGCACTGAATGTCCTCTAGAACAACCTCAATTTCCGACAGGGGGTCTGCTTTAGTTCCTTCCTGGCTTCCTTGCTGTTGGGGACGAGCATCCTTCTGCTTGACAGTACCACGAATGGCAACAGAGCTATGTGCCTCTATGGACTTGACCTTCTCAAAGGCCTCGCTTTCTGAGAATACCGTCATCTGGACTTGATTTTTTAGAGAAGGGTCCGTCAAGCGAATGAAGAACATTTGCTTTCCCATCTTAATTCGCTTCCCAACATATCCATGTAGTACTACTGTATTTCCCGTATCGACTTCTTTCGGTAGCGCTTCGAACGACGAAGTGGAAGGTGGAAAGGATACTATAACACCGATTACTAGGAGTTCGCACGACTTCTTATAGATCTATTTCTTACGGGAATTCTTAAAATCATCGAGGAACTGAAGAGACGGCGTGCCATCCTGCGTCAACCGAGCGCTGGAATGGAATTGATTTCTTTGGACTGAGGCGCATTTTAAGGAAGCACGGCGAGAGGTGTGTATTCCTTGGAGGTAGTTTGAAATCTCGATATAGCTTTGTCGACAAGCAATTGCATTGCGAAAAGGGCGAGACGAGCTCCGCAACGCCGATATCATAATATACAGTAAAACGAAGCAGCAGAATAGATATATGTTAGTTAAGAGTCTTCAATCTTTCTTTTGTCGTCGAGTTTGAAGCTGTAAATATTTAAGCCGCGTTGAAGACCGGCTTACTAAGCCCACTAGCACTGAATAAAAAGATTTTATTTCTTCAATTTTTCCTTCTCTTTTTCTTTCTTTCTTCATCCTTCCAAGTTTTGAAAATGTGAGTGCTAAATTTCCCATTTTATCGTGTCTTTTTATTCCTAAGAACATGGCTAGATATGACTTCTTGCTGGTGACATTCAATTGCTAACTACCATACCTTTTAGATGATGAAAGCCTAGCGTGTGAAGTTTGATATCACTCCCTCCTCTTCGAAGCGCAAGACTCTCCCTTCTTGGGCTTAAGTGGTCTACGTGGAGAAGAATGGAGGGATTATGATAAAAGCGTTCGGCACACCCACCTTGTTATTTAACGGACGCGGGAAAGGCATCTCTGACCACAATCAATACTTGAAGGATATAATGAATTGGTTCGACAGCAAAGCATCGGGGACGGAATACTCTTAACCTTTTATGGGATGAGTGCATGGCTGCGCGTGTCCGGGGGAAATACTATCCATTCGTGACGTCCGCCATAATGAAAAGGCGCACGAAGGCACCAATCAACAGCAATTCCCTTTTTTACATGTCTTGGAATGAGAGGAACCTTGTGTGTTTCTTGACCAAATGTCACTGACTGGCGAGTCTGTTTGTCGTTTAGAATAGTACTGGCGTCTTCTTTCGATGTTACGCCGAGGCAAATAATAAAATTCACTATCCATGAACCCTTTTATTCAGCTCCTGCTATCATACTCTTATTTGCTTTAAGCATTCTTCAGCCGCTGTGGGAATTCGACATTAAATGCCAAGGTTCTCGACTCTTCCCCACCTGGAGATACGACAAAGAGTCATCTTGAACGGCTTTCCATGGTTTGATCGGGCGCGATTTACGCCCTTCGATGGAAGAGGGAGATATCCGATCCGAGATATCAGGAACGCGAAGTATATAAAGACGTGTATTTCCAGGAACTTTATACTTTTTCATGAGTTTCTAGATTCAAAAAGCATCCATCTACACCGTATACCTCACTATCATATAAACTGAACATCTCCATCCTTAGAATTCCAACAAAATGTCCTCCGACGACGCTCGCGCTCTTCAGCTTCGTAACCTCCATGTCCCCGGTAAACCCGTCGTGTTCGCCAACGTCTACGACCCCTTAACAGCACGGATAATAGCTTCAAACCCTTCCTCCACGGCAGTAGCAACAGCCAGCTACGCAATCGCCGCCGTCCACGGCCTGGACGACGACGACCTCGACCTAGACACTCATCTCGCTGCCCTTCGGCCCATTTGCAAAGTAGTCCTCGAGCACAATAAGCCGATTTCAGTCGATCTCCAGGATGGCTATGGAGCCCGTCTCGAGGAAGCTATCACTGCGATAATCGCCTTTGGTGCCTCGGGGTGTAACCTCGAAGACCGCGATAATGAAACGGGCAAACTCTTCCCCTTGGATGTGGCTGTTGATCGGGTCCGTCGCGCCGTAGCTGCTGCTACGAAAGCTGGTGTTCCGAATTTTGTGGTGAATGCTCGCTCGGACGCTGTTATGGCAAATGGAGATGTGGATGATGCTATCATCAGAGCGAAGGCTTATCTGAATGCTGGTGCTGCTAATGCTTTTATCTGGGGAGGAGGTCGTGGCTTGTCGAGGGATGAAGTTGTTAAGATCTCTGGCGCTCTGGGAGGGAGATTGAACGTCATTGCTAAAGTGGATGGGTTGTCTATTCAGGAATTGGCAGATATTGGCGTGGCGAGAATCAGTCTTGGGCCCCGCTTGATGAGAGCTGCTGTTGCGGCGTTTGAACAGGCGGCTTCATCAGTACTGGGAGATTATCAGGCAATGCGGTCGAAGGCTTGATTTGATATTGAGATAACTTTTTTTTTAACGACGCGACGTACAAAATCATACATATAATATAAAACAAGCAGAGGCTTTTACATATCCAATTTAAAATCCATGTAGAAGAAATATCCTTCATCCTAATATCGTATTTTCCAGCGTCTCTCTCTCTCCGCTCTCTTGCACAAGGCTTCTAAACACGCCTCCTTCGATGCCCATCAAGTCTTTCGGTGAGCCGAACTCAACTGCCTTTCCAGCATCCATGACCAGAATTCTATCAAAGTCTGCAATTGTGCTTAGCCGATGAGCAATTACCAGCAACGTCGTCGAATTTCTTCCAAACTCTGACCGGATCGATTGCTGAATGAGTGCATCTGTATCCATGTCGACTGCAGATGTTGCCTCGTCAAGAACCATGATCTTAGGCCGAGAGACGATAGCCCGAGCCAAGCATAGCAGTTGACGCTGGCCCTGGGAAAGATTAAGACCTCCTTCTGAGATGGTAGAATCTAAGCTCTTGAAAATGTTGATGTTGGTGTTTTGGACTGTCTCGGTTGAGCTCGAGCCAATGCTGGGATCGTTATTGACGGTTGGTGTTGATACCCCCGAGACCGGCTGGCTGTTATTGTTGCTATTCGTGGTGAAAGTGCTGGAGCCGGAGACCAAGTGGACTCGTTCAAGGGCATCTCGAAGTTCCTCGTCAGAGTATTCATTGAACGGGTCTAGATTGGAGCGCACGGTTCCTGAAAAGAGAACAGGGTCTTGCGGGATAATTGCAAGCCGGCTTCTGAGGTCGTGGAGTTTGATCTTTGTTACATCGATTCCATCTATATAGATTGACCCTGACCGTGGCTCTAAAAAGCGGAATAGCGCTAGGGTTAACGATGATTTTCCTGCTCCGGTTCGTCCCACTACTCCTACTCGCTGATTCTTTTCCACGGTGAAGGATAGGCCTTGTAGCACAGCAGGTAGGTCGGGCGCGTAACCCACCACCAAATCAGATACCTCCAGACGGCCCTCGGTGGGCCAGGCGGCAGGGGCATCTCGACCGCCCTGGTCTTCGGTGTCAATTGCAGAGAATTCAAGCACCCGTTCAGTGGCATTCATGGCCAACTCAACGTTGGCATAGCGGCGTAAACTCCATGTAAGAACCGCGCTATATTGTAGAGCAAAGCTAAGTGCAAATCCGGCCAGAGCCGCATCGATACCTTTCATGGATACGATGAAAGCTGCCATGACCACGGTAAAGATTGTTCCGACAGTGTACATGCGGAAACCGAGCCACCTATTGAAAAGCCACATGTTCCAATACGCCTGCGCATGCTTATCGATCTTGACATACATTCGCTCCACGTAGGTTTGTGCTTTGCCGAATGCGCGGATCGTGCCCAGACCGATAAGTGCAGACCCGAATTGTTCGTAAACAGGGCTCTTAGCATTGCTCTCGAGCCGCTTAATCTCTCGTGCTCCCGCAAGGTATAGGTTCGAGTAGTAAAGAGATATTAAAAGCAGACTGACAGCGAATATGATAATGAGTGGTGAAACTAGCGTAGCTGCCACGATTATCCCGAAGACCTCTAAAACGTTGTATACCATGAACGCAAAATCATACGGTAGCCGAGAGTCAACCTGGTTGAAATCTGCTGTGAATCTGTTGAGAATTCTCCCAACAGGTACTGTATCCAACCAGCGTAGCGGTGCTCGGAGGACGGTGTAGGTGAGGTTCCGGAAGAGATTCCTTGATGCCTGAATCGCCGCCGAAAGGAAGAAACCATATCTTATTGTGCTGAAAACACATGAGAAGATAGATAGTCCTACGTATATTCCAAGGTAGAACCACAGGCTATGTTCAGAAGATGGAGTCGTAGTTTTATTCGCGACATGGAACATTAAATCAAGATTCTTCTCTGGAGGTTGATTCTGTCCAGATCTAGTCCACACAGTAACCCACCATGACTATAGAAGGTTAGTGGAAAGAGTATTGTAGCTAGATGTGAATAAACATGGAGGATTAAAACTTACACGTGCGACCGGTATTGCAGCAGCAAGGGCGAATGTAAATGAAACAGCTATCCAGTAAGATATACTGCCACCGCTTTGGAGGTATTTCTTGTAGTTATTTAATTTGATCGAGCCCGTTTCACGCTTCTCATCTTGTTGGAATTGCTTTGGTGTCTCCTTCTTCGGCCCGGTTTGACCGTTCATGTTAGTGGGCGAAGGTGTCTTTTGTGTGGCATCTACTGGCTTTCCTTGGGCCTGTAGTTGTTCCTCAACATCGTCATCAGCTGCCTCAGTTTCTCCGTTGTCGTCCTGAGCTAGAATGTCGGCTAGGCTACCGGTTCTTTTTAGCTCCTCTACGGAGCCCGCATGTTGAACAACACCCCCATCCAAATGCACCGAATAATCGGTCTGATCAAGGCATAGGCCGACGTGGTGAGTGACTAGAATACGCGTCCGGCCCTGACAGAGTTCACCGGTCAAGGCATGGACGTGCAAATGACGTCCGGTATGCGCATCTAGAGCACTGAAAATATCATCCAAAATAAGAATACCGGCTCGGGAGTAAAGAGCTCTGGCAAATGACACACGCCACTTCTGACCACCACTGAGATTGATGCCGTTTGCTCCTATATCTGTCAATTCGCCGTCGACAAGCATTTCGAAATCCTTTTCCAGGGCACATCCAAAAATAACTTTGTTGTATCTTTCTTCATCAAAAGGCAATCCGAATAAAATATTATCCTTTATCGAGGCATTCTCAATCCAGGGTACTTGTGCAACAAAGGCTATGGCCGAGTCAATGATCCAATTTGCTTTGGTGGCCCGATCATCAAATCTATCCTCAAGCGGGGGAGCCACAGGCACATGGACACTTCCCTCGATAATATCTGACTCGCCTAGAATAGCAGCAAGAAGCAAGCTTTTGCCAGATCCAGTTTTGCCGGAAATAACGCTCAGAGCATTGGGCGGGAAGTTAATGTTGATATCCTGGAGCATGAACCTCTCAGGGTTCTCTTCCTGATTATCAGCAGCCCAGGCGACAGTTGCCTTTTCGAAGGAAATGAAATTGGATGGAATTGTAGTCTCTACTCGCTCCGGGGATTCCAGATATTTCCCAATTCTCTCAACACTAACCCATGCCTCGATAAAGTCGGCTATGAGCTCTGGCAATATGGCAAGGGAAAATTCCATGGCAGTAAAGACCGATATAGTCGTGAAGGCTACCGAAGGTGAAAGCTTGCCGTACAGCAGGGAATATACAGCAAGTGATACTGCTGATAGCATTATAGGCCCAATAATCCAGAGGGCGATAAGGACGACATCGTATTTGAAAGCGCTCCACTGAGTATCCAACTCGACGTTTCTGACCTCCCAGATCTTGTTCTCCCATCGGCTTTCCAAGGCGGAGAATTTGACTTGGCGAATCCCCTGCAGTACTTCATTGATGACTGCCATTTTCTGATCGCGGTATTTCATCAGTGACACCTGGGTGTTAGTATACTTTTTCGCAACGATGATGTTCAGGGGTGTGAGAATGGCCGATACTAAGAAACCAGCACCAAGACTCTTCCATCCGATTAGGCGACTAAGGAAGATGACAGTGAGCGTAAGTTTGATAATCGTGTTCAGAATAATGTTATTGTATGCTGCAAAGTCTGCCACTCGCTTCGCATCAACCGCCACTAGGTTGATGGTTGCTTGTCGTGTTTTTCTCGCATCTTCATCCTCCTCGCCGTCCAACGGGTCATTTTTGCCCGCCTTCTTAGAACCGTCCGCCTCTCCCTCAACTTTCTGAGATCCTTTGACATCCTTTCGGCGCATTGACTTTGCAAACACTACAGCCGAAATCTGCTCGTAGATAGGAAGGGATAGCTGATAGTAAACCAGCCAGAATAGCCATGCCTCAATGACAGAAGTAAACAGCACTGATCCTCCAAGTAAAGCTACCCAAACCCAGCCCTGGGTCAAGTTCCAAGATGCATCAGTACGCACTTCCATGAAGCGTAGGATCTTGAGCAAACAATACTGAGGCGCAAAAGTCGATATGGAGTATATCGCAGAAAGTATCAGCTGTGTTGCCAAAGGGACCGCATATACCCGAAAAAGGGTTTTCCAGAGTCGTTCACCATCCTTTTTGTGAGCTTCAAATTGCTCCAGCAGAGTCTTGGAGCGTGTGGCATGGTCGAGTTCAGGCAGGTCATCGATCTTCAACCCTCGGTTCTTCGCGGCGTATCGAAGCAACGGATCAGCCCACTTGAAGGTAAGACGACCCAGCCATGAATTCGTAAACTGCTGGTCTACAACTTTCCCATTTCTAAACACATCCGGGCGACGGGGTAAAGAGATGGAGAGAAAGAGAACCAAAACTGCGATTACGACTTGGCCTATTGTAAGGCAGTTGAAAGTGAGGATGTTGCGCTCTGAGTCCACATTTGGCGAGGGAGGCCGGACGCCGAGGGGTATCATGATCAGTATAAATATGCATGACCGGGCCTGATGTAGACCCAGTGTGTATCTTTTTGTTGAATTTGGCTCTGCAAAGAGAGCAACAGCTTGTACAAGGAGCAGAGACTGGTAGAGAGTATTTGGTCAGCTAAGCGGACGAACAGTATGGATTCCCAAGACAAAGGCCCAATGATGCAAGAGCCGTTTTTCGGTGACTTACCCAGGCCGCAAAATAAAGCCATAACTCCACGTCTCTTGTACGTGAACCGAGGACGGCGGTGCTGTACACTGGCAGCACCAAGGATATTAGCAATCCCGCAAGCACGAGAAACCCTATTAAACCACGATGAATCCTATCCGAAAACGCATTGGACGATTCTTCCGTGGCAGTTCCATCTTCATCTTGGTATAACTCGTGGACTGCTTGACGAGAGGATGATGTTGCTTTCCTCAGATGCCCTCGACGCCAAATGGCACAAACAGCAGGGAGAGTCGACAGCCCTACAAGACAAGAGCCGACGATTGTAGAAATCAGAGCCAAATCGTGCGGTGCCATTGTGAGTGTCAGAGATTCCTATTCTCTTGCAACCCTCTCAAGTAGCATCTCCCCTCCTGTTTTCTCGGTCTCAGCGCTCAATTGAATGGGACAGGGGGCTTTTATCAGTCAAGTCTCGCGATAGAAAAAAGAAAAGAAAAGAGAGAATCGCGAAAAAGCAAAAAAAGCTTGAGAAGCCTTGAAGAAAAAGCGGGCAGCTCTCCTTCAGCTGTTTGACATCACCCCCTGCGACTCCAGCCAAAATAGCAATTATATATTCGGGAGAGTGACCCTCAAGCTTTTAGCGCTTCGTATTTAGCTCGATGACTCGAATTTTGTATGTAACAACAGCCTTTTAAACATCGAATCCGACCCAGTCCGCGCGACATCATGTGGATCAAATGGGATTTTTAATCTGCGACCCAATTATTAATCCTTCGATCTGATTCTGGGCAAAGAACGGCTTTCACCGCTTATTCGCCGGTCTTCTGGCCAGGACGAAAAAGTCATCAAGATCATAAAAATGGCGGGGAAGCGTAAGATCGAGATGGAGGCCTGACAGGGAGTGCAAGGACGGACGCCTGCGCCCTGTGACAGTTCTGGAGTCTTGGATATTAATCATGATGCACCCAAGACCTTCAGGGGCTGGTTGGCTTGGTGATCTTCCTGTTGTGGCTGTCCGCCAGCGGACGCCAAAAGCAGCAGAGCCATTGAGTTCGTAAAGTATCAGCGGAGAGTGGACATAGTAGAGGTCTAATGGTGATGGGTTAGTTTAACACGAATTGTTCGTCGTGGGAGTCTCGTCGCCTTTATTCCCTTCAATAATAATACTATGCTCCCAGATATACTTACTCCCAATTGATCTACTGCAGCTGGTTGTCGTCACTCAAGAACAGCTCTCCATCCCTTCCTCCCCTTGAACCCTTTTACTCCCTCGTCCTCCAACACATCACCACCACGCCTTCCAGTCACTACGCTCTGCTCAACCTCAGGTCCACGAACATAAAATGGTTCAAAACCCAGAAGTTCCTCAGATCTACCCGCCTGGTTACTCACTTTTCTCCTCCTCCAGTGCCGTCGTTTGGTCTGCGGGTCGATGTGGCACTCAAAGCCTGAATTAGTGCGATCCAGTGAAAGGTACCATCTTCGCTGGTGTACAGAGGAGATTGAATTCGTGGCCCCTGGATAAGCGTTTGTCTGGCGTATAGCCTCATCCTCGTCATCCGAATGTGTCGCTGAGATGTTTGCTGTAGTTGGGGTCAATTCCTCGCTTGGCCTATCTTCAATTCCACCCAATTCACCGGTTTGGGGAACTGGTGATGATGATCGTGACGACGATGTCGAAGCAGGCCTCCTCGGTACATGTTTTCGTCGCCGTTTCCTTGACGACCTTCCTGGCGCAGTGGACGCATCGTTTGATTTGGTAAGTCGTAGAGACACTGTATAATCCTGCGGCAACCGGGTGCCATGAAGTCTTAATCGGATTTTGCGCTTGGTTCTGTTTAGTTCGCATATTCGCTATGACTACTTGAGAGCACGATGGTGTTCGATACTGGCTCACCTTTTGAAACTCTTGCCGTAACTTATCACTCTCCGAGATACTGTTGTCGACGGATGAGCCACTAGCATCAGAAAGCGAATGGTCCGTTTGGGATTTCCCTTGGTCGTAATATGGGAGGATTGAATACTCTCCAGTATCCCAAATTATCATGCTCCCAGTAGTAGCGGAAGCCGATTCTACTAAATGGTTCTTCATTCAACACCGTAAGCTTACTGATGCGAGAGAAGAGTGGCACTATCGCCAGCTCAGTAGATAGCAAAGAAACAACGTACCCAAACGCTGTGAACTCTCGTTTCGACAGCGTTCCTATTCAAGCGCCTGCTATTCGGGTTTCCAGGAAGCCCATACATGATGGCAAAACTGAGAGAACTTGTCCTTGAAAACTGAAGCCGAAGATCATAATGCGGTCCAGCGACTGGATGGTCATGTTGATGTATGACGAAATGCCTGCCATTATCATGCTGGTTTCTTTGATAGAGATGGACCCATTCATCATGCGGTATCCGAGGAACAGATGGAATCTGAGGCCGTGTAGCAGCAGCAAGACGAGCGGAGAATATCTCTAGATGATTATCGATTCTCTTTTTTCCAGCTTCAATGGCTGCTAATTCAGAGATGTCCCTGTTCAATGGACTCTTTTGCCTTGTCTCATCGACAGCTTTAGATTCTTCATTCTCAGGCTCGTGGCTGGACGTGATGCTACTTCTGCGCTTCTTCCGTTGTATTGGTGGAGGCGACACTCGCTCATAGAGCGTGGGAAGGGAGAGACTCCATTCTCGATTTTGGGGCTTAATGAATGGATTCTCAATCGGGTTATGGCCTTGACCATGCTCTTTTACCATCTTGAACGATGATATATGATCGTGTAACACGCTGCTCCTATTTTTCTTTCGTTGTGAAATCTCAAGTATTATCCTACTATCTACATATGACGACAGATCGTGCGAAGCAGCCAAGACAGCAACAACAGAGCTGATGATGATAACGATGAAGATGATTCTACTGCATGAAGCGGTGCTTCATGTCTCATCAATTACTGTTCAATTAACGTTGGCCATGCGATAACAGCTCCTACTCTGCGCTTAGCCGCATATTCGCACCAACGTTTCCGGCTATATATTCTGCACAATATAAAATATATCCGCCTGATTATTATGCGGCATGATTGCTCTTAGCAAGACCATAGTTACTATGTATAGTCACTACTATCAGGTACGAGTGAGCTTCCCCGGATTTTCATAAGCCAGCTTGGATTGAAATTCGAACAGTCGAATTGTCCCAATATTGAGACAAGCCACCAATGGATCAAAAGTGAGCCAGCTCCCCCTTTCCATCCCCCTTAATTACTATCTCCAACAGCCAGACTTACAACAAAGAAACTAACTAAATAAATAAATGGAAAATAAAAGAAACCCCATTCCACGTGATCCCGGGATTCAGATGGGGCGACGGGGTCTATGCCGTCATAAGTTTCGGGGATTACCAGGTGAAAGTGCCCCTTTGAAAGACACGAGGACGGACTTTTGCCTCGCAATTGCATGCATTTCTTGAGCACTGATTCTCTCAGGAGCTGATATGGTACAAGGGGTTTCCTCAATTGCTGTGTTCGCAATATACTACTAAGAACACGCGTTTATTCAACATGTTTACTCCAGTTGACACCTCGCTGGGTGCTCTCTTATTGCACCAGGGTTCTTCTGGCCTCCTTCAACACGATGGTCGAATCTTCGGCATTTCCTCATTTCTCTCAGGATGCGTGGGTTCGCCTGGCATGAATAACATTCCCATCATCCTGGGTTTGGTATCGAGCATTGCGCCGGTGTCCTATTTTGCACCAAGCCTTTTACCTAGATATCCATCTTCGCCGGGAACATGGGAAGCTGCCTTGATAACTGCTGGCATTGGATTTCTAGTTGGATGGGGAACGAAGGTAAGTTCATACCAACCAATGTCAAGTGGATAGCAGCAGTGCCAGGCAGTTTACTGACATTCCATACCTATGCTAGAACGACAACGGCTGTACTTCCGGCCATATGCTATGCGGCCTTTCCCGTCTCTCGCCCCGCTCCATCATCGCTACAGGAATCTTCTTCACCACGGCCCTGATCACGGCAAACTCGGGTTATGGCGCAGGAATCCCGCCCTCCCCCACCGGCACGCCAGCATATGTCCCGACCTATCCCAAAAGTCATGAACTAGGCTTCATGGCCGCCGCCGTAATCCTATCCCAGCTCGTCAATTCCTACCTGGTCCCTCGATTTCGACGTTCGGCCTACTCATCGACCTTTTACAGCTACCTTGCCGGTCTCGAATTTGGCCTCGGTCTTTTGATCTCTGGCATGGCCAGTCCCGCTAAGGTGCTGGGCTTCTTCAGCTGGTTGAACCCAGCAACGTTGGATCCATCATTGGCACTTGTAATGCTTTTTGGCGTTGGGCCGTCAATCTGGTCGTATTATAAGATGAAGCGTGTATACGGGAATGAACAGGGAAAGAAGCCCCCTACTCTGGCTTATCGGTTCCAGCTTCCTACAGCCAAGGTGTCGGATATTGGTTGGAGATTTGTTCTAGGGGCTGTTTCGTTTGGTGTTGGCTGGGGATTGTGTGGTGTATGTCCTGGTCCTGGCCTGTTAAGGGCTGTGTTGCAGCCGGCTTGGGGAGCAGCATGGCTAGGCGGCTTCTGGCTTGGAAGCTTGTCAGGAATTTGATTGACTACCCTCAACAGTTGGTAATTAATAATGGTACTATTCTCATGTAAAATATATTTTGAGAGAAAAGAATTAGTAAGTAAGAAAAGTTTTTAAAGCATCTTAGCTTGAATTCGTCTATTATGTGTGCGTGAATCGATCCCGAAGCCTGTAAGGCTGCGGAAGGTGACGATGCAAACTTGTAATCGGCTCCGAAATGTAGCGTAGGTTGCTCTTTAACCAGTACAGTAAAGCCATTCATCAAGGTCATTCATCAAATGTATAAGGGTAATTATATAAGTAAGGCCAGAAAGAAGAGAAAAGACCGCTAATGCTGTAAGGTAAAGTGGTAAATAACCAGTCGACAAACCCGGATATATTAGGTACTAACTAAATATTTCATTAGCATAGTCAAATTTGATTCAAATAGATGTAATACAGGACATTGACAAATACATGTGGTCTAGGCGCCCCAAGAAACAAAATGTATATATGATATAAATCCAAGGGAGCAAAATAGAAAGGAAGTAGATATCCAACAATGAAGGATTGCTTACAACTCCGATTTTTCTGCCCCGGCTGCTCGTTCATTCGATTTATCTTCAAAGTGGCCCTCTAGATCAAACCACTCTGCAATAAAGGCGGTTAGAAGGGTGCTCCAATCTTCAACGATGTCCAGCTCAAGAGCATCCGCATTATCGCTAATAGAATGCCATACGCGTGGGAATGGGCTGGGTATTAAGTGCAGTATGTCAACACCACGTTTCATAAACGGCACATGATCGTCTCCAATTCCACTGCGGAATTGACTATGGTAATCCTTGGACCCTTCGGACAGCCACTGTTTCTCTTGATTTTCCCCCTTGGCATCCTTCTTTGATGATTTGAATTGACCAAGTTTACGAAGACGCTTTTCCATTTCGGCCATTCGCTGGTACGCCCAATGGGTCGTTTTGAAGTAAGACGGGATGTTAGCAGCGGTACTCCCAAGTAAGTCGAGAAGGACAAAAAGGTCTATTGAACGTAGCGCATTCTTGTAGACGGAGAGTGCGGGGTGGATTTGCTTCTCCAAAGCATCGGCTAGCGCACGAGCTCCATAAAGAGAATCCTCCTCAGTCCACTGGTCAAATGCCTCCTCTCCATCTAGGAAGAAGACTTGGATCCCTTGACATGCGTCAAGACAGTTGTCATCGCCCTCCTTCTTCATTGCATCCCACCTCTTGGTCAACGCAGCATCAATGCTCCGTATAGAATGCATTATCATGGCACAAGGGGCCGCGCTATCGGTAGCCCCAATAAATCCTTCCGGCGATATTTTGCTATCATAGTGCGCAACGAGTGTCAGCCTGCCGACATCTCCACTGGGCGCAAATGGGGGGTCTCGAGACGCAACTAGGTTGACAAAGGGTATTTCTTTATCGCCGGTTATGGGAGTCTTCGACGTCGAGTTTTGAAATTCCAGATTCCAATCAGGTAAATTATCTTTAAAAAATGTAACAAAATGTCCGAGGACAGCTAAGGACCCAGGCGTGCCCGGCACTCGTGTTCGGAGGATAGGTGAGAGGAGTGCTCCATTTTCGACGTCGAAATCGTTTCCGGGGCGAGGCAATGACTTGAGAGTAGAGTCAGACAGAGGAGTGTACGCTTGTGTCGACCTAAAGAGAGTGACAAGAAAAGGTATGAGGTATAGCAGCCGAAGCTGATAGTAGAAAACGCGATCTAACGCCATCTTGGGAGCCGGGAGAAGGGAGGATCATGGAGCGCTCAAGATACGTGTCCAATTTCAAGAAAGCATCGAGCCAGTTAAGGGTAATACATGATGACTGACAGCAAAAGGGCGTTGCACGAGAATTGATATCACCACGCCTAAGAGACGTTGATCTCGTCCAAATCGCGATGCCAAATAGATTACTTGCCAAGCTCACAATCACGTGTTGATATAAATCTTCAGGATCGAAACGCGTGAAGAAACCGCAAAGCAAGACGGTCATTCTTAACATTGAATATAATCATTCCACTGCTCGAGTGAACCGGTCTGTACTTTTGAAGACTTAATTCCCTAAAATGATATGAGCTCGGTCGCATAAATCCTGCGGTCAACGTCCTCCAGCATGCTATTCATTTCTGCCCGACTCCCGGGCTCAGCGTTTCGATTATGCAGTCAATGGCAGCTTGGTGGTCGAGTGATTGTTCGTAATAAGACCGGAGGCAGTGTGGTAAAGAACTCTTTACATCCTCTGAAACGCGCTTATCCATCCAATATCCCTCAAAATGTTCTTCGGAACCCCCAGAGTAGACCACAGCCGGCCCTGGGTAAAGGTGTGTCCTGCTGCTATCCCGTTAGATGTATAGAATGGTTCAGCTAATTCTGTTTTATCAAGCTCGTGCGAGGCCAAAGCAGGTTGTAATATATCATGCTGGGTCAGGGAAAGTTGCATTTATTGGCATGATGCGGTTGACTACTATCCTCATATTCGTGGTCTCCTGCACCGTTGTTGCGCCTGCTTTCTACGCAGCAGACTACCCTGAATTCATTGCTCCAGCAAGTCAGTGGCATCGATACCCCTTTTATGTTTTTATAAAGTTGCTTACTCTTACCCTTAGTTGTTATTGGCGGTGCCATCCCGATGCTTTTCGTTTCCTACACTGCAGCACCGTTTGTGAACCAGGTGTTTTTGTCTCTACCAGGATTCGCTCAGCAATCAACAATGGGAATGCAATCATACCTCCGAAGTGTGCCTCGAACGGCGACTTTGGGCATTGAGACCATGAAGTTCAATTTCTACCCTAGGAGGACTTTGGTCTCAATATCAGATTTGGTACCCGCAAAATCGATGACACGGCCTGTGAGCTTTAGGAATACCAATCCTCAGCTACAGCCATGGTGGAAAGGAAAGGAGAGCTCGCTTTTCTACGCCCCTTCAAAAAATCCGCGTGCCAGTGCTACTAAAAACTTCCACCCTGAGGTTTGGGAGCAGGTCTTCTCCCAAATCAAAAGCAACACGCCGAAGAAAGCCACATAATAATCTGTTCCTTCTATATAGTCTTCTATGTCTGACCACAACTACACTTTTATATCTGTACCAATATTTATGATACCAAGTTTTTTTGGACAACACAAAGAAAGATTTGCATAATATCTTCCTCCCCTGAACATTTTCTTTTATCAGTGCAGTGACTTTCCGTGCAATTCTGTGGGAAAGCCACTCGACGACAATTATTTCTATATTGACTGTGTTGCTGTAGCATCACTCTCCGATTTCTTTCACTTTCACATCTAAACAATCTTCTCAGCTTTTTGTTCTTTACAACTTCAGCTTTCTCTTCTTCACAACTGTCTGCTCTCTCATTTTTCAGCCTATCTACATCTTTTCCGTCCCATGTACCAAGTTTACATCATAACCAACCTTGAGCTCAGCCATGGAGGGGTTAACTGCTAGCGAGCAGCGCATATTCACCCTTGGAATGCTTTGTGCCACTGATGGCTTCTCTAACATTAAGGTCAGTTTCTCTCCTGTTTCACTTCATATCCATTGCTGTCTTATCACCGATCCATATGTCATTCTTATGCCACTTTTCAATCTCTTCGAAGCTCCCTGGCGCCACTTTATACCCAAAAATCCCAAATTCAGACCCGACTAACGATCCCTATCTAATGCTAGGTCGATTACGAAATGTTAGCCAACCAGGCTAATCTCAAGAATGGCGCTTCCGCCTCAGTCCTCTTCAATAAGACTAGACGCAAGATTCTCCAACTTAAAGCTGCGGGCGGAGATCCAGCGCCTGCTGCGAAAACTCCTAGCCCAAAAAAGGTGAGCGAGATCTAAACCTGCGATTCAAATGTCTTATTAACGCGTTAAAAGGCGTCGACTGGCGACAAAGTAACCAAACCTCGTGCTCGCAAGCCTGCCGCAAAGGCCAAAGGAAAAGTCGCTGCTGAAAACGACACGTTCATCGACCCTGACGAGACCGCAATTCAAGGAAATGGCACCAGCCCACTTTCTCCTAATACCACGATGGGTACTGGAGCGGCAGCTACTAAAGGAGCGAAAGGCAAGGGACGGGCGGCAGCAAAGGTGAAGGCTGAGCCTAATGGCGATTTTATCAAGACGGAACCTCACGTTAAAAATGAAGACATCGAGGAATTCGCGGAGGGAATCATTGAAGGCACGTTTTACCCTGAAGAAGGCGATATTCTGGATGATCTCTGGCATATAGGGGCTTACCCAGTTCAAGGCTTTCCTGGTTCACCTGTGACACCCAACGAGGAGCCATTCGACACCATTTGAATACAATTTTGATCGCTCACGTTTGGGAAACTCGGTCTTGGGCGCCTTGAGCACGACATCAATTTCGCATTGTGTTTCATTCAGGATTGGCCCGTTTTGTTTACAGCATGCTCTCCGTTTTGAAGACTTTCTCTCGCGACTGCTTTCCACACCGGCGTGCAACAATGATGATCGATGAAAAGAATTGGAACGTTGAATATGTCTGCCCACCTGGATCCTACGGTGTCAAGACCGAACCCTCTTTTGTTTTCTAGTCGTTCGAAACCTCGCTTCTCTACCTTTTTCTTTGCTTTTGAAGACATGCATGACGGTTACCCTCGCCGTAAAGACATATCCCATTGAATTTCAACATCAATGGCTTTTACCCTGTCCGCTAGATGTCTTTAATTGACTCTAGCTAATATGTTCTCTCTTAAGTATCTACAAGCGCGTTATAAATCATTCTATGGTGCAATGCTCTGCTCTGACCAATCGGACCACACAAGTGACATATTTCTTCCCCTCTATTTTCACCATATAAAAACCCCAACTAGTCCGGTAACTCAGCGCAAGAACGCAATAACAAGTAGACTTGTAGCATTATCTCCAACATCTATCACCCACTCTCATATCATATTTCCAGATCTTACCATCAAGGTCGCATACAACAATGGCATCCGCGACAGATCCCACCACAGCAACCACCGAAACGCCGTGGCACGCCGCATTTCCATCGCCCAAGAACAAAGCGCCGATAGTGCCTCGAGAGGAAGTGTTAGAGTGGATAAAACAGAGCAAGAATAGCAAGGATGCTCGGGACTTTGTTTTGGTTGACTTACGAAGGGCCGATCATGAGGTTAGTGATCCTTCATTCTCGCTTCCAGGCATATATAAAACCTCGTATATCCAACTGCTACCTTTCCCATGATTTATATATGGAAGACTGGAATCTAAATAATTCTCTCTCGGCTAGGGTGGAACTGTTACTGGATCTCTAAATCTGCCTGCTCAAAGTCTGTATAACTCGATCCCAACTCTCTATACCGTCTTTAAGCAAGCTGGTATCAAAAAAGTAGCTTTTTACTGCGGTATGTCATGCTTCATTTAATGGATTTCTCTCTCTGATTTTTTCCGCCAACTCATAACATCGATGTGCTTATAACTTACTAGGATCATCACTTGGTCGAGGAACGCGTGCGGGAGGTTGGTTCTTCGATTACCTCCTTGAGCACGACAACAGCGGTATACAAAGTTTGGTTCTGGAAGGTGGTATTAAGGGCTGGGTGAAGGCGGGAGACGATTATGTGGCTCATATAGATGGATATGATGCTTCTGTATGGGAAAGCCTAAAGTAGGGGCGTTGAAGCAATGCATCATGAGTGACTGTTGGGAGCTATGGGATTCACATCGAATGAAAGCGAATATTAGCTTGCTTTAATTTGTGAAAAGACTCACTGCCAGTCCATCATAAGAATAAAATAGTAGTGATATTGACCTAAGAATACTCTTTCTAGCCTTAGCTTGGTAAATGTGTCAAAAGATTAATATGAATATCCCCCCTCAATAAAGGATCAAGCCGTGAAAAGTACAAAATATCCGGAAAAATCTGGTAAAAGAAATGAGAAAAAAATATTAGGCTGAGAATATAAACTCCGCCAACGCCATTGCGGCCTAGTAGTCAATAATTAAGAATAGAGGTGGCCCAGGAGAGTGCAAAGCGCCGCAGCGCTAGTTCAGAGGGATTCGATGGCATTCAAAAGAACCTCCATTCCATGATCAGTAATTCCGGGTTGTGTGTCACCATCGGCCTCAGTCGAGTCCTGTTTATCGTCCTTGAGAATCCAAGCAACATCGCTCCACCATCCGAGGCCTACCATGTTGCTGTCCTTTCTTCGTTCTAGGCTTTCTGTCATGCGGCTGGTATGCTCCCACTGTTTCGCAGCGACCTCTGCCCGCTCTATAATTCTGTTGGAAATACCACACATCGCGGCACAATGCATGCCGAAACTGCCTTCTGCTACACCGTCTTCTAACTTGTAAAGGAATGTAACGCGGCGCTCTTCATCATCGACGTGGATGCGCATTCGGCGTGGAGAAATTTCTGGGTGACCTTCAAATTCTGCAGCAAGGGAATGGTAATGCGTAGCAAAGAAGCCGAGCGCCCCTATGTGAGAGGCAACATGATGCAGAACTGCTTGAGCGACGGCGACACCGTCGTAAGAGCTTGTTCCACGCCCAAGTTCGTCGAGAATGACCAAAGACCGCGGCGTAGCCTCAGACAGAATCTTCTTGGTCTCAGACAGTTCGACGAAAAATGTGGACTGCGCGCCAAAGATATTATCATTAGCGCCCAGGCGTGACATGATGCGGTCTACTGGCGTGAGGCGGGCGTATTGGCAGGGAACATGGCACCCTATTTGCGCCATGATAACCGCCGTGCAGGTCTGATTAATGGTAACGAGAGCTTGTTAGTTATGTAAACTTATTGACGCGTTTATGAAGTTTGGATGTTCTTACCATGCGTAAAACAGTAGATTTACCAGCCGCATTCGCTCCGGTGAGTAAATTGATATTGGACTGATCTCCTCCCAGTGTGACATCATTCGGAATAAAATCTCCAACATTTGGCAACATGCATGGGTGCCTGAGTTCTTGGAACTCAAGAACACTGCGCTCGTCCTCCACAAAGGTTGGACGGCAGCTGGGGAATCCCAGCGAGGTTGAAGCCTTCGCTAAACTGATGAGGCAGTCTAGTTGGGCTATAATTTTGACAGCCGCGAGCCAAGTCGGATAGTTTTCATCGAATTTTGCATGGAACCGAGCTGCTACCTCCTTCAGAAGCTGGCTATGTGTCTCTTGCTTCTCTTGCAGCTTCCGAATCAGGGATCTTAGCTCGGGGAAATAATATCTTTTTGCTTGTTTTGTAGCAGACATCTGATCCCAACTTTTTGGAATATTTTTTACTTTGACCGGTACTTCGATTTGATAAATTTCTTTACCATTGTCTCGGAATATTGCGCTAGGGCAATTTAGATCCTTCCTCACGCGCTTCAGGAGCTGTTGCAGTTCATTTTCGAGCTCGGAAACCTCCTCCGCCGATGCATCGAAATCTTCATCTATGCCATTTTCCGGGATCAAAAGGCCACTCTCCCTCGCCTTTGGTCGATCAAACGCGGTTTCCCAATATTGTAGAAGACCCTCAAGATTGGGCATAGATGCAATGAGCTGCCCGATAACCCCTTCACCAGAACCGCTCTGCTTAAGAAGGCCAATGGTGTAATCAATTTGCTCGAATCCTTCCAGGACCCGAACAAAGTCTTGGCCTTTGCAGCTTCCGGCGTGAACGCGCGAAATGAGTCTTTCTAGGTCAGGCATTTTCGTTAACTGAGATGAAAATTGGTCACGGACACTGCCGTCCGCATTCAATGCATCAACAGCATCAAGACGTGCATTGATTTTCGCAGCATCCATAAGTGGGTGACACACCCACTGCTTGAACATTCGCTTGCCGAACGGAGTTACGCATCTATTGAGCAGCTGGAACAGAGTTCCGTCCTGACCGCCGTCATACGAGTTGGCGAATACCTCCAGGTTAATCAGGGTTTGGCCGTCCAGCACCAGGCTGGATGATTTCCTTATAGGATCGTACCACGTGAAGTTTCCGATAGTGACCAGGTCTCTCTCGATTTTAAGCATTCTGAGATATTGTATCAGCGCTCCAAGTGACGACATAACCAGTTCTTTATCTCTCGCATCGCGTAAAACCTCCGGCCAGGCATCGATATTTGGGCCCGTATTGGACACAAAGTAATCACTGGCATCAAGCTCCCGGACTGTAACATCGGCTTCCCAGAACTCTTTTCCGGGTTTCAGGTAGTTCCAAATGGTGGTCGGCCCTGTGCTATTTTTCAATATGCGGAGGGCTTTCGTAGACATAACCGACTTCTCGAGTAGTAGCTCTTGAGGCCTTGTTTGAGCCACGAGAGTTTCAAATTTTGTCATGTCGGCATCGTCAACAAACTCAGTTAAAAAGAACTGACCGGTTGCAGTATCGATGAATGAGATACCAAAGGCCGGAAGACCATTATACAATGCTTCTTTGATAGCCACACAGTAAACTGACATATCATCCTGTAGCATGGAGCCGTCGACGAGAGTGCCAGAAGTCAAAACGCAGGCAAGTTCGCGCCTGATAACCTTGTCCTCCTTTTGCGGTTTGCCCGGCTTCCCGCCATTCTTACCACCCCGTTCTCTCATCTCCTTGCCTAGCGCCGACTCTGCCTGATCAACACGAGCAATTTTGAAGCCCTTGGCAACGAATTGGTTCGCCCAGTGAGGCAGACTCATCTCAGGGACACCGACCATGCGCATGTTTACCCTATCCGTTAGCTTGAGGTCGAATAGCTGATGACCTATTGTCGCATCGTTTTCATATAGCTCATAGAATTTTCCTTTCTTGAAAAATACCACCGTGTCCCAGAACTTCTGCTTGATCTCCCAATATTGCTTTTCGAAAGGAGAAAACTTCGACCAAGCCAGAGGTGGGATATAGAGCGTCCGGGGATCGTAGTCAGGGTGTCCTATGGGGTTCTTGTCCATGTCCATGAGATTCGCGAGCCATGGGTATCGCTTCTCCGGTTCAGTCATATGCACTTTTCCTCTTTGTTTCTCTACCTTTCTTTGTTCGCTTTTTATCCGCAGCTGCGGCTGGAAGTTCACATCCTCGGGGTCGTAAACCCATTTCTGAGCGGTCTTCGGTGCGGTGTTAACCAGTTCCATTTCCATTTCAAGATCTTCTTCTAGCCGCGGGGGAGAAGAGGCAGGCTCCTTCTTGCTAGGTCGTTTGCGCTTTCTTGAAGACTTCACCTCTTCGTCCGAGTCGTCTGCGACTACAAAGTCGTCCATGTCTAAAAATCGTCAGTCATTTTGCCGTCTTCAGTGCCTGTGCTAAAGTACAGCATTATACTAACCATCGTCCTCATATTTGTCGGCGTCATCATCCTGAAAGTCGTCCTCATCGCTGGATATAGCTCCGGTCTTTCTCCTCTTCTGAGACCTACCGCCAGCACCCCTTCTCACAGGCTTAATGATATCTTCATCATCGTCAGACTCCAAATAGGTTTTTACAGCCTTTTTCGCCTACATAGTAAACATTAGTAGCTGAACATATGGCTTGTAAGGATTAAGGTCGGCGAAGAACGTACCCTCCGCGACGGTGTTGCAGAGTCTCGCTCGGGATTAAAAGCAGCCTGCACCCCAAGACGCCCGTTAGCAGACGTAGCGGGTGAAGGAAGACCTGCTTCCAAGCTTTCTGAACCTCCCTTCTCTGCCACCTTCACGGGCGTGTACTCGTTATCTTCTTCTGGTTCCACCATGTCACTACTAGGGGCTGGAGTCAAGTTCGAGCCAGAGTTGTTCTTCCCAGCCCAGTAGTTCGCCTTCGGCGTAGCAGCGGTGCCATTGTGTGACTTGCGGTTCGCAACGTTCTGCGCAGGGGAGGAATCCGGTGCTCTAGTATTGGCTGTCGGTGCTTGGGAGGATTTTGGAGTGGAGGGACTGGATTTTGGCTGGAAGAAGCCAAGAATAGACCTTTGCTGCTTCATATTCTGCGCACTGGGGGTGCTCTTTTTCAGTGGCTTAGATTTAGGCGTTGTGCTTGCCCCAGCATGGCTGTCTATCGTCATGGCAAGTCTCTAGAATGGTTAAGGAATGGAGCCGAAGGATGAAAGATTTAGTAACAAGTAACCATTGAGGAGGAGTAGTTTCAAGAAATGCTGAATAGTAAACAACTCCCCTTGTTGATAGTAAGGTCACAGTCGAGGGTTTGATGCAGGAAGCAAAGAACGAGGTTAAATTAAGATGTCCTCGACGCGTCGAAGAAACGCGGCAGCGCGACTAACACGCCCCGATAAGATAAGACGGCAAAGGGTGATTCCACGTGACTATATCTAATCGTATTTCAGACAGGCGATGGAAGTGTTGAAGGACTCCTTTTTGCAAAAACAACTGTTATGCTCTATTTCAGGCGGAGAGAGTCTAACTAAGTATATTTGAGTAATACATCTAACCTATATAATGATTGCACCACGCCACAAACAACTCCAACGAATAATTTCCACCTGAAGCGCCAAACGCGCGTATTCTTTTAAAAAGTAACAGTTATCTGTATCTATCCACGCCAGCAATAAAAAGTGCCCCAAGAATATGCAAGGTAAGTAAGAGTGAAATTGAACTCCAAGGCTGGTTGTACATGGTGTGAAAGACAAAATGCTGAGGAGAAAAGGTATATGGTACAAGCGTCGTATAATACAAGAATATAAAAAAGTCGGTGGAGGCTTAAGGTTTTGCGGGCCGTTGAGCGTCTGATCCAATTGTGACATCTTCATCTCGTTGCCCGTCGCGGTATAGGCGGACAATCTTAGGTTTCCCGGGGTCAAGCATTTTGGGTAGGCGGACCTGTCTTCCGGCTATCCTGCGTTTTTGGGACATTAGTTCCGCGTCCTCCTCATATTCTGCCTGCTTCATATCCGCCGTCTCTGCCGTATCTGTCGCCGTCTCCTGCAATGTATTCCTGCCCTGCCGTCCGGGAACTTCCAATCCCTTGGCTTTGAACTCCTCGTCGCTGACGATTTTGATGATCTTAACCTTCCACTTGCCAATTCGTATGATCAAGAGGGAGTTGTCAATGATAAATGTATCGGTCACATAAGCTGGCCATGTTCTAATTGGAACATAACTGAGGGAATCACCCATTTCCCCCTTGCCACTTGCCAAAGCGCCAACAGAGGCGCCATTGCCGACTATTAGGCGAAACGCTTCCTGCTTAGATGAGGCCAAACCAGCAGCGTGAATAATTTTGTGAAAAAATTGCCCCGAGACCAAGGACCGCGGAAGCGTTATATGGTGCGAACCCACAGTGAAGGGAAGATTATGAACTTCTTCTTTGACTCGGGAACCGGATGTGTTCTTTGGTGTTTCATCTTTGTCGGTCAATCCCTGAGGATCTTTATTTGCCATAAAGAGAGACTTGTGTTGTGTTTCGGCCTCTATTGCAGATGGGGCGCCGTGGACAATCTCTACAAACTCTCTCGCAAGGGCATGATGGCCAACCCTTTGAGACGGGTCTTTCTTGTGCTCTTCCATAATTTCACTGATTTTTGGAAGAGGGAGGAAGGTCAAAAGCTTCAAGAACCGCTCGACATCTGCATCGGGGAGGCGCATAAAATACTGCATGGATTAGAATCGAATCAAGCTGGCCTAAAGCTCCTGGTGTTATGGGAGAACTTACTTGATACAGATCATATGAAGGGGTCATATCTTGATCAAGCCAAATTGCGTTTCCAGCAGATTTCCCAATCTTTTCACCGGACGCGGTTGTCAAAAGCGGTGTAGTCAAACCCATAGGTTTCATAAGATCAGGGTCTACGCCGGGCTTAAAGCCAAGTTCTGCTGAAGGATGGTGTTTGATCATGCTTTTGACAGCGTCAATACCAAATAAGATGTTGCCATATTGATCAGAGCCCCCGACTTGGACTTGAACTCCACGCTGATAGAGGTACCAATAGTCCCACGCCTGCATAATAGGGTAACAAAACTCTGAGAACGCCATACCATCACCGGCGAGCCGAGTTTTTACACTGAACAGAGGTAAATAAGATCACGTCAGTACCATACCAGAAGGACTTGTAAACGTTCACAGGATACTGGGATCACTCACTTGTCACGGCCAAGCATAGGTCCTAATCTCATATGCGTCCCAAGTGTCGATACAACCTCATAGAAAGGCATTTTATTCCACCAGGTATTATTATTCTCCAGAGCGCGCCTCCATATCCGTTCCCATACATATCCATGCTTTCCCCCGTACTTCTCAAATGACATGCCTAGTTTTTTTAGTTGCATGTGCATACTGGCGATATAGGCTCTTCGAACTGCGGTTTTCATGATAGGGCGTGCATCAGACCGGCCGGTGGGATCCCCAACTTTAGCGGTAGAGCCACCGAGCTACAGTTTGGGAGAGTCAGTAGGGGGGAAACACCAAAAGTAGATCAAGATTGTATGAGGGAAAACACTTACCAGCCAAACAGCTTTCATACCATGAACGTATGCCCACCCCAATATCATAAACGGTAGCATATGCCCAACATGCAGAGATGGCCCCGTCGGATCAACTCCTGCATACCAGCCTATTCTTTTGTTCGTAATGATTTTGTCCAAAGTATCCCGGTCACTAGTCAAACCTCGCGTTAGAATATAACGGTCAAGTAGATATATACCGTAAAAGCCGACTAGGAAAAAGATTAGAGATTGATTCTGCTGCATAACTCACCCGACAATAGACTGGACCAGCCCTCTTTCCTCTAGCATGCTCAGGAAGCTCTGTTTATTCCCAGCGTTAATTTCCTCGGCCTGTTTGCCCCATGCTACTTCGGCGTCCTTCAATCTTTGTATATATTTCTGGGTGATACATCTTTTCTGGATCAATGAATGTGCGCCGGTCAGTTTACGGGACGAGACGAGCCGCGGTGCTCGCGCGGTCAAGGAGGTCATGCTCGATTCAAGTTGGCGAAGTGTCGATGGAAGTCCAGGCGACAGGCCCTGCCGTAGTTGTGGATGCATTGTACCGAATCGCGCCTTTGAACAAAGCAGAAGATTGCTTTGCCTGGACAATTCCCAAGATAAAACCTCCCGGAGGTTTAAGCTATCGCCGAACTTTTTTTTATCTCATCGGCACGGATTAATGCGACACCGGCAGAAAAGGCGCTTAATTGCACGTGATTTAGGCGCCAGAAACTTTAACCCCGCGAGGGACAAACATCAAAGACGCAAATGAACGACACAGGCTTGGAGCAACCCCAGGGCCTTACTTTTGATGCTGTTACGTGAATGGAGCTGGCTAGAGGTTGTCGGTTAGCAAGTGTTATACTCCAGGATACAGAAAACCGGCAGCAGATATCAGACGATGCCTTGTTCATCATTCGCGCCAAGATTATGCCACGATTAAAAAGATCCTGAGTGAATACAGGCAGCTTCAGGTGGTAATATCAAGTTATGCGTACTGGCCACAGAGATAGAGTCGTTGAAACCTGTCAATAAGTGGCTCAGTAACGTATGTTATGATGTATATCATCTTTGGCTTCTTGATCATTACACACTGCACAGGATGCAGCTCCAATTATCAAACTGGCCTGATGAGCTTTCCAGTGGTTTAGACTCATCTCCCGGAGGATCAAATAGCCCATCCCATTAGAAAAACTAATCTCTACATTCAGGAAACAGCGGCCAGGACGTCCTCAATTCGCAGATCTAGAGTGGCCGTCATTGATCGTACAATAACCCGTGACCAAGCTTGCTATACAAATGCGTGTACTAAATGTAGTCCAGCATTCAGATAGGCGCCATGTTATTATGTCTTGCGAAGCCAGTCGAAATGACAAGGCAATATATGTAATTACTCCGTATACTTACTTTTGCACCGCACCGCTAGTTTATATCATTGTATCTAAACTATCAGTCCAATAGTCACATATTTCAGCTTCCTCAGGAGGATAAGCCTTCAGCCAATCTACTGAAAATTAGGCACAGTTTCACGCAGTCTTAACAATCGCTACAACTTCTTCCAGGGAGTCAACCACAAAATCTGGCCTCAGCTCCTGACAAGCCTCCTGGTCTCCGTAACCATACCGGCACCAACAAGCCTTCCCGCCTATATTCTTTGCAAATTGAACATCGGCCACGGTATCGCCCACCACTAGCACTCTTTCTGACTCAACTTTCTCCACTCCATATCTCTCTCGCAAGGTAGGAAGCAGAACATCAACAAAACTAGCAGGGTCGGGTTTGCGCTTCGCCCCAGGGGTCTTGTCCCCGATGATTAAATCTGCAGGCACGTAGCCGTCCAGACCATTCCGCTCCAAAGCAGTTTTGACAGCTGCTACGCCTTTATTACTCACAATGGCGATGGGTATCTTGTGCGCGTTGAGTTCGGCCAGAAGATCCTTCGCACCGGGGAAGGCCTTTATGAGCAATTGGCCGTGCGTGGCGTACAGAGCGCGGTACTTTTCAATCCATTCATTCTCGATGGTATGTGTGAATTCAGCCGGTGAAGGGCGTAAAGCCTGGAAGGTATCTGATAGACCGGCACCGCTGGAGATCAGGCGGTGGATCTGAGATTGAGGAGGGGCGTGAGTGGGAAGAAGAGCATCGAAAGTGAGCTTGATAGTCTGAGAGATGGACTCATGGGTATCGAAGAGGGTGCCGTCGAAGTCGAAGATGGTGAGAGCAATCATGTTGGTGAGTGGAGAGGTGACCAAAGGTGTATATTATTTTATTTTTCTGCTCCGATTTGACTCCTGACGAACTACAGAGTGCTTGAATTGAGATAAATATTTTGAGGGGTGAATTATCAGCCGCCGTCAGGGATAAATCAATGTTACATTGAGATGTAGTGGGTAAATCGTTTTACTCACGGCTGAACAGACACGATAGCAAGAATAATTATCTTGCCGGCCCTGTCAGGCACTATGCCGGATATTTCTTTCTCTCTCTTTCTTCCTCGCTTTATAGGTGCTGACCGGTCGCTTGCATTATGTGCTGTACGACTATGGAGCATGCATCTCGCAGTTCCCTACCTATACTTGTAGGGATGCAGAGGCAAGACCAACCAGCATCTAAGGAGTTCTGTTGGGAGTCTAGCTACGGCTCGTTTAGCAGAGCTCACTGGCCTTAGCCAGGAGCCTGTTCAGGCTTTTTAGTCTAGTGGTTAAAGCTTCCGCTCCAACAAGTTCTTTTCCTATCAGACATCCACATATATATATTTACAAATCCTCCGGGGTAGAGATGGTTGAATATAAACGTCAACCCCTACACTTCCTCGATATTGTGCATCCCTTTGAAACAAATATAAAAAAAAGATGCGAAGTAGAGAAATGACTACTTGAGCCCCCACCATCGAGCTTCCTCAAACTGCAGCTATCACTATTTTAATGGCTGAGTTCTGCTCTCCATCCTCTTCCCCAAAAGCCATGCAAGACACAATCCATGCATTGACTCGGGAGGTAATCACCGTGACGCCATGCAGAACAAGGAAGAAAAGAGGAGGGAGCCCATTATTGCGGAGGGAGATAGCGCACAGAGCGTTTTGTCCGGCCTGAAGAATGTGCTAGTCGAAAACGGGGGACTGTGGAAATTGGCGGATGACGGAATGTCAATTGAGCAGGATATTTAATTCTCTAGCTTTAAGAGGCTTGGGTGAGTTAGACCTAACCATTAGTTGACATTAAATATATTGCTGACGTTAGAAAAGTTAAGACATTCATGCAAAAAGCTGCAGGTGCGGCGACCAAGCATCGATATCATCCCGAATGGACACATGTACGTCGGTTTTGAATTGAATCCCGCTGCTCTTGGCTCACTTTGTTGCTGATGCGAATCGATGGGATTATAACAAAGTCTCTATTCGTTAGACAACTCACCACCCCAAGGCTTTGACCGATCTGGATGTGATCATGGCCCGGCTCTGTGAGACCTATGTATAATGAGCCCTTATGTGATATTCGATCGGCCTTCTTTAGACCTTTTTTGCGGGGGAAACCCCTGCAAGGACCACTCTCGCTGCAATAAAGAAAAATACGCTTCCCACCATCATTGTACCGGCAAATACCTGTAGGCCCCAATAAACGCCATTTTGTGCATTCAAGATTGCTCCCGCAATGGGGCTTCCCGTGAGAGCCGCGACGCCAATACAAGTAAATAAAACGCCCTGGCGAACACCGATCTTAGTCACGTCGGGCGAGATTTGACTCAACAAGGCCGGTACCATGCCCACAAAAGCACCAGATGCAAATCCATACAGCATGCTGAATACAATATAGACAGGTACGCTTCCTGGGGTGTCAAGGGTACCTGGAAGCCAGAGGGCTAGGATAACGATAGCGGACAGGGCACACATGGCAATCATGACATTGAACCTGCCCAGTTTGTCCCCAACGTAGCCCGGCAAAATCCGGCCAGGCAGGCTTTTGACCAAAGAATTAGCCCAATCATGATCTATCAATGGCAATGGGATGCGCGTTAGTACTTACCTAGCAGCATTGAGAATAGTCAGTAAGTACCCGGCTAAGCTGTGGCGGATTCCATCGTCCTGAGCCTCGACAATTATATAATTGATCGGCACGAACATCGCGAAGAATCCACAACAGGACGCTAACATGAGTAAAACAAACGGCACCTCTAAGAACGGGCTTGTATAATCAGTCAGCTTGACTGGTCGTGGGACAGGCGTAATCCTGGACCGGACAGTCAGGTTGGCAATAATCAGAAGCGCGAGGATGATGAACGCAGAAATGCGCAACGACCAACCAAACCCGATAGTAGGTAAGAGCCGGGAAAGCATGGTGGGAAATACAATGCCGCCTAGGGATGATCCGCTAGCAGCGATGCCAAAGGCCAAAGCGCGTCGTTTCTCAAACCACGTTGTGGTACATGAGAGCGCGGGGGTGAAGACAAAGCTTGCACCAAGAGGGCTGCAAATCCCCTGAGCTAGAATAAACTGATAATACTCCGACGATATGGAAGTCATCATAAGTCCAAAAACTTGTAGGAATGTTCCGATGAGAAGAAGCCACCTAGGGCCGTAATTATCGAACACCTGGCAAGAGAAATAATATTAACGTCCGCCCATCCTAGGTTTGGTTGAGATAGATTCACTCTTCCGATAACAAGCCCAGCGACAAACAGTATGAATGGCTGAACAGATAAGATCCAAGAGATACTGGATGCCGAGTAAGACCGTAATTGATTGTTCTGGTAGTATTCCTGGAAGACCCCGATAGCTAATGGAGTGTAAGATAGAACAAACCATGTTAATTCTGCTTTGTTTGCGGGAAAGAAAAGTGTCCTTAGATAGAAGAGGAACCGATCTTACCATTCACCCAGCCGAACCCGCAAAATAAACAACACCATGCTCCAAAGACAACTTTCCAGGCATCAAGTCCGTGGTCTACCTGCCCAGCTGAATTCTCCTCGGCGTCATGTCTAGAGACATCCACTTTGCCCTTCGACTCCGCGGCGGGTGTTGCCCCCATGAGTACTCTTAGAACAAATCTAAATTGGCATCTGCTCAGATAGCGTCTTGAGCCAAACGGCGGGAAAGAGATGGAAGTGTGAAGATGGTGATGGTGAAAGGAAAAATTTTCCCCAGGGTTATGATAGCGCAACACTAGGTACAGGGATATTGCTCGAGCATCCCACTTCCAAAGAAAACCCGCTGGTCCCGACAACAGTTTTAACGAATCATCTGGCTCCCTGATAGTGGAAATGGTTTGATATCAATAAGCATTTGCTTCCCGCCCGCTGCCTTGACGAAGCCGTTTGAAATTTTCTGTAGTGTTGGAAATACCGGGATGTTTTTCAAGTGCCCTGCAAGTACGAGTCATGTTGGACTGAAAGGTGTTCACGGTGATCACCCTTGGAGTAGTAAGGACATTTTTCTTTTCTTTTTCTTTCCTTTCTTTTTCCGATTTCGACTTGGGCCATGGCGGTCTCTTCTGGCAGCTAGTTACAAAACTCAAGACTAGCCGCTCTCTACATGTCTCTTTTTGTTTTGTTTTTTCTGCATCACGACTCAGGGGTGTGAGACCTCATTTTGTTGGTTTGGTGGTATTTTCTTTCTTTCTTCCTTTGTTTTTCTCTTTTCTTCTTTTCTTTTCTTTTCTGTTTTTGCTTTTTTCGGTGCTTTATTGATAGGTGTGATGGGTTCAAGGAATGGGCCCGGTTAGCAGCCGCTACCGCCACTACTTTGTCATAAAAACTTCACAAGGGATCTGATTCCAGTGAATAGGAGGTAGTTTTAATAAAAATTTCCCTGTCGTATCGATCTTATTCAGTGTCTTGCTGCTACCCAGGTCAAGGATAGAACAAGTCAACGAGATGGCTGTTCCGGTATTTGGCCCCGTTGCTGTGATAGTGCTTCATGCCTGCATACAAACACAGCAGATCTACTAAGAATGCAACTGCAACCTTGAAGAAATATAATATTCATCGGGCAGTATCCCTCGACCGCCCTGAAAGACTGAATCCACTCTGCCCGTGTGAAACTGTAAGCCTGGAGAGGGGGTGAAGGGATTTTTCTTTTCAGCCTCCGTCTGGGGGAGCCGGATATAAAAGTGCAAGTAACGGGAGGCTATCAGAAGTAATTAGTCAAATGCAGCGAGGGATTCATAGCTTTATCGGCTTGCCATTACCTATCCAATGTATTCCATCGCCCAGTTTTTACCAATATTTTTGAAACAACATCTCAAGAGCCGTTAGGATTTGCCTCCCTCCTATGATCCCGCAACGTGGTGGTTGGATGGACAGTTGCCAGGGTGTCCCCATTTCCTCGATTGGGAGCGAATCCAACTCCGCGTCAAGGCTATCAAGCGCTCTCTCCTGCAATATATCTTAGAAGGATGCACAGCCTTAATTCAGAGCCGAGAATGAAGACCGCGGACCTTACCCCTCGGCAATCATTGGAGTAGTCTTCAGCGAGCTTCTCATGGTCCTTTCATGGTCCTTTTCACGGCTGAGATAGAGGCTGTGCAGGGGGCAGATAAGGTGCACACCTAGCATCTCTCGCTGATACTTTAGCTGAACATGTTGCGGGTTTTCTTATGGGAAAGCGTGAACTCCAGCATCTGACCACAGGTGAAATGCTAAAGGCAAAATTTCCAATTAACGCTGCCGGGCTAGCAACTCTGGCGCAGAACAAGGCCTATGAATTAGCAGCCAGCGAGATAGGGCAGCGGATAATCACAAGAGGTGGACCCCCTGCTTGAAAAACAACAATCGTGATTTGCTGGTTAAGGTCCTGGAGCATATACGCTATCAAGACTGGGAAAGTGATCGAGTGGTAAACCTTTGGCAGGTAGTCAAAGATCTCGGACACTGATGCGTGCTGCTATTATTTGCAGACAGCTCAAAAGGAGACGGTATCTCTGGGAAAATTTGTAGATAGCCTCTTCCGATGGTCATAGATATTCATGTGAGCTGTTTCATTGCCTGGCGTCAGTAGTATAGATACGCTCACCACGCGGTCTGAAAAGACGTGTTTATACAAGATGCAGCTCAAATGGAGTATCGTGGTCATCGTGGTGAGAAGACAGATGGCGGTCATGATAAGATTTTCCGCGCGGCATGGCACGGGCCGCCGCGCAACGCCGACCAATAGCCAGCCAGAAGCTCATATGCGCGCCAGCGTCTCAACACTCGACGAGAGCTATGTCAATGCAAGCGTGAGATTATGGTTACTGGTCAGGTTATTACGCAAGGGGTTTTGCAGCTGTTTATTCAATGCTTTTGAGGGTAGAGCGAAAAGCACAGATGCGAAGCTCAAAGCTCTTATAGGAAACATAATGTTGGGGGTCTAGCTACGGTCTCGTTTAGCATAGCTCACTGGCCTTAGCCAGGAGCCTGTTCAGGCTTTTTGGCCTAGTGGTTAAAGCTTCCGCTTCCACACATAATAGTTAGCGCAACTACTTCCTCTATTAATTAGAAATCGACAGAAGACAAAAATGGATGGTTAGTGGGGATATATATACGTATGATTCATGATATGAAAGAACTTTATTGCATCTAGTAAGCCAGCCTATTTACAAAATATTTTGAATTTGAAATTGTACGTTTAACAACGCTTTAGGTGGTTTCTTACTTCCTCTTCACCTCACATATTCCAGTGGCAGTGACGGATGGGTCTGACTCTGATGTAGCAACCAGCTTGACCTTACCGATTCGGGATGCCTTCTTATCAGCAGCCACAGCGACCTTGATGGTGGAAGATTTTCCGGCCTTGGGGGCAGTGAGTGCGTTTGGTAGTTCCACTTTCCAGCCCTTGCCTTCGACGGTGGCTTTAAGGCGGTAAACGTCCGAGTTAAGGTACGCTGACACATCTTGTGGGTGCTTTCCACTCTTAGGTGAGGTGGACTTGGGGGTCTTGAGCTCAAAGGTGCATGTCACGCCGCCCTTGGTTGGGGTGTTCTTGGGAGCAGACTTGACTTTGCCCTTAGAGATGCTGGCCTTGCGAGCGCCGGAGATGCAGCTTGTATCATCCAAGGATCGGACTGCAGTGGTGTATGAAAGTACACCCTGCTTGTTACGTTCGAGATCGATGATGTAGAAATGCAACTTGTTGGCCTTGTCGACATATTCATACTCGCTGCCGGATCGGGTACCAGCGTGGAACAAGGCATCGGACAATTGGCGGTAGTCGCCAATGGTGATCATAACGGGGGTTCCATCCGGTCGCTTGAAATCAACGAGCTCAATATCTTGTGGGTTGGCGTCAATGGTCCATTGGAATGGCTGGCGATCTTCGGTTTTACTCTTGCTAATCATAACACCCGAGTCTGGGGTGAAAGAGTCGGAGCCCATGCGATCGATAACTTCAACGTCATAGGTGTTGTAGCCACCACCGTCGCACATTGGGTCAGTCTGGGTATCACACTTTGGAGAGTTGTCCTTATCCATATCGATGCGAATGCCCATCAATTCTCCCTTGCCGGGAGCGACGGAACGAGCAGTGATGCGGGCCACAACAGTGCCAGACTCGGCCAATGCCTCGCGTGAGAGACGAAGATAGCTCTTCTCCTCTACCAATCCGAGCTGAACCTTGTCACGTAGGGTGTGAAGCGATCCCATAGCAGCTCCCTGTTGAGGGGGAATCTGCCAGCGGGTATGTGGTCCACCGGGACCGTTGAAAGATCCGCGGGACAACATAGACCAAGGTCCGGTAAAAGCCCGGCGAGGTGGGTCACCGAAGGGGTTGTTATAGTTATCGGAAATATTAAGAAGATGGCTAAGCTCGTGAGCATAGACACCCATGCCTGAGCTCTCTCCCTGGGTGGATGAGCCGCCACCAGCATTAGGCCAGATGGTAGATGCTGCCGCCCAAGAGCTCCAGTCGACATATCGGGTGTTTGCGTAGGCTGTTCCATTACCTGGTGGTCCGAACTCTGCAGGGACGTCTTCCTTGTTTTCCCAACGCATTTCGCCGAATTCTTGCCACGTGGATGACTCGTCCTGGCCTGCGGAAAGGATGAAGACGAGCTCGTAGGAATCGGCTTTCTCGTCACCAATATCTTTGCGCCAGGCAGCGAGAGTGTCCTCGCGGAGTTCCATGTTGCACTTTTTTCCTTCGGGGCACGCACCCGGGTTCATCCTGTCGTCGATGCCGTACTGGTAGGATAGAGCAGGCAATTTGTAGACGCCAAACGCAGTAAGGTCGACGCCGAAGAGACCGTTGGAGTCTTCCATCCAATACTCGTGGAGAGTGTGTCGGTGATTGATTTCACCTGGCTTGTTAAGCAAGTCGCGGTAGAAGGCTGGAACATCTTCACGCTTAATATTGGCTCCGCTGGGCTGGGGATTACCGAAGATTGTAGATTTCGGCGCTTGAGTGATGACGAAGGGTTGGTCGTCGTAGTCAACTGTAACGAGCGCGATGTTAAAGTTTCGGGACGAACCCTTTCTCTTTGGGTCAACCCAGTTAGTTCCGGGTGGTTTGCGCCAGTCGTCCCAGGTCATGTCATCGGGGTTGACCCAGTTTTGGGGATCCAAGATCGCGAAGGGGTCATCGTGATGCTTGTTGCCTTTGGCTTGGTCGGCCGGGACAGCAGTTACTGTTTGGATGAGTAGAAGGCTGGTCGCAAGGCCCGCTAGGGAGCCCCAGCGACGGGTAGGTGGTTGCATGGCTTGGAACAAGTGTCAGCTACTGACACTCTTCTTGTCGGAATGCAATGACAAGAAAGACAGGACTGTTACTCGAAGCCGGGCATGTCCTACTTTTAAAAGGAACGGCGCAGCCCCTCGAGCCATCGCGCCCATCGCACTTCGCTGTGCCTGATTCGTCGGATCAAAATACTCCGTCCTTAATCTTTCTCCCTCCACAAAGAATGATACATAACTCGGCAGCGAGTGGAGTTGGCCTCCAACAAGCCAGGGTCTCCCCGCAACCGTTTATCGTCGGAGTTGGGCCATTTCGGTCGCATTCTTCAAACGCTGGCGCTCGGAGGAAACACCGGCTAATTAGCTGGAGGGATCGCTGCGGTTTGGCTTATCTCGCCAAGAGATCGTTTGTCACCCCAGATACCACCTACTCCTTAGGGCTTAAAGGGACCAAAGACGTTCCAGCAAGCCTCGTATATGTACCCCGGAGCCTGGCCAAACGCTATTTAAGGGACCAGCGCCGGAAGAGCATCAACTCGGCTCACGGACTTTACGAGAAGCTTTTGCTCTTTGATAATTCATTTTATTATTGTCAAATTTGCCGAATGTTGTCAGTGAGCTGGACTTTCTTTGGAGCAAACCCGACCAGTGACACGTGGTTCGTCGGCGTCCCAACCTCAAACCGAAAAAGGTGACTTTGTAAGTTTCAATCAACCGGGGCGTGGAGCATTAACTCATAAACACCTGAACAGCAATTTCATTGCCCCATCCGCTTTCCAAACCCATCTCGCTCCACGCTCTCTCAACGTCGACTGAGAGAACATTTACCGTGGTATTGGGACCAGCTTCCATGCTTACTGTCTCGACTGGTACCGCCCTCCCGGATATTAGCACCATAAAGTTGCCCATGACCGACTTCTCCTGAAGATTGGAAATGTATAAGCCCAGGGTGCCCAATGCTTTAAGCGAAACATCAAAGCGCACGGTATTGTCCTTGAGAACCGTCACACTCCAGTTTACCACGGCAGCTATACCGGTCATCTTACCCAATAAGCCAAGCACTGCTAATTGAAGCTCGTGCTCGGTGCCCACTTTGCTCAACTGTTGATTTGTGGGCAATGTAACGGTCTTGATAGGGAAGACTGTGAGAATTTCCCAACCTTTCTGCTGGAGGAATACAGAGACAAGAGAGTGGGCTTCTGAGGGTCTCATGACACGCGATATCCTGCCGGTGGTATGCGCACGAATGATATATTCGCAGTCCTCGTCGAGAGTGATACTAGGGAAATCGCGGAGAGAGATAAGGAGTGATTTATCAATCAATGAGACGTTGAATAGGCCGAGTATCCCGCTCCCTGTTCTCGCACGGCCATGATAGGTTCCTACTCTGAGAACATGGCCCTCATGATAATTGTGGTAGATGTCTATCGAACGGCCTACCACACTCGGCCGAAGTATTACGGTATCCCCTTGAATTGTTTGTGCGGTCATTTGATTAACGAGATCAAAATCATGTTTACCCGGTTCGTCGGTGATGTAAATAACACCACCGGATACACATCGAGAAGCTGCGTGGAACGAAGCATATGGATGATGGGTCTGAAACATGTCCCAGTCTGGAATCACATTCAGATGCTGGGTCAGGAGAGCATTGTGAGCATTGCAAAATACATGCCATGGGTGGGATGACATAACGTCGGGAAAGAAATCATCTGAGGTACGGAGAAGGACCCGTGGCTTATTCGTGGGCATTTGCGAATGGAAGATGATTTGCGGCGTCTGTGACATACAGGAAATTACTTTTGCCTGGAAATACCGAAGGGAAGAAATTGTCCACGCATCCTGATATGTTGTCATGAACCGGGCTCGTTGTTCAGGCTTGGCCAGGATATCGAGAAAGAACTGGGCATCAGTTTTGACTGAGTTAATCCCGGCAGAAGATAGGAAAGAGTAAAAGTCTTCATAAAATCGAAAAATGTCGTCGGGGTCTACTGCGGTCATTATCCCACCAGCAACCTTATCAATCTTCTCAACTGTGACGGTCTTGTAGCGCTTGGTGATTTCGCTGCCAGGAGAAATACCGCCCCAATACCCTAGCAAAGCATGCCACACAGCGATGTGATGTATCTGGGGAAACCGCTCGCGAATCTTGTCAATGGTATGTTTAAGCCCGTTTGGAAAGCCTTCCTGATTGGCTTCGAGCCTGGTCATGCCCCTTTCGAATTTCTCTGCACCGTCGTTGTCCAGCGATTGCCAATTGTCGTCTAAGATTAGATTTCCAATCTTGATTCCATTTTTGGCCAACATTTCCAGCGCGTTCAGAATCTTGTCTTCTGTTAATTTTGCCCCAAGAGCATTCCACGTACAGTATCCTAAGCTGTCATACCAGTTGGAGATCCATTGTGGTTTTATATCCTCGCTCTCAGCAGTAGTGGGCACAACAACTTCTTTATTCAGCTGGAATCCCGAGTTTCGAATAATTTTTCGAGCCTCATAAATAACCGCAGCATTTGCAACTTCGAAGGATGGCGCAACTGCGGCGAGAACATGAGCTTTCGCCTCAAAGGCATTGTCGTTTTGTGCCGTCAGAATTATTTCATTATTATCACCCGATTCAAAGAGCGTCAACACATTGTTCACACCGCTTATTGCAAGCAGTACAAGATTCAGACCATCTTGACGGAGGAATGAGAGCAGTATAGCCTTTTCAGTCAATCTGAACCTGGTCGTCCCATGACGCGGCGCAAGCCACGGACTCCAGATCCGTACCAAGGCAAAGTTTCGAACAAACTCATTCGGTAGACCGAGTACAAGCTTGTCCACGACAGCTTCATTATTTACCGAAGGAGAAATGTCACATGTAATACCCCATAAAGTTGCACCGGGAGATTCACTCCGCCGATACTCAACCACCGGTTTAGGATGCAAATCCCGTAAAAACACCCCCAAATGCTCCGAGCATTGTTTGTCGGTGGGCAATTGCTCAAGCGGATTCTGAGATTCGAAGATGATCTCTCCATCTTTTGTTCCGAACTGTTCATTCACCCATTGCCATGAAGCCCTGTGGTCTGTTCTATATTTTATCGTAAAAGCTGAATGCTTCCCTTGTTCGGGGAAGTTAAGCTCTGCCGAGAAACCATAACGATGAAGCTTCCTGCCAGTGGTATCACTTATCTCCAGAGGGACAAAGGAAGACTCGTCCTTCTGCAGCGGTAGTGCCTCCCACTCATCCCCGCCATTAACATTATGCCAGATCGAAACTTCCCAAGGTTGTAGTGGAAAGGAACGACTGGATTCGAGAACTACAGTAAACCTGATCTAGAAGAGCTTAGCTACAGCCGGCAAAAAGCGGCTAGTTTGGACGAGTAGAGATATGAAATAGTTCCATATTACCTTGTTCTTGAAATTCTCATCTCCCCCCTTTTTCCTCTGGACAAAAGTAACCTGCCCTAAAGGTGGCCATGAGACCAGATTTGCAAATAAACTCATCTGCGCATCCCGTATGAATGAGATCTGTGAAGGGCGATCCTCCTCAACGGCACTTAATCCTGGCTGTTAGTGATGATCAATCTAGAGATTTGAATAAGCAAAAAGGAACTGACACGTATGAGCCCATCGTGTTGATATGTTTCTAGCCGCAGTGTATGGATTGGTATCAGTGATGGTCTGGAGAAATCTGGTACTACTTTGGCAGAACCTCGAATAACGTCTATTGGATGCTCTCCGAGGTCGACAAGGATGATATTTATATGAGTCTTCTAAGTATAGAATATATGAATGTAGTATATAAAGGTGACTGTCACAATAGGAACATGCATGTTAGAAGGGATGATGATGATGAACGAGCGAGAGATGGTGGGGTTGGCCCCAAATCAGGTGGTCGACAGCACATCAAAGAAGCCCAAGAGCGGACTTCCATGATCATTTCTTTCAGTGACTTGAGGCTTTAATACTTCATCCAAGCTGTTAAAATAAGAGTGCAATATATATCTAGCCAGCAGCGTATGCATTCTAGTTCTCTTCAACAGCCTAGACTGCGACCCAGAGAGCTTAACTGTATAATAATTATTTCATTTATAGCTTGCTTAATACATTAAAATCTCTCTAACTACAGAATGATATGGACAATGGGCATTTCAGCTCTGCAAATCCTCACCCATGCCGCCCAGCGTAACAGTCTTGACGGTGATGAACTCGTCGATACCATATTTGCTTCCCTCACGACCGAATCCACTCTCCTTGACACCGCCAAATCTAAACAAGACAAAAATCGTTAGACACTTGCTCAAGGATAAATGGAATAGAATGAGAACAAGAGAGTACTTACGGAGCAGCTGTGTCGCTGATAATACCAGTGTTGACACCAACCATACCGACCTCAAGGGCCTCCGCGATGCGGAAAACCCGTCGAAGATCCTTGCTGAAGAAATATCCAGCCAATCCAACCTCAGCTGCGTTGGCAAGGTCAACAACCTCCTTTTCGGTCTCGAATGGGAAAAGACCCGCAACAGGACCGAAGGTTTCCTCAGAAGCCAGCTTCATATCCTTGGTCATGTTGGTGATCACTGTTGGGTGGTAGAAATTGACGCCCAACTCCTCAGCTCGCTTTCCGCCAACAACTACTTTACCGCCCTTGGATTCAGCGTCACGAACGTGTTCGGCTACCTTATCAACCGCCTTGGAGTGGATGACAGGACCGTGCGTGGTGCCTTCTGTGAAACCATAGCCGAGCTTGAACGACCTGACCTTCTCGGCGAATTTAGCGGCAAACTCCTCGTAGATTCCCTTTTGGACGTAGATGCGGTTGGCGCAAACGCATGTTTGTCCGGAGCTTCGGAATTTAGAAGCAATGGCACCGTTAACGGCGGCGTCGATGTCAGCTACGTCGTCGAAAACGATGAATGGGGCGTTTCCACCGAGTTCCAAGGAAAGCTTCTTGATGGTTGATGAGGATTGTTTCATGAGCAGTCTGCCCACACCGGTAGAGCCGGTGAAGGAGACTTTGCGGATTTCGGGGGCAGTGGTCATCAGCTGGCCGATTTCAACAGTGTTCTTCTGGGATGTAATGACGTTGATGACACCTTTGGGGATTCCGGCACGTTTGGCTAGTTCAAAGATAGCATTTGCGGTGAATGGGGTTTCGCTTGGGGACTTTGCGACAACAGTACATCCGGCGGCCAGAGCGGGGCCTATCTTCCTGGTAACCATAGCAGCTGGGAAGTTCCATGGTGTGATAAATCCACAGACACCGATAGGTTCCTTGAGGGTTATTATCCTGTTGCCCGGTACGGTTGAAGGGATGGTATCACCGCAAATCCTGGGTGCTTCTTCGCTGAACCACTCGAAGAAACTGGCAGCATAGTTTACCTCGCCCTTTGCATCGGCAAGAGGTTTTCCGTTCTCCCAGGTAATAAGGGTCGCCAAATCCTCGGCATTATCCATCATCAACTGGTACCATCTTCGGAGCATTCGTGCCCGTTCACGAGCCAAGGTTTTTCTGAATGTAGGGAAAGCGGCATTTGCGGCATCAATGGCCTTCTGGGTATCTGCAGAGGAGAACTCGGGACATGTTCCAATGACTTTACCGGTGGAGGGATCTACCGAGAATTTGCGACGAGATTAGCTCTTCCACCGTAGAATGACTAGGTTTGAGGGAAAATACCATGAACTTCGAAGCTCTCGCCTGAGCTCGCGTCAACCCATTCTCCGTTGACGTAGCATTTGCTGATGAAGAGGGATGGATCTTTTAACTAAATATAGTAGTACAGCATATTAGCACGGCGACGGTCGCAGACAGTCATATCACAGAAAAGGAACAGGCTACTAACAGTCGGAACGGTATGCATGGCGTAGTGTCGTCTTCCGTACGAAGGAGGAGGTATGCGAAAGGAATATCTTGGTCGAGGTTTGGAGAGTTGATTCAAAGCCGGGCGCAGGAGTTTCTCCATGATTTATAGAAGAGGGAGGGCAAGGGAGAACAAAGAGAGGAGGGGTAAATATATTACAGGATTAATAATGACAGGATGATATATGCATGCACACCCTGCGCCGGGAGCTGGATGGCAAGTATTGCTGCGGCGGTGGGGAAGTCAACAAAGAGGCGTATGCGGGGAAGTGACGGGGAGCTCTTGGGGATGATTGGGGATATGAGAAGAAAAAGAAAGAAAAGGGGAATAAATACAGACAAAGCCGGCCACGGCTGGGATTGAATAGGCGAGGTCTGATTTTATAGCTTCTCGCCTCTAACGCGCTTGATATTTCGGCATGACGACCGGGAAAAGGCAACTTGGGATGTCATTGGGGGAAGCCGTCCGTGTTTCGGCCCTGGTGGCGCCGAGCCGGGCCCAAAACAGTTGGGGTATCCGACAAGCCTATGGGAACCACATCCGAATCCGAACCCTGCCCGGATACCGTCGGAAAAATGTCCGTTAGTGAAGACAACACAAGCTGATCTCTTTGTTCTGGCTTCCATTTAAACACGCTCGGTTTACCGTCCAGCTGGGTGGCTTCAAAATTTGTCTATCATTATATTACATCGGTATCCTTCGCCTCATGTGCCTTGCGACGCGTTCGGCGATGACACACTCAGTTTCTTCGCTATCAAATCAGGGTGTTTGATCTTGAGATGCTGGTTCAGGTTCCACCTCCTCGAAAATCCCTTCTTATGGCGTGCGCAATCCGCCACCGGGCAAACCACATAATAACTCTGGGGTTTTTCTTTGTTTGAAGGATTCGTTGGCCTTGCGACCTCCTCAACCTCACCGTCCGTATCTTCCCTATATTTCCAACGAGGTCCTTCTCCTTCCGGTCTCTCCAACTGCGGTTTACTCTCGTCCATCGTTCTGAAGAGCATATCCTCGCCAAATAAATCCGCACAGCGCCTGGAGGCCCGCATGATGGCGGAATCGGGTAATCCCGTCATCGCTGCGATGCCAAGCACGTCACTCCAATCCCGTAATCCTAGCCGGGAATGTGGCTTTCCCCGCTTATTGTTTGTAGTTCTGGACGTAGAACGCTTTCGATCGAGTTCGTTGGACTGCACCTCTGGAGTGGCATCTAGATGTGAAGGCGCACGGACCGATTTGCCTCTACTCCTCTCACGCGCACGGCGTTTTGGTGTACGGCCTCCCTTGGATTTCTCAGTTGAGGAGGCATCAGAAATTTGTTCTTCGTCTGTGTCGTCTTCTTTTCCATGACTATTCGCCATGGTCGCGTAGGCCTGACGGGCTTCGTAAAGATTCGAAAGCAGCTCATCAAATTTTGTTAGGACATGACGAGCAGCCGGATGGAGTATCTTTTTAGACTTCTCATCGTCAGCCTGCACCACAGGCCGCAAATTACCAAGATAGTCAAAGTCGCCTGTAGCATCACTTTCATCCTTCACTGGGGTCGTGGAGTCGGCGTCTAGTGGCGTTGTTTTTGCTCGTTTACGAGGCAGCTGCTCCGAGAAGCCTTCTTCCCATTCCCTAGCTTCAAACCTCTCCTTTGACTCTTTAAGCATCCTTGCAATCAGGCATTCCTCCAGTTCAGCACTTGGCCGGAAATCCTGTGGCCCTCTTAAAGTCCACAAATCATCTTGATCCTGATTAACGTGCTCATCCGCCCTCGGAACCACATCTGCAGGCATAGGCCACGCGGTCCAGTTCCTGTTAGGCGCAAACAAACTCGAATCGTCCATATCCTGGCCTTCTGCCGAACCCTGCCTTCTCGCGTCTCTAGCCCTTCTCTTCAAAGCGAACGCATTATACAGATGAACGGAGAGGTCCCGGGCTCGTATCACGTCCAAGGCAGCTACCTCCCGACGATCGTGTCGCGTCCAGTTCCGCCAGCTTGATAGAGGCCCGTAATATCTATTTGGCCTTGAAGGCTCATCGGATGATGAGTCCTCGAACGGCGCTACAGATTCATGTTCGTATTTCATTGTAACGCTCCTGTCATCTCTATGGCCTTCAAATTTGATTTCCTGTGCATGCTGGGCATCATCGCCATCATCATAGCCCCCGTCATAGATAGAACCATCATCGCTGTCCTCGTAACTCCGAACGATTTGAGCATTTGGTGGGCTCTCCGATACCTCCAGGTAGTCTCCACCAAAGAGCGAAGGTTGGCCCCTTGATGGCCCTGTAAGCTCAGGAGAGGATGGGAAGGACATTTCATGAAGCGTATTGTAAGTCAACTTTCTATTCTCAAGTCACTCCAGCAACTGGTTCGAAACTTTTCATGCTTCTTTAGTCTGAAGATATTAAGAGAACCTGAGTAAACCAGGCTTCACAGTAGGAATGAACTTGCATAGAAGGGTATACGGCGTAGTATTTCAACAAATACTAAAATATCCAGTCCTAGAATTGGAAAAATCTGTAGAAACATGACGGAGCTTCCCATGCTTCAATTTTCTGATATTGGGTCACGTGATAAAAAGTATGGCAATAAAATGAGCCGAGCCGCGTTTAACAGCGTTCTCCCGGTCGCGCAGCTCCTGATGAGAAGGTAATTATCACATACCAGGTTCAAATAACAGAAATTTTGGGAAATCCAAGCCCATAGCAGTCATTAGATCTAAAAGCTACTTGAAATAGACGCCTATAAACATTAACTAACAATCTTTTACTTTTTAAGCCCCTGCTCAATCTTTCTCCTTTTGCGTCTAAGTTTCTCCGCCTCCTCGTCTCGCTTCTTGTTCGAGTACAGCATCTTGTCTAATAGCTTGCGTTTCTTTCGGCTCATCATCTGCTTCTGTCGGTCGAGCTCTTCCTCCTCCTGCTTCTTCTGAGCAGCGTGCTTTTTGGCTAGAGAGCCTTGCTTTTTAGACCCCTTCTTCGAACCAGCGCCATTACTCTTCGAGCCTGTGTATGGAAGGCCAGCGGCTTCTGCCTCGAGTTCCATTTGGTGTTCTCTTCGGGCGATTTCTTCCTCGTCGTCTTCCTCTGACTCTGGTGCTCCACCTGCCTCGTCATCAAAGCCGGCGAAGTCTCCGTCGACGTCTTCATCTTCGCTGTCCTCATCTTCGTCATCTGAATCTGCCACGTCCATGCCGCCGTTGATAGACTCTTCATCACTGAGGTTTTCATCCAGCTCGGCTTCGGGTGCGCTTCCCTCAACATCTTCATCAGACTCTTCAGACTCAGCTTCGGCCTCTTCTTCAGCTGCTCTCTCAGCCTCGCCCTCCTCTTCCTGCTCCGCCAAGCTAAGGCGAGGGTCGTAGTCTCCCGCCGAAGGTTTGACCCATGGGCTTAGATGAGGTGGAAGAGTCGCACCAGGGGCATAGAGGTCCGGCCTTAGAAGCTTACATTCATTAACGCAGTCCCACACCCATTGTGGTTGAACATAGGTTCTTCCTGGAACCCTGTTTCCTGGGCGCACCCTGGGGGCTGCCTCGGAACCCTCTTGTGGGTTTTGTGGTAGAGAAGGCAAAGCAGATTCTGGGAGTGGGGGCCGGTCAACGATTTGATGCGTAATTCTAGGATCCAATTCATCGTGAGTGAATGCACCTTCTCCGAGAACAGAGTCCCAGCCAACTCGTTTACAGCCGAATGACCTAAGCAAGAACTCAACAGGAGCCCGAGGTGCCTCTCGGGAGATGAAAAATGTGAACGGTGCGAAAAGTGATCCGGCCTCATTCATATTCTCCAGTGGCTGTGGAAGCGTATCTGCCTCTGGGGCTGTTGGCTCGAAGGTGTCAAATCCATCATCGTTATTATCTTCCTCCTGGTTTTTTTCTGTCGACTTCTCGGGTGCTGTGTCGATCTTGGTGTTTTTCAAAATTGCGTCAACCTTTGTTTGCATCTCGGCGGAATCGGTGGCACCAGACCCGTCAGTAACTGCTTTCGATTCCGACTTAGACTCAACAGCTTTCGCAGGCTCGCTAACTTTTCGACCCTCAATTGTGAAAGCGGCCAATTCAGCTCCCCGCTCATCACTTTTAGCGTCGAACTTTGGTGGATAAACGAGACCGATCGACGTGTAGAGTCTGAAATTGACGAATCCTAAAAGTGTGGTGTAAAACTCGACGAAAGTTCCCATGATTCTGTAGTCGATATCGCCATCGGTTTTCTGCACAAACCGATACGGCACAAGCCACATTATATCTTGTCCTTGAATGGTAGCTTGGTAGTATATTCCCTTGATGGACAAGAATGACTTGCGAAGGGAATTTGTCGCGATTAGGTAGTGCTGGAATTCGTGGCAGAGTCGCTGGCAAAGCTCAATGGTCTTTGGAGGAACGTTGGTAGTCGACGGCAAATTGGCGAAAAGAAACAGCAAAGAGAGAGCATCGTCTAGGTCACGGAGAGCGTCAATAAAGGTAGGATATCGTTCTTTGATGATGTGATCGAGCGTGAGCTTGGGTGCATGGTTCTTCTCTAGCCGTGCCGCATCACCAACATCTCCACGGCCTAACGACTTTGCTATTTTCTTGGAAAGAGATTTTTGTTCACGGAATTTCTTCAGTAGCGGTTCGTGGAGAAGATATTGGATGTCGCGCGTGTAGTAAAATGTAGTGCTTGGAGTCGAAGATTTGGAGGCCTTCTTCTTATCTCGAGGCTCACGAGGATATATTCCTACAATTGGAATCAGTAAGAGGAAGCCAATGCGAAAGGTTAACCATGAGTTTCCTCACCTTTGAAGATACATAATCGTCGGAAATCAGGCAGAGAAATCTGTAGCTTGCGAACCGCCTGGGTTCTCGTAATGTAGTTTTTGGCCTGGCCGGAGGTTCCTATTTTCAAAATTAACAAATATTCAGGACAATTAGAGACCACTATGAGCTCCTATACCTTTCTTCTTAATTTTTCCCATTTTTGCGACGTTTGAATGGAAGTTGTAGTTTGGGTAGAATGAAAACTCTCGATCGCTTGAATTTGCGATTGTCGAAAAAAAAAATTACGCCCAGGGATGGTCCGTGCACGCCAACTCTAGAACTTTTGGTACCTTCAGCTTTCGGCCCATAGAAGAGCCGCGCAGACGACAAGACGGCTTGCACCGCGTCTCAACGGCATGGTAGTGGCAGCAAATTTCTAGATACCATGTCAATTGACAGAAGAAAAATATGGGTGCTCGGCGGAGCTGTGGCTCTTCGAGTGCTTCTTATCGTCCTCTTTCCTGGGCTGCCTGATCTGCTTACTGGTCGCGTGGAGGTATCGACACCACTCAGCAGTTTCAAAAGGTGTAGGTTAAGGAATATCCAGCATGCGCCATCTATGGGTTCATGATCGCTGATATTTGTCGCACATCTAGTACGAGAAGGCCTGTTTCTCTATTCCCGAAATGTCTCTCCCTATGATGGCGGAGTCTTTCACCAAGTGCGTATACTTTCTCCTTTTCGTTCATGTCCATCCGCTGACAGTTGCGTGTAATAGGCTCCTATACTTCTCCCGATATTCTCTGTCCTACCTCAAACAGCTGGATACACCCTTCTCACGGTATTCGTCTACATCATCCTCGATCTAATCAGCGCCAATGCCCTGATGAGTATCTCGAACTCCGGAGAATCCATCACATCGCGGCTCTATAGCTCACCACGGAAGATCAAATGGGACGGGACTGCGGTTGCTATTGGGTATGCATTTGGTTCTACAGAATTGCTTCATGGGGGTATCTGTGACTAACGGACACAGATATCTATTTAATCCATTTACGATTGCAGCCTGTTTAGGACGATCAACGAATGTATTCTCCAATACAGCCATAATATGCGCCATATCCAGTGCGATAGCTGGTCGAAGTATCAGCTCGATGCTTACGCTGGGCCTGGCATCCTACTTATCGCTCTACCCGGCACTATTATTTCCCCCGATGGTTTTACTCTGTTTTGATAAACAGGTCGTTAGAGGGGCTGGGGTGAAGTGTTTCCCATACGCGCTTCGACAACTTTTCGTCTTCGGGGCAGGCATTCTCGCACTTTTCGCCGTGTCATATTTCTGCATGGGTTCGTGGGAGTTCATTTCCTCAACCTATGGGGTGCATATCATGGTCCCAGACTTGAATCCAAATTCGGGCCTGTGGTGGTACTTTTTGATTGAAATATTCGATCCGTTCCGCGAGTTTTTCCTGGGGGTGTTTTGGCTACACCTTGCCGGATACGTGGGCGGATTAACCATCCGGCTAAGACGCCAACCGCTTTTCGTAATCACCAGTCTCCTCGGGATATTCACCATCTTCAAACCATATCCGAGTATATCCGACGTTTCCATCTACTTCGCATTCCTGTCGTTCTATCGGCATGTATTCCCCCGTAAGTATAACCTCCAACCACTGATTAGCCACCCCTTTCTAACAGCTATAGTGATGCGTTATACCTTTATTGCCGTTGCAGCGTTGCTATATGGTAGCCTCCTAGGCCCCATCTTCCACCACTTGTGGATATATGCAGGTTCTGGTAACGCAAATTTCTTTTATGCCATCACACTCGTCTGGAGCCTGGGTCTTTCTATCTTGGTCGCAGACTCGTTGTTTGCAATCCTCCGGGATGAATGGGAAGAAGAACGGCCCGAAATGAAAGGGAAGGACGTAAAACAAATATAGACGTCGATCCTCTCACCATAAAACTCCCGTGGTTGGATCAAGTCCGTTCTGTCCGTCTCCGTTTGTCAACGACTTAGATAGTATCATATAATCGAATTCCTTGGTACGCCCATTTCTCAGCTTCACGGGTCTCGGTGAAAATTCGTCCTCAACGTATCCTATCCGCTCATAGAACCTCATAGCTGACTTGTTCGACTTGAATACCGTAAGCATGGCTTTGTCCAAGCCAATGTTCCGCCCTATTTCCTCAAACATATTGACCAGTTGCTTTCCCAACCCTCTATGCTGCAGTTTCGGGGTCAGATGGAGCTCATAACAATAAATTACTGGCAACTCATCCTCATAAGTGGTCATGAAGGACGCAAATCCTCCAAAGTTATCATCATTTGCGCTCAGCGAGTCTTCGGGAGCTTCCATGCTATTCGCGCTTGTATGTTTACGAACAAGTACTAAATAACGCATATCTGTCAACTTCATCTCGTTCTTTTTCTTTCGTGGAGACCATCCAGACGTAGAACGCTTATATGCATCCGAACTCGTGAGTTTGATCAAGGCAAAACACGCCTCGAAAACAGGCTCCGGTATTGATGCAGCGCTGTGAATTTGGATTGAATAGTGTTCATATTCCTGCCCAGCGTCATTGCTGGTGCTTTCACTCTCGGGGGTGTCCGATTGGCTACATGGAACGGAAATTGTCTGGTTTCGAATATGAGGCGGAACATAGCGGTCGATGAAAGTTTGGAGAGGGAGCGCGTTTACGGTCTCAACCAGAGGAGCTATTCGAGCTGAATCGGGGGCTGGGCTGTCTTTTGATAACAATTAGTTTTTCTTGCCATTGAGTAACCCGAAGCGCATAGTCAACGAGTAGGAGCGCGTCTGTCCAGGTGGGCTTCCTACCTTCGTCTTGCAGTTTAGAGGCATGTGGGTTCGTGTGTTGCCTTTTGTTCGACGCAGCTCTTTCATCTGCACCACTTTGAGATTGCTTACGCTTCACCAGAGAAGCCATCACGATGCAATATCCAATGGGGTAAAACTAAACCAAATGAACTTGAACTTAGCTGCGGGCGCGATCTCGTCGCGGGCTCTTATCGATAAGCTCCTTTCGCCAAGCTCACCGGCGCGCAAAGGCACGCGAACAAGCAAAAGGAAAGAAAGAGAAAACGCTTGAAAGTGAGCAATTGGATAAGGCTGGAGCGTATGGCATATAGCATTGAGCATCGCGGTGGTCCTTAATTATCTCCTCATGCGCAACACAGCTTTTCTATCAGCTGCCGTGCGATCAACTTCCAAACTCAAGAAGCCGACGGTTAGCTTAGAACATGTAAGATCGGCTCTTTTTGTCTTGACGAGTCGCAAAGATCTAATGGATAAATGTAGTTTATTCAGCGGCAGAAAGCCATAAGCCTATGGCATGAGATCCTAAGGGCGACGAGCAGTGTGTGGCCCTATCTTGCCACATCCATCAAAAACGGGCATAGCTGACATCGGTGTCTAGAGATCCCGAATTCATCGGCGAAATCGGAGATGCGCTCGTATGCTCGCCACGAGTTTGAGAGGAATAAAAATGTAACTGATCTGGTAAGAGTGTGTTTCCCGGTCTATTAATGGATAAGGCTGATAGGATATACGCTCCCAGGGTCATATTCGATATTTGATTTCGGTAAGATGGTGCTAATGTTCAGCAGCTATGGTTGCTTATAGGAAGCATGCTGACTGCTTAAACAGACTGGAAAGGCGGAGTTTGAGACCATGAAACGGTATATTGAGGAACAAGCTGCATAAAATGTTGCAGGGAAACTGGGCGCAAGCAGCTGCGATAAATGTGTCGTGCGCCAGCGCAGCATTAGTATATATAAAAGGGAAAGCTTTTGATGGAAGAGAGAGACTCTATAATCATGTCTATAGGCCAGAGGGAAAATGGAACCAACCAACGCCTTCCCGAACGGAGATAATGTACAATAGTAAATCGCAAAATAGCTAAAACAGGGAGAGATCCAAAAAGAGGTTATTTTGAACCGTTGAGCAGATCTTTAACAGCAGAAAGAACTCCAGATCCTTTTTTGGACTCGGTTTCTCCCTCACCTTCTCCTTCCACAGGTTCTTTGGCCACTTCCTCAGTTCCCTCTTTTGCCGTGGGTGGTGGTGTGCTCTCAGTCTTGACGCCTGTAGCTCCCGGCCTCATCTGCTCCGCGACTTTAGCAGCTTGTTCGACAGCGGCGTGTCTCTCCTTCCATTCCTTATCTTCCCGATCTCTGGTTTCCAGCTCCTTTATCCAAGCGTCCTTCTTATCCTGTTGTCTCTTCGCCTCCAATGCTTTATTCAACTCCTTTTCTTGCGCCCGTTCCGCACCGTAATAATAACCACCAGCGACCATTGCGAGTAACGTAAATCCCTGAGCATAGATACGTGCGCGAAGCATGCGATTCATTTCTCTCGAGTCTCCCACTTTCATGGACTTGTAGGCCCTAAACAGCGCATAACATGTTGCCGCAACTCCTTTTAAGCGAGTCTAACGTTAGCAAGTCCTCCAGCCAATGACCTTATAAGCGTAATGATAGGCAATTGTTCTCTCCGGCGTACCTAGCGGGATCAAGGGCTCCTTTTTCATCTTCCGGCCGAGCTTGGCGATGGAATTCGCCTCGAGCATCTCCCTATTGCTAGTGGTCAATTCGGCTCAAACAAAGCGTTCCGGGGGGTATAAGTACGGGCTGGAGTCAAAGGACGAAGGTAGTCTGTCCCCCATGGTGAATTGTTTTGCTGTGAATATCCTGCTGAATAGAATAGGTGGAATTGGAGATATCAACTGGTGTCTGGCGAGCGTCCCGCACACCTCGGAAATAGATCGCGGTCGGAGAACTCGGATTTTAGTAGGGCCGAGAGATTATTCTTCCCCGTTTCAACGGCCGCGAGCGCCATACAGAGCCTCTATACAGAGCTCCAGCCATCACCGTCGCCAGCCATGAGGATACTTGATACTTTTATTACATTACCCGGGCGAGCAACGGCGATAAAAATCCATTATAATAACAACCAGTTCGGCTGGTTATCCCAAGAATATGAATATAAGGAAGATTAAATTAACCCATGTTACATCTATCTACCGAGTTCCCTCTTAATTGCGGTCTCACTCCATCTCATCAAGGCCTCATATTGCCTCGTCGAGTTAGGGTAATTTGTTGATAGTCCCTGTTGTATGAAAGCACCATTATAACTCGCTTGAGCTGTTCCTCAAAAGGAAACGGATATGTTAACTATAGCTGGGCGCAACACTTCCCATCCGCCTACAACACCAGGTACAACTTCCATTGCATCACTATTCTTACGGATCAAACAGGTCACCGCTATGTCATCTCGAGTTCGGTATCAGCGGGGACAGCAGCGAAAAACTCGGAATTTTCATGCAGCATGTTCCATGCATCTCTATCATCGATGGACAGAAGTCTGTAGTATCGAGCCGAGCCATCCGCAGCTATGACCGGCTTCTCAGCCCTACATATCACAAGCGCTCTGCAGGTCAAGCGAGTTTGGTGCGGAGATTTACCAACAACTAGCAAATGGAGCGAAATTATACCATCCGGCCCGAACACCCAGTTAGCAAATTCGTGAACCAATTTTGAGCCCCATTCATTGGCAGAGGCTAAAGCTTGGTCTAGAGTGTGCTGGGATTTGCCAGTCTCAGACTCTTCGTCTGAGGTATTATCATGCCCTGAGGGGGAAAGGCTCTGCCCCGACTCTTCGTGCTCTGGAAAAAAGCCAGTGTTAATGGCCACATGGTTACATTAAGAAGACTCAAATGATTGCAATGGAGGATATTAAGGGAGTTTTTACCAAGTAAATCGAGGTCTGTCACCCAGCCTGTGCTAAACTGACGGTAAGCTTTGCACAAGTCTACCTCAGTAAATCTTGCATGGATCATCTTTAACGAATCCTGCCCTGTGTGGGTCGACAGAAGCTCTTTCTAAACCCCAACTGTGCGCGTTAGCTTGTTCAGACCCAACTACAAATATAGGGGGATATAACTTGCCATATCTTGCCAGTGCATGCCCAAGGCCAGACGCTCTAAACTCAACGAATCTAGCAGGCCAGCGCCGTGTCTCCATTGTTCTTTAGTTATATGATCCGAATATCGACTCACATTAGTTTCACATAAGACAGGGTAGCACATTGAGTTATAGCCAAATTCTTGGAGCGTCTTGATATGTCCGGCCAGCGCTCCTGTAATATCCTCGAAGTATTTAGGTGAAAAGCGTAGATGCAATCTCTGAAGACCCTTAAACGAACGTAAAAACTCCAAGAGACCGCCACACACATCGTCACACGGCCCTAGGCCCGCATCAGACATGATGACGAGCGACTTTAGCCGGACAGCAACACCCGAAAAAGTGACTGCTCGCAAAAGATCAGAGATACCCGCACAGTTGTAAGAGGAGAATGAAGTTAACTGGCTAAAGTCAACAAATGTGGCGATAAGATGATCGTACCCCTCGAATGAAGCGCGACTTAATGACAGTTCCTTCAGGCTTGGGAAACTCAACAGCTCCTCCTGCCCGTCAGTAGAGGCTACTTCGAGAAAGGGGAACGTCCTCCCACTGCGCCGTATGCCACATGTCCTTCGCTTAAGCCGAGGAGGATTGACATCTAAAAATGTGAGTTCCAGCTTGCGTAAATGCTCTGCAACTGTCTGTAGGACGGCTTTGGTATTTGGAATATCCTCAGGTACGCGCACAAAGGTCCACGAAATCTCGGCCAAAGACCGGAAAGCAGAAAAGTCAGGTGAGACCTGGTCATCGATGTGTTGCCGGCAATACGGTGACGTTTTCAGAGAAAGTCGTTGGATGGAGGACTGTTTCTTCCTAAGATGCCGAATAATTGCTGGATAGATACATTCGTTCGTTTCCCAGCTATAGAATTTATGGTTAGACAAACCCCTCTCTCATCAGTCAACGGTGTGTACGCAACGAACCTGAAAGACACTAAGGATTCATCCTTCAGCTTCCGAAGAAGCTTACAGATATCGTCACCCAGGCGGCTATAGCGCTTCGGTAGGCAGCCCCAGCCCATGGCGATCGGCTTCTGGCCCATCCGAACTTTGAATGCACGCGTGTACTGAAGGAGGTGCGCAGCACCGCTGCCACTCGGAATACTTGGTACGATATTGTATTCATATCCCGTCTTCCCACCAGGACCGGCCCGAGGGTGAATTAGAATTACAATCTCCTTATACAAAAGGGACTGCACCACCGCACAGAACGGACCCGAACCCACGGCCTCTGCAAGTCTGCGGAGGTCACATTTACTCAGATGCTAGATAGAAACAATCAGGAACTGTAATCTGAAAGCCATGGGAGATGTGCTCGCTGTACCTCATGTAGAATCAGACTCAAGATCTCTACCGGCAGATTCAAAAGCATCGTCGCGGTCTGCTTTTGTGGCTGGTTCATGCCAGAGGGTGCTCTTGGTGCACTGAAACTGTTGATATTCGAAAAGAAACAGAAAACAGGAGCTTCATCCACACGCTTCCCTTTGCATCAGCTTTGATATTGATTAATAGCTGACCAGCTACCAGTAACTTACTCTGGCTATGACAAACCTGTTGTTGAAGCAAGCCTTTAGTCTCGTTGGTTGAAGGCAGGGTTCTTCAACAGCTGCCATATCTTCTTCTAGACTAGTTCCTCGTGTTCTCCCCTGAGAAAACCCCTAGTAGTTTTTCGCTTCCTCCAACCACTACTGCTTTAACAAGAAGATGCCGAAGAAGCTGAATCTGAGATGAATCCAAGGGCCAGAGCACCTAGTTTCGATCTAGATAAGTGATGGAACCATCCCATCACACAACGGACGGCATGTGGTAACTATGTGGGACGTTCGTATGGTTTCATCTCGCGGTCTCCCAGATTAATATCTAGAATATCGGTACTGCAAGCTGCCTGGCAACGGACACCCCTACGATGAGCGGACTTGGAAACATTTTCTCGGCTATCATGGAAGAGGCACACAAGAGAAAGGCCCGAGAAACCTGAAGATCAAAGTTTGGTCCATCGAGTGGCTAGAGTGGATATACTTGGGATAGTCCAAGTGAAATGCCTCGTTATATGCAGTTGAATATCCGCTCTAGCAAGATAAATGGGAGCGTCTACTTGATGCTCCATACGCCGCGCACGTTATTAATCGTACAGTAAGGTGAATATGCTTTCTGTGCCCCCTATATCGGATTGAAACTTCTAACAGATTACAAATCTATCAGGTATTGGGATGATGGGAGCTCTATGGTTAATGACATCACAACATTGACTTCTTAACAGAGAGACTAGGTCAATCCCAAGGGGAAATCTGACTTCAACTTTCTTCCCAGGCCAGACCCGCATCGACCATGATATGATGGTAAAGCTTGATGAAAAGCGAACTTTGTTTGTCATGTATACCCTTCTCTTATACTTCTCTTAAGAAGGGTTCCTTTTCCGGTTTCTCTATATTCAAGCAGTTTATATCTTCTCTAGCCTGAACTGGAAGACAAGCTCAAAGCTTCTGGTAATTACAATTCGTCTATATATCAGCCATGGGGACGAATCAAGAAATCAATGCTGCGGACAACCTTGGAAGTGTAGTCCGGAACTTTGAGTATCTAGGTCGTAGGGATGGTCCTTTGGTTGGTGGCAAGAATGCCTCATTGGGTGAGATGATCGTTGCGCTCGAGAGCAAGGGAATCACAGTACCACCCGGCTTTGCAACTACGTCGCACGCGTATTTGCAATATATCGATGCCAATGGCGCCCGAGAGAAGATTGCCATGCTTGTCAAGGAATGGGAAGCGGGGAGAGCAACTTTGAGTGAGACCGGACAGGCAATCCGCAATCTGTTCCTGCGAGGCAGCTGGCCTGCGAATGTAGAAACAGCAATTCGAACTGCTTATCGTGAGCTGTCATCAAGAACAGGCCTCGAAAGTGTAAGTGTTGCCGTTCGCTCTAGCGCAACTGCAGAAGACTTGCCAGATGCGAGTTTTGCCGGTCAGCTAGACACCTATCTCAATATTTCAGGCGAGGACGCACTTTTGAAGGCATGTCAGCGCTGCTATGCTTCGCTCTTTACCGACCGAGCCATTAGCTATCGTCGAACCAAAGGTTTCAATCAGACTGGTATTGCTCTCTCAGTTGGGGTGCAGCGCATGGTCCGCTCTGATACCGGTGGTTCTGGTGTCATGTTCTCTATTGACACGGAGAGTGGCTTCGATAAGATTGTGCTCATCAATGCTGCCTGGGGGCTTGGTGAGAATGTGGTACAAGGGACTGTTAACCCTGATGAATATCAGGTCTTCAAGCCGCTTCTGGGAAAAGCCCATTTAGTTCCCATCATCGACAAGAAACGTGGTGATAAGGAGAAGAAAATGATCTTTGGCGATGAACTGACGCCAACACGCAATGTGCCTACTTCAAAAGCTGAAAGGGCCGATATTGTGCTTAGCGACCAAGAAATCCTCCAGCTGGCACGCTGGGCATGTACAATTGAGAAGCACTATGGATGCCCCATGGACATGGAGTGGGCTAAAGATGGCATCACGGACGAATTATTCATCGTCCAGGCTCGACCAGAGACTGTGCACTCCCGTCGAGACTCTACTGCTGCCCTTAAAAACTACAACGTTAGCAAGAAGGGAGACATCCTTGTGAAGGGGCTCTCTGTAGGAGATGCAGCAGTATCAGGACGGTTATGCCTGATTGAATCCGCGGATGAGATCGATAAGTTTACCGACGGCTCCATTCTTGTCACTGGAACAACTGATCCAGATTGGGTTCCCATAATGAAGAAGGCGGCGGCAATCATCACCGACCATGGTGGACGAACTTCGCATGCAGCCATCGTTAGCCGCGAACTAGGCGTTCCAGCCGTTGTTGGCACAAAAAACGCAACCTATACACTGAACGGTGGCCGAGACGTCACAGTCTCCTGTGCAGAGGGCGAGACTGGCTTCGTCTATGACGGTATCGCTGAGATTACCTCCCACACGGTTGACCTGACGGAGATGCCTCCAGTTCGGACGAAAGTCATGATAAACCTTGCCAACCCCGCGTCAGCCTTCCGCTGGTGGCGGCTTCCAACCGACGGTATCGGCCTTGCTCGCATGGAGTTTGTCATAAACAATTCTATTCGTATCCATCCTATGGCGCTCGTCCACTTTGAGCACTTGAAGGATGCAAAAGCCAAGGAAGAGATTGCCCGCTTGACTGCAGGATACCACCAGAAGTCCAACTACTTTATTGACATGCTCTCCCATGGCTTGGCCGCGCTGTGTGCCGCCGTTTACCCCAAGCCAGCGATCATCCGGATGAGCGACTTCAAGACCAATGAATACGCGAACCTCATTGGTGGTGCGGAATTCGAGCTCAAGGAGGGGAACCCCATGATTGGTTTTCGAGGCGCCTCGCGGTACTACTCACCACTGTACAGGGAGGGCTTTGCACTTGAGTGCTGGGCGATAAAACGCTTGCGCGAGGAGCTAGGTTTCACCAACGCCATTGTGATGATCCCCTTTTGCAGGACGATCGGAGAGGCGAAGAAGGTGCTGGAAGTCATGGCTGAGAATGGCCTTAGCCGCCGTGATGGCCTCCAGGTGTATGTCATGTGCGAGATTCCGTCCAATGTCATTCTCGCAGCGGACTTCACGGAGCATTTTGATGGTTTTTCGATTGGATCCAATGACTTGACACAGTTGACTCTCGGTATTGATCGTGATTCCAGCGAGTTGGCAGACTTGTTTGATGAGCAGAACGAGGCCGTTAAGTGGATGATAAAACATGTGATATCAGTAGCCCACGAGCACGGTAGCAAGGTTGGTATCTGTGGACAAGCCCCAAGCAATCATCCAGAATTCGCAAGGTTTTTGGTAGAAGCCGGGATTGATTCCATTTCGGTTAGTCCTGATAGCTTTGTCGCAGTTAAAAAGCACGTTGTTGCGAGTGAGAAGTGAGAAGAGGTAAAAAAGCAGTATTTGAAATCGAAAATTCCATTACTTTTACTGTAAATTTATCCTCACTTTGGTGGAAATATTACAGGTTGATATCTCACATCTCCCAGCACGTCGGTGGTTATGCTAGGATTCCCTATTTTTAAAAACCTACCAGATATCAATTGGATAAACAAGTAAAATATCCGCCATTTGTTATTCCTCGTTGTGCTTTTCAGCATGTTGCTTGATCAAACCCTTTAACGCCTTGACCGACTCGGTTAACTTGGCATTCTCTGCCTCGGACAGTGGCACTTGAACCGACTGTAAAACTCCCATTCTCCCAATAACCACGGGCAGGCTAAAACAACAACCGAACTCTGGCTGGAAATGGCTCACGGGGCGGACATTCCGCTTGTCAGAGATGATTGATGTGCATATGCTGCACACAATAGAGCCGATGCCAAAAGGCATTGTCCCTTTCGCTTGGATAATACTCTCCGAATTTTTTCTGCCCTCATCTTCAAGCTCTCCGGGGTCAAAATCTTTCGGCAGATTGACCGTGTTAATCGGAGCACCGCCGATAGTCGAACTCGACCATGCCGTAACCTGTGAATTTCCGTGTACGCCCAGGACGTAGAGGTTTATTGAATTCGCCGCGACCTTAAAGAGAATTAGTTGAAACTTGAACGAGAGGTAACAGAAACTAGATGCACCCACCTTTATTTTATCCATCAGCAGCCCGCGAAGACGCACTGAATCTAAAAAGGTGCCAGAGCCGAGCACCTGAGTTTTAGGGAGCCCTGAGGTTTCCGCAGCAATTGACGTGAGAAGATCGACGGGGTTTGAGACCACCAATAAGATTGCGTCGGACTTCATTGGTCTCATAGCTCTGATGACACCTTGGAGAGTTGAAACATTTTGCTTTATTTGCTGGATACTGGTTTGGCCTGTCTGGATCGTCAGCTGCTTCACCAGGGCAACAAACCTCTCATGGCATCTCCCTACCTAGGTAATACTTTGACCCTATCGTGATGACAACAATGTCACACTGGCCAGCTTCATGGGGAGTAGCTGCTCTCACACGTATCCTGCTACCCTTGCAGTAGGCAACATCGGAGAGGTCTTGGATGTGGGCATTCCTCAGGCCTGTTTTGACATCAACTAAGAGCAACTCATCCACGACCGAACCGAGAACAATTGCATAAGCAACCGCGGCCCCAACTTGACCAACCCCGACGATCGCAACCCGTGAAGTAGGCTTGGTATTTTCAGATGACATTGATAACCTGTTGCTTGAGGATTTCGTGCTTCATAGAACATAGATCAATCCAGCGTATTGTGGAAACCACCGACAGAAGTCATTGCTGTAACGACTGACCGAAAGTCACCATTTAATTCCGTCATATTCAAGGAGGTTTGAGTGGCTATGCGATGCCTGGTTCTGACGAACTTAATTGCAGTACTCAATATGTACTTTGCAATACTAGACATGCTAGCAACAACATTGGTAAAAGAAAAAGATGCGCGGTATACAGTGACATCCCGGGCAAATGAAGCAAAATGCCTCGCCACCTGTAGGTATACAGTCTATGACGTCACATAATTCTGGCCACGATGAGTCCAGATGCATATGTAGAGATGTATCGTTTGAGTTGTAGATGTTCACGTCCTATCACGTATGGCTCTTGGATAGCAGCCTTAGCGGTGGCCTTTTTGTTGCTGAATACAAAGAAACCATGGATTTCCAGGTACTAAACCAAACCCGAAGCCTTTGCCCTGAACCCGCTGGCCTTCCAGTTCCTGCGATCATCCTCGATGGAGCAATATTCCATGTCCACGCTGTTGGTAGCAGTGGAGAAAACTGTTTGGTTATGCGATAGAGAGGGTTGAGGTCGACTGAGCCTGCAATGAGCATTCGTTGGCTAGAATGGCTGCTTGAACGTGGGTAAGTTGAATAAATATTCCATACAGAAGACTCTATGCTCTCGATAAGGGTTACACGGCCTCTGAGGTGGATGGAAGTGCCTGTATACATGGCAGTATCGTGGGCATCTTCAACGGGTTGTTGATGGTCAGCCTAAATTTTCAGCTTCGTGTTACGATAAAGAACTCCAGCTGAAAACGACCCACATTGGATGAGGATGGAAGGGTCATGATGGACTTTTAGAAAAATCTGACCAGAATCCCAAATTTATAATGAACAAGAAGCTCTTTGACTTATTCTTAAGTTAAGATATTACAGCATTGCACCAGGTCATAATAACCCTCCCCCGTTACCCATTGGCTAATAGGTAAAATGGCGAAGTCGCTGGCAGATATGCCCACTGAGATATTAACAATAATTATCAAGTATCTCTCGCCACACTTGGTCATCGGTTCAAGAAGAAAGCAGGAGGAGACAAGAAATGCCAGATTCAAGGACTGGAGCTCCCTTATGAAGACTTCGAAACTGCTCTGCTCAGTGACCACACGCTATCTATACCAAAGGCTCGGAACTGATGAATCGCAGCTTAAAGCAGGCGTGGTTCTACTGCTGTTCCGCTCGCTCCTAGAGAACCCTGAACTGCGCCATCATGTGCAAGAGCTATACATTACAGAGAGCGATATGAGCTGGTTCCCCTTGACCAAACACTACACAGAAGCAAACTTCACTCAGATGGCGGCTTTGATAAAATCCCTCCTTTCTTTGACATGTGGGCCATCCGACATTGCATACCATGAAAAATACCTTTTCAGCGAGTTAAGTTTGCACCCAATTGGTGTTCTATATCTCTTACTTGCGTCGCAACTTCTCCCCAATCTTCGGCGCCTTTCCATAAAATTTGCCAGACGGGCTCTCGAGAGAATATTGCAATACTTTCGGCTCCCCGGATCACTTCAGTCACTCCAGATCGAATGGACTGAAGGTGAGGAAATAGATTTCTCACCATCCTGTGCGAGCTCGGGTTCATTTGATGCTAGTTCCTGGCCATACGATACGGGTTTCCCGCCGCCTGAAGAAGGTGACTCGGAATCTGACCTGGCTCTAGATGCAACTGATACACTTGAGCGATTACTCTCCACCGCTTTGACGTCCCCGGAGAATCTTCAGTCACTCTACTACAATCAATCTTATACGAATAATTGGGAAAATCTCGATCTCCCCAGAATAAGATCTCTTCTGGAATCATCTATAGGACCAACAATATCATCCTTGACACTTATTATGTATATCAACAACCCCGGTGACTGGAGACAACCGCAACAGCTTGAACCATTCATAAAAGATGATGAGCCAATGGGCAGCTTTCAGAAATTTACAAATCTCAAAAAGCTTGAGACACAGATAGAATTGTTGTGCGGTATCCCGAAGCGTAATGGGAAGGGAGAGCTACTGCATAATTTGAGCAATGTGCTGCCTACCCAACTTGAGGAGCTTCGAATCTGGTCTTTGACGTACAATGAAGAACATTCTGGTATATGGTTCTGGGATAATGATGATATCGCATCACTCCTTGTAGATATGGCTAAGGCGAAGGGGGCAGAGGAAAACGAAGGCCTACCGCCTACCTCATCTCTCAGGAAAATCACCTTGGGCGATCCAAGAAATGTTTCGATCGTTCCGTTCTATGACACGCCAATCCATGACTATGAAATCAGGTGGAGGGAAGAGGCAACCCAGCGTAGGCATGCATTGGCCAAAGAATGGAGCTCGATTTCGAGTATACGCTTCGAATATCCTTGAGATTGACGACCTTCTTGACGAAAGCCCACCGCGATGGTGATACACAGTTTAATAGTTCTATTATAATAGCCTGTGACCCGTGAAGCCAGTTCCTCGACGGCTAATAGACATAGTCTAACCTTTTCTATTCTCTTATAATTGGGTTAGTCTAGATAAAGCTACATGCTTGATTTCGCTGCGCAGTCAACCCACATGGCGACCATGGCTTGGTATCTCCATGAAAAGCTGTGGGTGGAGAATTCTGGGCATGAAAGCATATTGGAGTACCGAGCACGACGGGTAATCATTCTGAGAGTACCTCAATATGTAAATTGCTCGGATGAGATGTCCTGTTGAGTACTCTGCCACAGAGACCATAGTTGGCTTCTACTTTAACTGCCCCTGAATATCAAAAAGCTTTCATATCATAACATCCCAAGTATAATAGCAGCACAGATGTTACCAGCAGTGGTCTCTTGTTCGTACGAGCTCGTACGAGCGAAAGGGATTTTGATACCTGAAAATTATCCCAGCACTAGTTCAAGCTGAGGTGACCCCTTTGGGAGGCTAGTTCCAGAATTAGCGCGATGAAGGATTCCTAGGCGTGGAACAGAGCACTGTGGTGGCTATGCAAATCCCCTACAATTGATATACCATCATTCACTCTCGAGGAACTCAGTGCCAGCCAAGTGAACGGGTCACCAGCGGAATTGCCGGGTATGGTATCGCGCATTTGGAATGCAGAGGCTTAGGACTTGAAGCTTGTTGATAAGAGGTTGAGCTGAGCCCATCTCTTCATGGGTAACAAGCGTTTAAATATAACTTCTTCCCTTTCTCCCTCATGTTGGCTTGAACCTCTTCCGTCACTCATATGCTATTAGCATTAAAGCTGCCCCTATCAAGCAGAATGATCTTGCAAATTCTGCTCAGCATAGCCCTGGGCTACCTAGGCTGGAGCCTGGTATGCATGGAAATGAACTATCGCCGGGCGTCCTCCATGGGAATCCCGCTAGTTCGTCTGATGGTTGATGTGAATAATGTGCCCTGGGTGATACTCGAGCCGCACCTCTGGCGTTTACTTGACCGTATTCCCATAAACTGGGGCTCATTTGGCCTCTATTCTCGCAGGGGATACCACTTTACGGATAAGGCCGACTCACATTTACGTTATGGCCCAATATGGGCTCTCGTTACTCCCGTTGATATCTATATTCATGTTGCCGACCCTGACGCTGTCAACGATATATTTAATCGACGAACACACTTTCTGCGCCCGAGCAAGAACTACAGTACGTTTCTGAGAATCATCTGGTGTATACTTTGATATACATGCAGGCTAATTTGCACAGAGCTGCTTGAAGTGTACGGGCCTTGTATATCCACTGCAAGCTGGCAGGATTGGCCACGCCATCGGAAAGTACTTGCCGCTCCTTTCAATGAAAGCATTATGACATTTGTTTGGGGCCAGGCTATCGAACAGGCACGCCAAATGTTAAATATATGGTCCAACCCAGATACTCAACAAGTTTCTAGTGTCTCTAAAGACACTCGGACTCTTTCGTTAAATATACTAGCGGCAACGGGTTTTCGTCGATCATACAGGTTTCAAAATGTGGATAATAGCAGCTGCGAGTCAGATGAGCCAGGGAACTACAGAGATGTCTTACAAACCGTTCTAGACAACTGTATCATGCTCATGGTCATATCACCAAAGTATCTTGGTCTTCCGTTTGCACCGAAAACATGGCGTTATGTCTCAAAAGCTGCAGCAGACTTCAAGAAGCACATGGTAACAATGTTGGATGATGAAACAGCTGCCTTGAATGAGGGAAGGCCTGGCTCAGGGGGCTTGATGACTTCATTTGTACGTGCGCTGAGAGTGAACGAACAAGCGAAGTTGGACAATAAGAACAATTCATCAGTCCCTAAGGGGTTGTCTATAGATGAGATCTTTGGAAATATGTTTGTGATTAACTTTGCTGGCCATGACACCACTGCCAACACATTGGCATTCACCATGTTGCTCTTAGCAGCACATCCGGAAGTGCAAGACTGGGCTGCTGAAGAACTTCAGCTGCTTGCACCTATGGACAAAGAATGGAACTACGATAATTTATTTCCTAAACTCAAGAGATGCAAAGCTATAATGGTAAGTAAAGCCCTTACCCCTCCTTTTATTGATTGAAATAATATGCTTATCAAGACTCAGTTCGAAACTCTCCGTCTCTATCCTCCTATAATGGCCCTCCCAAAATGTAGTAACGACCAGCCACAGAGTCTAAAAGTTGGAGACAGAACAGTTATCATCCCTCCTAACGTTGGCGTTGCACCTAGTCTACTAGCCCTCCAAACACATCCTAAATATTGGAAAAACCCTCTCGTTTGGATGCCCACTCGGTGGATATCTACCACATCCTCACATGATTTAGACCCGGCAACAAACCTGCAGAGCGAAGCTTTATTCACTCCCGCAAAGGGCACCTATTTCCCATGGTCGGATGGCCCGCAGAACTGTCCGGGCAACAAATTCTCCCAGGTTGAAATTGTCGCTGTTATAGTGTGCTTGCTGCGCAATTACAGGATAAGCGCTGTTAAATCTCCGAGTGAGAACTTTGACCAAACTCGCGAGCGAATTATGATGGCAACGAACGATGTTAATATGGAGATGCTGTTGAGGATGAAGAATGCTGATGCAATTAAGCTGATCTGCGAGCGTGCCTAATTTTGTTTTTTTTATGAGATTATGGAAGTTGTGTTGATCTGGTCAAGCTTGCCTTGACGATTCTACTATTGTATCTATCTTCATCAAAGTCGAGTATCTAGTGATATTACTCCGTTACAAGATACACCAGGGCCATGCTTGCTTTTGCTGTTGGCGGTGGGTCCGAGGTTTGTTCCCCATAAACAACGGGCCGTTCCACTTTCCCCGCTTTACTTAACTTACCTCAGAAGCTCAAGGTCAACATCCACAACTGACACACAAACAACACCACGATAGCTTTACTATCGCATTTCTTCCGCTCAGCATATCGTCATGGCGCCAAACATACTTTTGGGATCAGCTCCATTCTTCGTTCCCATCGTGGTATGCCTTGCCCCCCCGCTGTGCTATTGTATGTTACCTTGAGAAGCTAACTCGAAACTAACCGCTGTGACCAAAGCTCGCCATTTTGGGCATAATTCTCGGCTCGTATGTGATCTCTCATCTCCATATCTCGCATGGAAGTTGCTCTGTACCGCCGCTAATGCTACATGTCTGAGCAGAATCGCCTGGTATCGCTCTAGTTCTCTGTACCTGCCAATACCAGCCTCGCTCACAGGCTTGGGAACATTTCTCCCGATAATTACGCTATTTATTACAACAACAGCAAGAGTCCTGCGCCAGGCTAGAGCAGTGCGGCCAGATACGAACAATAGCGCGCGAGACTGGACGAGCCGTCTTTCATCTCTCTTGAACGAGTTATTGGTACCCTTTCAAACCGCCATTGCAGTGCTAGCCATCACATATTTAAGCCGTGGTCAGACTTTATCGTGTCGACTAGAAGATCAATGGCAGAGCTATTTCCACAATAAGAATGAGCGAGCCATCCGAGCGATACAGGATTCGTTCGAGTGCTGTGGGTTGCGAAGCACCAGGGACCGGGCATGGCCGTTCGCCGATGCTAACCACGGTGTTGATGCATGCACTGCACGGTTTGGCTATCAACAGAGCTGCATGGGTTCGTGGGAAGGTGCTCAGGTGAATTCCGCCACAATGGTACTAGCTGCTGCGATATTCTCATGGTTTATGAAGGTAAGTAGTCAGCAACATTCCGTTATCGGCCTTCACTTTTTCTCGCCGATAACATCCCGATTCAGCTCCAGTAGCTCATTAACCCCTTTTGTCTTTTTAGCTATTCCTAGAAAATTTCCGCTGTGATCAATCATGGGTGAACACCACCAAGTTTGTCCAAAATGGCGAGTCGAACCCAAGGTTACTGCCGTTCTCCGACACCGATCACGTGCCAGATTTCCATGAGGATACAGAAGCAGCTGATCACCTGGAGCAGCAGGCCCTGCCAGCTCACGATGAAGATGTTGAAGGGGGCTGGGGGAGTGTGTACCCTCAAAACTCGCGCGCCGACGCATGAGTGATCACTTCGGGCCTAGAGATTTAAAATGGATCTATTGCTAGGAGTTTGTACCTAAGTCGTCAGTATGGCATAAATTGTCGAGAGATTTGCAATCCAGATTAGAGCAGTGAGAGGAAGCCTGTGTTACCAACTCCCAGTCTGTTCTCCCTCGCTTTCCCTAACCAGGAATCCACCGCGCCGTGTGATACTAGGATTTCAGCCACTGAATTACGTGAGATCCACGATCGTTCCAGGGCTGATATAAGTAAATTCGTAATATCTCGGGTCGCGTTGAAGCCAGTTCACTGAGAAAAGGAATTCCATCATGCATGATTTCAAATTACCCCCGAGGATACCCTCTCTCCGTTGGGTAAACGCGGTGTTAATCAAGATTCACGGGATGATGCATGGAGCATCGGGGATTCCCCGGGACCATGAAAGACCCCCGCAGCGTGACTGGAAAAAGAAAACCAAAATCAAATAAGAACAGCTTTGGATACGATATTTGCTGGTCGATTTGCGGTTCTTGAACTGTCGTGAAGCTAGAAAACGCGATGGTGATCATTTTGGCTGTTCGTCCATGACCCGATCGGGTGACAAATTAGGGCTAGACCTCAGGGTTGCTCCGTTTTCGGCATTTTTGATTAACCTGACCAAGTCCAGCGTCACTTTTTTTTTTTCCCGCGTCCAACTTGGAGTCACCATCAAAAGAGAAATCGTCAATTGCGCATGAAATCTGTTCTCTATCTTATATATAAGAGACCGATCGATCTGTCTGCCTCAACTCTGAAATAACTCACAAACCGCTTTTTACTCCTCTTCCTCCCATGCGCAAACATGTCTGACACACCTCCTCCGACTAACGGTACCACCACAGGTACCACCACGCCACGCCGTCTCAATAGCTTCTCTCTTACCGAGTACGCAGCGAACCCATCTCCCCCGTCTGAAAGACAGGGCAATCCACCCGAATGGGACATTCCAGAGGGCTTTCTTCTTCCAAACGGATATCCAGACGTAACTTGTTTCCCCCTCTTTCCCCGCCTGGAAACTGGGTAAACAACCAGCATGACTAATAGAGCGATGTGGATGGTATTCTAGTATCTCCGCCTCATTCTCACGTCGCGGGTCTATGATGTTATACAGGAAACCCCTCTTACACATGCCGTCAACTTGAGCAATCGGCTAGAATGCAAAGTCTTACTCAAGCGGGAAGACCTCCTTCCTGTCTTCAGCTTCAAACTGCGCGGCGCATACAACAAGATGGCCCATTTGAGTGAAGAGAAGCGATGGAAAGGTGTTATCGCCTGCTCTGCTGGTAAGACCTGATGTTCTGGTATCATCGAAAGTTTACGAATTGTCCTACTCATATGCGTTTTCTTTTCCATTTATTAGGAAATCACGCTCAAGGTGTCGCCTTTTCCGCGCGAAATTTAAAGATCCCCGCCACAATTGTCATGCCGTCTGGTACTCCGGCTATCAAGCATAAAAATGTATCTCGGCTGGGTGGAACAGTTGTTTTGCACGGTCAGGATTTCGACGCTGCCAAGGAGGAAGCCCATCGGCTTGCCAGGCTACATGATCTCACCAACATCCCACCTTTCGACGATCCGTATGTCATTGCTGGCCAAGGGACATGCGGCATGGAGCTACTGAGACAGGCGAACCTACAAAATTTGGAAGCTGTCTTTTGTTGTGTGGGCGGTGGTGGTTTGATCGCTGGTGTCGGTGTGTATATCAAGCGCATCGCCCCTCATGTTAAGGTTATTGGTGTGGAGACGCGTGATGCAAATGCAATGGCGCAATCACTTGAACAGGACAGGCGAGTTACGTTGAGTGAGGTTGGCCTATTTGCAGATGGCGCTGCCGTGAAGGCGGTTGGTGAGGAGCCATTCCGCCTATGCAGGGACGTGGTAGATGAGATTATCCAGGTAACGACCGACGAGACCTGTGCTGCCATCAAGGATATTTTTGAGGATACCAGGTCAGTCGTCGAACCCGCTGGAGCATTAGCACTTGCAGGTCTCAAGAAATATGTCGCGAAGTACCCATCCGCAAATGTTAATCGTGAGCTGGTGGCTGTTGCGTCCGGCGCAAACATGAACTTTGACAGGCTCCGATTCGTTGCTGAGCGAGCCGATCTCGGTGAAAAGAAAGAAGCTCTCCTGCGCGTCTCCATTCCAGAACAACCTGGCTCGTTCTCGAAGTTGGTAGAGGTAGTCATGCCTCATGATGTGACGGAATTTAGCTATCGATATTCTGGTAAAGAAGCCGCAGATGTTTTCATGGGTATATCTCTTTCTGCATCCTCAGGTGCTCATGATCTCCACAGCTTAAGCTCTCAGCTCCGACAAGGCGGCATGGAAGCTTCGGACCTTGGCGATGATGAGCTTGCAAAGACACATCTCCGCTATCTTGTCGGGGGCCGAAGCGACGTCCCTGACGAACGACTCTTCATGTTCGAATTCCCTGAACGACCTGGCGCGCTTGCCAAGTTCCTCACTACCCTTCAACCTCACCAGAATATCTCTCTTTTCCACTACCGAAACTACGGAGGCGACATCGCCAAGGTGCTTGCTGGAATTCAGTGCCCGGTGGAGGAACGAGCAGAGCTTGAACAATTCCTCAAAGATCTCCGCTACCCTGTTACTGAATGCACTGACTCACCTGTCTACCGCATGTTTTTACGGCAGTAGCTTGAGATTTCATTGGCATGATATACGTTTTATGATATAGACGGCTCGGGTTCTCTTTGTCTGGCCCCTTGGTTATTCTACACACAATGTTGCACTTTAGCTAAACCACACTATCCAAGGATAATATTACTCCATAAAAGGTGTTAGGAGTTATTTGTTGGCGTTCGCGGCTTCGGGTACAGTGACCTTGGTGTGCCTAATATTCATTCCCCTACCACATCCACGCCTACCTATTCGCTCAATGCATCCTCTGGTCGTTGCGGGCCATTGCATCTTTGTAACACTTTACATTAGAATCGCAAAGCAGAACTGTATACCCAAATAAAAAGAGTAATGCAACTGATTAACATATTACATACAATACCCATTCTTCCACATTTTCCACCACATACGAATATCCCAGAAAGCACCACCACTCACTACACTCTAGCAATTATTCTTCGAACACTTGAAATCACGCCGTCCATAAAACCGATACGAAGCATCCTCTCCAAGATTAGTGCACGCGCCTCCAAGTCTGCTGGCCTCGAATCTCTCACAACTCTTCTGGCACTTACATCCTCCATCTTTGTTGCCCGGTGGAGAAACGATCATGTTGTAATAGGGGCTGCCGGTCCTGGTTCCATAATGGTATTTGATCGAGGCACCGGCCTTATGGAGGCATCCATCATTGTTGAGACTGAATGCCTTTTCGACTTTTTCTCCCTTGCAGTCGGGCTCTGAGTAGAATTGGCCCCATACTTCTTCTGCTGAGGCGAGGGTTGCGAGGAAGGGGGCCATGGTTAGAAGTAGGGTGGTGAGTGGGAACCTCATGATGGGTGTGTTTGGTGTCGGGTTGTTCTGCTTGTAGAAGAGATGGAGGGTTTGGAGTAAGGGGTGTATTGGTTAAGGTTCATCTTGTTGGAAATATATATATTTTTCGAACGTGGTGTGAGATCAGTTTGATAGATGGTGAAGGTTAGGGTTGGAGTGAGCCTCTGGGTATACGGTTAATGAGGAGAGAATAAGAGTTACAGCATTAATGTCTTTAAAGACGCAGATTTATAGCTGTTGAATGTTGGTCTGACAAGTAGTGGTGAACCATAAGGCCCATACTATCTGGTAAATATAGCATTATTTAACTGACAAGAGTATCCAATTTATCCGTTTTGAAGGGATGCAGATATCCTGATAGACCTATCATGCATGGCCATCGCCTTCATGTTGAGCACTTTTGCGGCGGTTAATTGGCCTATGTGAAGGAACTGAGAATATCAGAATCAATCACGGGGTATTCCCTTTATTCTCCCCGAGCCTATGCATTGGGGACGTGAAAGGAGTTGGCAGGTATGAAAGGTTTTATATTGGCAAATCATAATCGTTACATTCACGTAAGAAATAATACATGGGCCATAGCTGGCATCTGTCCCGAGCCCTGGCAGATTCCCTGATAGAACAGGTAGCCTAGGCAGCGTTGAAGCTGATGTGAGGGTGGTCCCTATGGAATGGTCAGTTTGCTTTGATTGAAATCCAAAACAGGAGAGGAAAATCCACCGGGGAGGAGCACGTACCAATGATTGTTGGTGGGGTCACCTCTGTCTTCCATCTTGCGCCAGCTGTCCCAGCCGATATCGAGGGCATCACGGCTTGGATTCCATATCTTCTGACCCCAGATAATATACATGACATCAAGTTTCTTGTAGTTCTTCTGAACCCACTCAGCAATCTTCTGGCCCTTGGGGTTATAAGCCTGTTTGTTGCTGTGTTAGCGACACTTTTTACCGAATATATGGTGTAAGGAGATCAAGTTAAACATACTCCGACCATAAGGTCTAGGGCTAGTCCCTTTCCGTGCTCGCCCGACTTATTAGCATAGCACCAGACGACGTGGATATCTCCATCAAATTGCTTGAGGATGGTCTCGCCATGCTTAACGACGTGGGACTTGCAGTTGCTCTCTGGGATCTTTGGTGATGGCTTTTTGGTGCAGCATTGGATACCTTTGGGGTCGCTGGGACAGAAGTTAGGAGTAGCGGTCTTGCCGGCATCGGTGCATTCTTTGACAGCGATACATTCGCCAGGCGCGTCGTAGACTTCGCAGGCCTTCTGGGCGAGGGTCGCGGGAAGGGCAAAGAGGAGAGCTGGAAGGAGACGCATTTTGATATTGTTGGGGTAATGGGTTTATCTTTCTGGGGTTTCCTTTGTTTGATGGAACGAAGTCCCTGACGGGAATGGACTTTGGAGGAGGTCGAGGCCCTTTTTATATTTCCAGAATCAAAGCCAGAGAGCCATCCCCTTTCATCTCGCATAGCATGGGCGAAAATGTAACATGTTGACATGCCAAGTCAAGTTCCTGGAGAGATGACTTTCCGCCGCCCGTCTTGAGACGTGGGAACGAGCGAGGAGAGCGGGCCCGTCTCCTTGGCCCCCCGCGGGCTTCGCTCTTGAGACTGGTAGGTACGCCTTGGCGGCGGAGCGGCCATGAAGTGATCGGCGATGACTTTGTTTCGAGCCACTGATCAACAGGGCAAACCACCCAGTTTATTGTCTCTAAAAAAAGAAGTACCATCGCGTTTTGCGGGTCAGTTTTCAATGCCTCGTGTCACCGGAGCAGCAAGACAGCCTTGCCAAAACCAGCACGACACAGTAACAGGAGAGCCCTAGTCAAAATGTCGAAAGTAAAAGATCAAACGTCATATTCACAGGGTGAACGTGTACCGGAACTCCCCGCAACAATAGACCTTTGCCAGTCCTGATTGATATCCAGGAATGAATACGGTGCCCAAGACCTGATCATCTGGCTTGGTGCAAAACTTCGCTACCGGAATAGGAAGTGAGCTGCCTCTGGAGGCTGCCGATATCCTGGATACAGAGCAGTGACACGAAGGCCCACATCCATGTTTTGATTATTTGTTGGTGCGGAGTGCGCCGTCCAACGGGTAAGGGGTAAGCAGGCGGTTCTGACATCGCAGATTGCGCAACAGCATCAAAATGCCACACCGCAAGTAAGACGAAGGTTTAGATCAGCGATCGATCAACTCTCCGTACGAAGCCTGCAGTCAGGATGCATCGTGCTCTGGCCGTCAAGGTATCAAGCCGGGTGTCCAACCAGCGTACAATGAATGACCAGCATGTGACGGCTTGCAGCTTTCGTGTCTCCTCGGCCTCTTTTTCTCATCTGTTCTTTGCGTGTCCTATGTATACTAAGCTCGTAAACTTAGGCTGTCAGCAAGCCGAACTTGCATATATGGAGAACTCCGTATCTTCGAGCAGGTCGCGTTTCAAAGCCGTTTCTATTTTGGGACAAGACTGGGCATCATGTGATCTGCCACAAACATGGGCATCGGTGTCGGTGAAATATCCTCCCGGATTCGTGCCAAGCCCGTTGAAAATGCGAAATTCAGACGCCGCGATAGCTTCATGTCTCGTTCCTGTCGGCTGTCGTCAACATCTCGGCATGCAGCTCGCCTTCGAAGAGTAATATACCGAAATTGAGGTCATAGCTACTACCGACCCGTCCATATTACTCATCGCACATCTCGCAAATTACCACTGCAACACCACCCTCGGGCAGTTCAAACACCCATCGCAGAGCTCGAGCACTCATTGATACGCGCATCCACGATGGCACCCATCAGCTCCATGTTTTCCACATCCATGCCGTTCTCTGTCCTCCGATCCGCTTCTCTGCTCACACACCGCCTGTGCCGGTCAACCCCCTTCCGATCATTCTCACAGTCAAGCAAGCTACAGCTTCCTTCTCAAAACCCATATAGCATCCTAGGGTTCCTTAGAGGTGGATTGAACGGCACACAAGGATGGAGGAGTGAAGCCTCTTCAATGGTTAAGGCAGGAGATCAGGTTAGGGGTATGAAGACAAGGTCCGCAGTGAAGAGGCTGTGTGATGGCTGCAAGGTGGGTAATCTACCAATTGGGCTGCGGCTTCCCATCCTCTCAATTGCGAGAGTTCATGTTGGATCTCCCACTAACGTTCAATCCGCAGCCCGTCCGAAGAAAGAACCGAGTTTATATCATCTGGTGAGTAGGAGTTGTGCTACCTGCCCTAGTTGAATTACCGCTCTAACCGCCCCATAGCTCACAGAACCCGAAACATAAGCAAAGGCAAGGAAAATAAGCGCACGTGGGTTTACCGTCCGCTTATCTTTGCTATTCGTTATGAAGGAAGTGACTCGGGGTTGTGATTGTTACATTTATTAGATCTCTCCATATTTTGCGCCTATGTATTATTATGACCAGTGGATTATCGAAATTATATTCTGGATACCAAATTGCCAAATGTTTATCTCTGGCGATTTCTACACCATAGCAGCCCTGTACTCCGTACATTGAGCTTGAATCATACACGGGTTCTCATGGTCGGATAGTAAAAAGGAGGCATTATACGCGCCATGGACGTGCACAATTCCTGGAGCTTTGCTTCTATGCGCTTCACCACCACCATCTCCCGCTGTAGATTGGGATAAATAGGAGGATTGCACTATCTATACATTCCACGAATAACTTACATCCTCCTTCCAGTTCATCACGGCATACCGAACGGACCAAATTATACGCCAAGACCGATCACATGATTTTAATGTGCCTTGACCTTCAGGTCTTGGCGTTGGCCAAAAAAAATCGATAATCTTTCAGGACCAAAAAGTCTATGAGAATAGTTTGGACGTGAACCGTTTCTTCTGGATATCATCGTTTGTATTCAGAGGGCAACTTCATAACTGACTATGGGGGCTCATGCAGCACTGCGGACCTCTGTCCGCTCCCTCAATGGCAGCATCTTCAGGTCAGTTCGTGCGCACCCAGTGTGTTCGACCTATAGAAGATGCCTCTCTACCTCACCACTGGTGTCCTCGGGCCCATCGTCCCTTCGCCGACTACCGCTAAGCAGACGCTACGAACCCAGGAGATATGTTTCAGGAGCGGCAGCTGAAGTGTAAGCTTATACTGTCCCTGATATACTCTTTCTACAACATGAATCAGTCACTTACCTCTCTACAGGCTTGAGAAAGCGGCCGCCCAGCCTGACGCGCTCTCTAACGACGCAATTATAGATAATATGAGCTCGGCGGAGATGGAAAGGCTTTCCAGAGTCAGGAATATTGGAATTGCTGTTAGTTTATGAATTACTTCCTTGCCGGTTTGGTAGTTGTATCTCCCGACCATGCTAACTTCGAACGCGACATTATAGGCCCACATTGACAGTGGTAAAACTACGTCAACGGAGCGAGTCTTATTCTACACTGGACGTATTAAGGCAATTCACGAAGTCCGTGGCCGTGACTCTGTCGGCGCGAAGATGGACTCTATGGACCTCGAGCGCGAGAAGGGTATCACCATTCAATCTGCCGCGACATTTTGCGACTGGGTCAAGAAGGAAAACGGAAAAGACAACACATACCATATCAACTTGATCGACACTCCTGGCCATATTGATTTCACGATTGAGGTTGAGAGAGCTCTCAGGGTTCTGGACGGTGCTGTTATGATTCTATGCGCTGTTTCCGGTGTCCAGTCACAAACCATTACGGTCGACCGACAAATGAGACGATACAACGTTCCTCGAATTTCTTTCGTCAATAAGATGGACAGAATGGGTGCTAACCCGTTCAAGGCGGTCGATCAGATCAACCAGAAGCTTAAAATACCAGCCGCTGCTGTTCAAGTCCCCATGGGCGCAGAAGATGAGTTTAACGGAGTCATTGATATCATTCGAAGGAAAGCGATTTATAATGAGGGTCCTAAGGGTGAGATCATTGTCGAAAAAGACGAAATCCCGGAGCAGTATCGAGATACCGTGGAGGAGCGAAGGAGTAAATTGATCGAAACACTGGCCGATGTTGATGATGAGATTGCCGAACTTTTCTTGGACGAGATTGAACCCACACAGGAGCAAATCAAGGCTGCTATCAGACGGTCTACCATCGCCCTTAAGTTCACACCTGTTTTTATGGGATCTGCCCTGGCCGATAAATCTGTGCAGCCCATGCTTGACGGTATCTGCGACTACCTTCCAAATCCCTCTGAAGTCGAAAACTTGGCCCTTGATCAGAAACGGGCTGAAGCCTCCGTAAAGCTTGTTCCTTACCAGGACTTACCGTTTGTCGGCCTCGCTTTCAAGCTTGAGGAGAGCAGCTTCGGGCAGCTCACTTACATCCGTGTGTACCAAGGTACTCTTCGCAAAGGAGCAAACATCTTTAATGTCAAAAATAAGAAGAGAATCAAGGTACCCAGGATTGTGCGAATGCATTCCAACGATATGGAAGACGCCGCTGAAATTGGTGCGGGAGAAATTTGCGCAGTCTTCGGTGTGGATTGCTCTTCAGGAGATACCTTCACTGATGGCAAGCTGGATTATTCTATGACCTCTATGTTTGTCCCGGATCCCGTTATATCTCTCTCTATCAAACCCAAGACTTCGAAAGAACTTGCAAATTTCTCGAAGGCCATTAATCGATTCCAGAGGGAAGACCCCACATTCCGTGTCCATTTCGATCCCGAAAGCGAAGAGACCATCATCTCTGGAATGGGTGAGCTGCATCTCGAGGTATATGTCGAGCGTATGCGCCGAGAATATCGTGTCGACTGCGTGACAGGTAAACCTCGTGTTGCCTACCGTGAGACCATCAACAAAAAGGTGGAGTTCGACCATCTCTTCAGAAAACAAACTGGCGGTCCTGGTGACTACGCCCGCGTCATCGGCTACATTGAGCCAACTGGAGCTTTAGACGCCAATGTATTCGAAGAGCAGATTGTCGGTGGTAGCATTTCTGAAAAATTCATCTTTGCTTGCGAGAAGGGTTTCAAAGCGGCTTGCGAAAAGGGTCCCTTGATCGGCCACCATGTTCTTGGGACAAAGATGGTCATCAACGACGGTGCTACCCATATCACCGATTCCTCGGAGCAAGCGTTCAAGAACGCGACCATGCAGGCGTTTAAAAAGGCTTTCGTGGAGGGCGAGCCATCAGTGCTTGAACCACTCATGAAGACTGTCATCACCGCCCCCTCTGAATTCCAGGGAGACGTCATTTCGCTGCTAAACAAGCGCAATGCTTTAATTAACGACACCGAAACTGGTGTGGATGAATTCACCATCTATGCCGACTGCAGTTTGAACGGTATGTTCGGATTTAGCAGTCATCTTCGGGCCGCAACCCAAGGAAAGGGTGAATTCACCATGGAATTTAGCCATTATGAGAAGGCCAATGGACAGCTTCAGTAAGCCTAACCCATAACTTTTGACAACTTGTCAGTATCATACCTGCTAACCACATATTTACCAAAATATAGAAAGGAACTCCGAAACGAGTTCGAAGCTGCTCAAGCCGCGAGACACAAGAAATAAGCGAACTGTCTCTAAATTAGCCCCCGAGCACTCCGTGAAAGCTCCATATACCACTTTCACTCCCCTGCGAACCCCGATTCCTGGGGGTATCCCAACCACAAGCACTGGCCCTCTTTTAATCCCTGCTGGGCAGCCGCGCCTCCTACTCATCGCCTCATAACCCTTCATCAACAATACCTCCACAATCCTCTCTACCGCACATGTTTAAATATTTCTTCTTCAAATTTGTATTCTAAAAGGGGGTTTAATCTTGGGATAAAATTCTGTGTACTCTATGCCTGTGCGGTGAGGGGGGTTCACCGCATTTTATACCTTCGTTTCTTTTGCGTGTTAATATATAAAGCAGTTATTATTAGACATGATAGATCTACATGTTCGGATCAACTGGCGAATCTGGGTTGGATTTTATTACTTTTTCCCGCCTACTATAGGAAGTTTTTGGGTGTACCATGGGGGGAACTGTTGTGATGGCGCAGTGAATTAGCAAGAAGCAAATCTCCACTCGGCGTGCATTTATATATTTGTCCTTTTTTAGATGGGAGAGAAGTATGGAACGAAATGATTATAATATTCTGTGCTTTCTATTGAAACAACAACCATTTCTATCGGGCTAAACAACAAGCATACATATGTTCCGTACATACAAGGCACCCATGGTCTATAATTGGGACCTGAACCGTTCTAAATGCTGAAGCGACTTTCCTCAAAAATCGATATTCATAATGTGATATAAAAACTTCAGTTTATTGGTTTATCCAGAACCCTCAAGATAGCGAGGGCAGCAGGGCTAAGAGTTGCGATTTCGTTATGACCTAGAAACAGAAAAGTCAGGTATGGAGATCGCCGAAAACGAGTAATAATATCACAAGATCCGGTAACTTACCGCCCTGTCTGACTCTTTCCCATCCAATCCGTTTCGTTTTTCCAGTCGACCCAACTGTTCTCTCCCAAACTTTAGACTGTAAAATCCCATCTTCAGAGGTTGTATTGACGGAGAGGGACCCGAACTGATTGGCATCTTTACCACCAGTTGCGTATTCCCAGACTGCACTACCCTCGCGCCAGGGGATGTCAAAGTCATTGACTGCGTGGAGGATCGTAAGGTCAAATTCTTGCTCGCCGTGGTCACCAGTAATATCGCCATTAGCCTCAGGCGAGACCCCTGTCAATCTTGCCAAACGAGCAGCGGTATCCCACCGGTCGATAATATGATCGACAACATATTTCTGGAAACTTGGGTATTGAAGCAAGGGAGATAGAATTGGCGGGAAGATACCCATCGCGCTAAATGACTTCAGGAGTTGAGGCAAGTTAGTAAATGGAGCAAAGAGGAAGATCCCCGCGAATGGGTCTCGCGGTGTCGGACTGGTGTGTTTGTCAAAGGTGTATTTTTCGGCTAGTCCAGTGGCAACTGCTGTACCCAGGCTCTGACCGGCGATGACAATTCGCTTTGGTGAGATGGAAAGCGGAGGAGAAGTTAGGTAGTTAATTGCAGACAGAGCGTCTGTGATTAGGCCATCCTCCGTCGGTGAGCCGGTAGATCTACCAAAACCTCGGTAGTCAAAAGCAATGACATGAACCGGGCGTGAAGGTGTAGATATAGAGACGAAGTTGCGGTAGATCTTTGGCCGGAAACCAGTCCCGAGGTCGGCGGCGTTTCCATGAACTGCAGACGAAGGCGTTAAAAATGCTGGCTGTACAGTGAATAATCTGCTAAGGAAGACACGTACGGTTCACAATGACACGAGCATTAGGATCTTTAGCCAGCAGTTTGAACGGAACTGTCTGGGTCATATCTGGAGCTGGGCCATACGTGACGCTCTCTTGCAGGCTTGCTTGATGCTCGTGGCATAGATGCGGTGGAAGAACATGCCAGGCATAAAGAGTTTCGCCATCAGACGTCGTGAGATTGAACGGCTGTACTTGGGATTTTGAAAATCCGTAGGATTCAACATCGTCCAGATCGTAGAACTTGGACGGGTTTATGATGTTAGAGTAAAGGGCTCTACCATAAAATCAGCACTCTGCGGCTATAAAGACCCAGATAGTAGCCTCGCAGGATATTTACCCTCTTTGGATGACGGGAATCGTCAGTGATAGTATCACTAGGACGTAGAGCAAGCCCATAAAGGCCAGCGACCAGTAGGCCTTTTTGAAGATGGACGCGAGCTCCATCTTGTCTATATCAATTCAGCTTATCGTAGGTCTCCAGACAAAAAACACAAAGGGTATCACATACTGCAAGAAATTCACCAGGAGAGTGACTCTGCTGGCCTTATATCTAGTTGTTGTTGTCACTCTGTGAAGCGTTGATCGCGCTTGTGGGGAGTTTCAAGGATGCATCTTCGGTTTTTCTCGATGAAAGCTTTTTTTTGCTGCTTCAACAACGCGTTCAGGACAAAAACTTCCACCACCACCACTTTACGGCCTGCATCGTTTCGTCTTTTTCGCGTTGTCCTAATCTAATCCACGTCTGATGAATACACTACAGAATTCTAACCACGATGGCGGAAAAGCGCAAGCTTCCTGCCCGGGATCGCGGAGGGCCAGCTGCCAAAAAACGAATCACCGATGCAGCCCCTCCGCCATCTCTGCAAGCCCGTCGACGCAAGACTGCTACTCCTGCGCCGCCTACTCCTCGTCCAAAGGAGCCCGATGAGGAGCCACTTCCCACGAAAATACGCGATGATGGCAAGCTGCCGACGATTTCAAAGCCTCAGCCGCAGGTTTTATCCACTGCAGAATACCAGTCGTACGCGGAGAGGTAAGTCTGGCAGTGGCGTCTCTAACTCTGCATGCTGTATGCTATATGCTATATGCTGACCCTTAATCCTGTTTGATAGTGGTGTCGTCGCTGCTGCGTTGCATCGTTCAAAGATGAACTGGCTGCACAACTGCCCGTTCGAAAAATATTGGATAAAGCCGTCGAAGAAGAAAAATCAACCACAACCGCCCATTAACAATCCTCCAAAGGACTCGATGATAAGGCTAGGCCAGTGTACGATGGTGGTTGAACCGCATTACTTCGAAGTGATGCTATATGCTGTGCGTAGGCCACAGTCGCATCCACCACCGCCGCCTGCCCATCAACAACAACCACAGCAACAGCAGCAACATCCACCTCAACCGAAACAAATAGTACATGTACAATATACAGCTCCGAATAATGCTCCTAATAACACTCCCAACAACCACGAATACCGCCCTCCACCAGTTCAACACACACCGCAACCCCGTAACCCTCCTCCGAATCCTCCTACTCGACCTACTCACCCTCCCGCTCCCCCAACGCCTCACACACCGCATACTCCTTACACACATAATACGACTCCCCAGCAGCAGCACCACTCACAGCAGGCTGGCCATGGTACACCATCCGCACCTCCCTCAAACCAACCTCCAATAGCGCCCCCGCAACAGAACGGTCATCTTCCCCAGATCGCTCCAGATCCCAACTCACAGCCTGTCAAACCTAGTCAAGACCCGGTCATACAGTTACTTGCTACGAGGGCAGCCGCAAACCCCGAGTTGAAGGCATTGATGCGCGTTGTGGCTTCAAGCAATGCCAATCAGGAGCAGCTTCGCACATTCCAGGCACATATCGACGAACTCAATGCGATTATAGCCAGTAGGAATCAACGAGAGGCGCAAAATAGATCGCCGCAGGTGAAAACCGAAGTTACTTCGAGGGCTTCACCCGCTATGGCTCCCCATCCTACAAATGGGGTTCCAAACGGCGCGCCGACACCAACACAAACACGCAGCCCTGCATCCCATCCGCCGCAAAATATAAACCCTTACCCGCCTCCCCAGTCTCATCCAGCACCGATCCGGTCTAAGAATCCACAACAGCCTCCCCCTGGGCCCTATGGTCGTCCACAGTACCATCCTCCAGCTCCTCAGCCACCAAAGCAACCGGATATCAAAGCTGTCGTGTTCGAATTTGTTATGCCCGCGGGTGCGGGTCAAGGGGTGACGGGTGATCGGTACCTGTTCCCGGAAAATATGATTTTAGACTACTTTCCGGGAAACACCACAGTAATTGCGTCCTTCCTTGCGATTACAAAAGACGATCCCTCAGAAACGGCAAATGGTGGAGGGAAAAAGGCCATAGGTGGAAAAGCGAAAGCCAAGAAGTCCAAAGTGCCCGCCACTCCAGGGATACCCGCGGCCGCTGCAGATATCCCAAACGGTACTCCGGCGAAAGCTCCAGCACCGCAACCTCCAGACCAGAAAACACCTGACACTCCCAAGTTAAATGGTACGACTGCTGAGCCAGACAAGAATAAATTGGACGCTGCCACAATGACACCCACGCCCACCCCTACAAAGCCCGAAGTAAAAGAATACTACCAGCCTGTTACAATGCGTTTTCACTCTAGTAATCCACGCATCATCGAGCCCTTAGGCCGGGTCGTCAGGCCCACGCCCGAAGTACAGAAGCACATGAACGATGTTATGGATAGGCTGGAACGCGCTGATATTGAATATCTCGCCTTACGACTACCTCGTGAGCGGCGCGGAGGAGCCAAGGATGCCGAGGAAGGTGATGCCAGCAGAGCAGGAACACCCAAGCCGAATAATCGGAGGAAATCAGTGGGACTAGAGAAAGAAGGTCGTGGCACTCCGCAGGCACAAGCACAAGGGCAGGCAAGGGATGATAGAGGGAAGAGTATGGATTCTTCCGTCACTCCCTCAGTAGAGGATGAGCTGAAGGACTCTTACGATCCGCCTAATTGCCTTGTACCGTTGAGATGATATCCCCTCTCCTTTCTGTTTTGCATTTTGATAATATGATTTCAATTAATCACCCTTTCCCCTTTTTTCTTTTTGGATTGGCTAATTTATTATCATTAACTACTACTTTATTTTTATTTTGAATCTATGTATAAATAGTAGCATTAGGGTGGGAGCAACTGATAGAAATCGCGTCTTTTAAATTTCAGAACCAATTTCATTCACTTTGGAATAACATACTCATCAGCTATAAAACATCACATCATAATCGTAAAACTCAACAGAGTGGAAATTTCAAAACGCTTTGCCCTGCCCATCCCATCCCATCCCATCCCGCTACCATACCTAACCAGAACGCCCATTTGGATTTCTCCTGTAGCCAACATGAATAGACATGCATACGCTATTAACTTCAACCCGACGAACAGCCTCAAGTCGCCTTACGCGCCGTATACTTTGAATCACCAATTATTCCCGCCATCTCTAGCAGGGCCCTCCCGCTCTGTGCCTCAGAATCACCCCCTCCAACCTTCAAATGGACGGCTTTCCGCCTCTCGGCTTCCCGAGCTTCGAAGTTCCAATGGGCTTGCTGTTGAGCGATGGCGTCTACTGGCGCGGCGCTGCCGTTTATCGACGTAGCTGGCGGGACCAACCCCCACACCTCAAGGTTGTAAATAGATATATCCGACCTTGTTGCTTCTGCGACTGGGGAGGGGGATGAGGACAAGGAAGGTCTTCTGGGTGACAGATTCGACGGGGTATTAGGCGGTAGAAATACACCTGCACCGTTCAGACCGTGGGATGTGAATAGGGTGGCGTTTTCTAAGGCCGGATCAATTAGTAGGCTTCCACCACCGGTGGGCTTCGGTTGGGTTTGCTCTGTGTGCTTGGAGGTGCGGGAAGACGGCGGGATCATGCAGCCGAGGGCAATTCCGTATTTTGTAGAAAAGGATGCGACGGTTGTGTTTCCTTTGGCTGAGTTGAAGGATGGGTTTGCTTGGAGGAGAAGGTGTTTGGGCGAAAGTTGGAAGAGGCATGGCTGCTTCGAGGGATCGGATGAGTAGGACGGTGGAGAGGTATTTGAAGAGGAGGAGTATGATTTCCATGCATGAGGTAGGTAGGCCCCGATGGTTACTACTTCTCCGTCTTCCTGGTCAAGGTCTGTTCGTGTGCCTTTTAGGATGAGGAGGCTCGGTGCATGCCAGGTGAGAACGTGGTGTGAAAAGGAAGTTAGAGATTCTCCGTGAGCTGTGGATGAGAATACAGGGTGAAGCCGGGTTCCGTTATGAAGAAAATTAGGCGCGGAAGATGGAGTTGATAGAAAGAAGGATATCTGGGAAAGCAAGGCTGGATTAAGGATGTTGGAATCAAAAGAGCCTGGTCGTATAGCTGAAGATGGCGGCGGGGAGGCCGGTGGGGATGGTGGTGCTCCATTTTCTGGGGTACTCGGCTTCCCATTTTGCGACTCTTTCTTACGAGAAAGGTCGAGGTTTTTGCTAAATAAAAGGTGTTCAAATAGTGGTGTCAAAGGATCGAACAGGTGTGGAAGAGATGTAGATATCACTCTGGCAAAGGTAGAATAGCTGATCCCACCATCGGATTCCTCAGTTATGAATGCGCTGAGGATATTATCAACCCTTTCTACAGTTGCCTCAGTGGAGCCGCCATCCAGCCCTGTAAAATAGTCTGATGTTTCCTCTAGCGAGCGCAAAGGCCCCAGGACAACTAGAAGCGTAAGCAGCCGTCGGAAAGTGTCAATTGAAATGCGTGAGTCGTACACGGTCCGGTCGACGCGTTGATCGTGTTTGAACACCTCGATTGCATCTAAAGATTCTAAAGCGGCGAGTGCTAAATCGTCATCGTCGTCGTCCCCTTCGTCGTTTGCAGGTTCATCCACACTAAACCCGGCGACGTGCGACCGAAACTCCGCTGACTGACGGTTCTCAGCCTCATCAAGTTGGGATTTATTTACCCCATTAGCCTCTGATTCAGACGGTTGCTTCCGTGCCACATCTGCTAGACTGCCAAATAACAACTTGATACGATCCTTCTCCCCACGCCGCAGAACTCGGCCATATCTTTCAGTCAATAGCACAATAACCTTCACCATAGATTCGAACGTCAGGACACTTGGTGCGAGTGTATTCTGAAAAGGGAATGCGCCTAGGTACGATAGCATGCGAAATATAACAGGGCCGGAATCGAGGGAGCGGTCCACTCCATGTCCAAGTTTCTCTCCTGCGCCATCTGGTATCCCCAGGAACCGAGATAAGACCTCTTCATTCCAGTAGCGGAGGCCTCCCTGGTCGAGAGCTAGAGAGTAGAAATTGTCCTTAAGATGAGTCAGTTCAAGCGGTGTGAAGCATTTGTTTTCAAAGCGATGAGCTAACAGCTGGCTCATCTCCTCTATCTCAGCAGGTGGTTAGCAGCCGTACTCATACGCGGAGGAAAATAGCAAGTTTGATACAAGAAACACGGTAGATTGACTAAAAGGGCTTACCAGGAGACGATCTCTGCTGCTGGTTTTCAGTAGATTGACCAGCACCCATTGTGACTGTGGTATATGTTATGAATTAGGTGGTCAGTGCCAGTATGGTTCCATTTGGGTTCGTCGCCGGAGCATCGATTGATACCGGTGTTGCTTGCAAAACAAGTTAAATGTCGGAAATCATGATATTCCAAGGTGATTCTGGATAGCAGACCAAGCCTCTCTGGATATAAGACTGTTCTGAAGTTGCCCTGAAGTACGGATGAAGACATGCAATCACGCTGAAGATGTTCGTCCTGCAGGATGTCTTATGTCATCGTTTGCGGCAGAAGTGGGCTTGGACCCACGGTTGGCCAGCTTGGCGCGACGAAAAGGGTCTAGACTTTCGCTTTGCCGAGGCTTAGCCGAAGACAAGCGCGATGTCCAGCCGACATTGCGATGGTGAGACAGCTTTGAATTAGCCAATGACGGCCTTATGTTCGAATGTTACTTATGCTAGTGGTCTCGTGTGGGAGTTGACTAGCACGGTCTAGACACGAGGGTAGAGAAGGCTGGTAGCGGATTGCCTCAGTAACGGCGAGTGAAGCGGCAAAAGCTCAAATTTATTGTTTTCATGCTAACTATGTGAAGTCGTTCAAAATATCGATCCCTCAGTTTACTAGATACATGCACGCTCAGGTCTGCATAAAAAAAACAAAATCACAGGTTTGCCCATAGTCTTCGGGCTTCAGTCCTTAAACAAACCGGCACTGTTTATATCAGATGGATCCCTGTCTCAGACATACCGGTCATATACCTTGGGGATAGGTATAGATGATAGTAACTATGGTGGGTAAGGGCAGGAGATATTAATACCTGCCGCCGAAAGTCAACACTCCTACACGGGTAGATGCCCAATGTGATCAATGCAGCTCTAGACCAGCAACACTCCTACACCACCTCTCTTGCGCTCGTCTGGAAGATTCCGGTCGTCCACTCCACCCGCAATTGGAGATGTTCGATAGTTGAATAGGTAGTAGTGGAGTTGGCCATCGCCTGCACCAAATTTCAACTGTTCCAGGAAGAGAGGGTTATCGTGCAACGTAAGGGCATTGAATACCTCAAAGTTGTCCTGTTTGAGGAACAAAAGGGATCAGTGTGAGACTATACAAACAAAAATAAGATGGGGGATGTATTCTGATAACTCACCTTCTTGGCCAATATCAAAGCATCATTCATCATCATTTGTAAACGCTCTTTGAGCCCCTTCTCCTTCTCAGCAAACGCTGATTCCGATGCATAGTAGTATAAGTATGCAGCCTTGATAATATCATGCTTCTCATGTTGGATTATGGAAGACTCGAGGGAATAGAACGACACAAAGTCAGTTATCTTGTGCGTTTCAGGCTCTTCCACAACATATGCCCAGACAACCTTGTTCTCAGGGTTCGCTTCCTTATCAATAAACGAATGTTGAACCTCTTCTCGGGTAAAAACTTGCGAAAGTTCGAATCGTTCCATATAACGGTTTAATAGGTTGTGAACTGCATCGACATCCTTACTCTCCATCTGGCGAAGACCGGGTGTGGATGTTTCACTCGGTAGATGATTTCTAGCAATCTGTCTAGCCTTTGACGAACCGGCAGGGAGAGCAGAGAAGCCGACATCAAAGAGCTTAGCCCAGTCGAGAGCGCGATGGTAGTAGCGACAGGAGCTAATGGGTGTTGGAAGTACCATGCCAACGGTGTAAAGTGCCTGAAAGACCCCGAGAAGGTTACAACGTCGTGTTACTTCCTTTATGAGGACGGGCGCCAATCGTTTTGATCGTAATTTTTTGTGGACGCAAAGAAAGTCGATCGCGGACATTTGTATTATTTTGCCGCGTACTTTGATTTCGGCGGGAATCCCACATATGGATGCGACAAGTTTCCGAGACTTGGAAGCACGAACGCCAACGTGCCATTCCTTCTTCCATCCTGGAGTTTTCAAGGCCCTTGTTCGAGAAAGATATTCGAGTCAGCTTTAGAGATATACAATGGACCAGGAAGTCGCTCAAGGTATCAGGTAGCCTACCAATTCAAGAATGCTTTTGAATAGTTGAATCGAAACATGGCACTTCCATCCTCAACATAATGGCCCGATAACAGCTCATACAATTCCTGCAATTCACTCTCATCGTCCAAGTTTAATGTAACCCACTCGAACCCCTCAATCAGCGCATCAGGCTCCTTGGGGACCTTCTCTATATCAACTTCCTTAATTGGCCCATCCACAATCTCTCCCTTGTCATCGAATCGGATCACAGGTTGAGTCTGCCAAAACTTATATGACGCCATATCCTTTTGGTTCTTCGCATTCGACGCGAGGCCCATGAGGAGCTCGGAGATGTCCAGCCTGCGCATCATTTCCGCCGCTTTATCTTTATCCAGTCCGGCGAATTCATTCTTCAGAGCCGGGTTCATTTCCATGAGTGCCTGCGCAGCATCACCGCTGAGTTCGACGGTCGGTTTGGACTTTGTGGCTTTGCCCTTTCCCTTATCTGGCTTGCCACTGGTAGCCGTCGTAGATTCGGCAGCCGGTGCAGCCTGCGACGAGGATTCGGTGGTGTTATCGGCACTATCCATTTTACTGGAATCTGTCCGGGCCTCTTCTTTGTCCGCCATGATCGATTTGTGCGTGTTTGGTGGAGGGTGGTGTTTGTTTTGCAAGGAGGGGTGAGGTGGAGGAGCGATAAGATCGCACCGCCATCTGGCCTTCCCAGGCACCGCAGGCTCTTACTGGCTGGGCGCTCGGCAGAAGTTATACTCTTTTTTCAAATCAAATGGACAACGAAGATTCTTGATCCGCCACTCAATCTAAATTCATGCTTGAGGCAAGCTGCTTCAATCACCATCAATATCTCGTGTGGGACAGAACTGGTTGGGGCATCTCACTTCACTCGCGATGTTTGGCTGACAACTACTTTAAACATCAAGGCTATTCTACATACTAAAAAACTATGCATATTGAAGGGAACATTGATATATCATTTCCCTTTCAACGCCTGGATTGGCGCTGCAGCAACAGTGCTTCAATCGCCTTAAACGAGTTGATATCCGCTAGCGTCATGTGATGGCACTGGTGGAGGTTCACGACTAAGTAGCCTTAACGGCAGATGTCGTCTCAAAGAAGATGCAATCCCCAAAGCTCCCGAATGTTGAAGGACTATGTGATTGGTGTACGCTTTAAACTTATTAGCTCTTCCTAGGGTGCTCTGTGATGCAAAGCGTCTTTGGCTGAGCTCGATCATAGTTACCCAAGAATATCCAGCTCATAATGGCCACGTTGTGGCTAACCAAGCGCCTGAAGCAGCAAAAGTACGCCTAGCCGTTCTTCAATAAATCTGAAAGGCATGAATAGCCGGTGGAGAATATTGTCCAAAAGAAACCTGAGCTCGCGAGCAGTGTATTTGCACAGAAATATTGCCTAGCGAAGTAAACAATTTCTCTGGGAACATCTACGTCGAATTGACACGACTTGGATAACCCAAGCCTGTTGATCTAATGAGGTTTCTAAGTGTGCTATGACGCCCGATGAGATCCACTGAATGTATGTTGTGTTCTGGTGGCATGGCCTAGAGAGAGCGAAACGCCGGTTCCATGGGGTGCCACGCATACCGAGTCGATTTGATGTCTCGATATACATCTTCACAGCTAGGCTTTAGTTACGGGTCCACTGTTGGCAGAGCCCGCGCCGGCGGATAGCCTGTGCCATTGAAATGTCAGCCATGTAGGTTCCATTTTGGCCTTGGAGAGTATGCTTTTCTTGAGCTGGCTAATGGATAGTAATGGGCATGGGATTAGAATAGTGGGAGATCTGCCCTCCAGCCACTTATAGGATGCGATGCCCTTGTCATCCTTGATTTCTAGCACTATTCCTTCCATTAAAAGTGTCTTGATGCCCACAGTGTCGATGGTCGGCCCAAATTCTGAAACAGTTTGGTTTGGTCGGCGCCACCCCATGTACCACTGCGGATTTTCATTCACAATACTGGACCTGAATTACACATGCGGGAGTTTGGAAGAATCAACTGTACCCCGGATGAGGAACAATCTATATTCATCGGTCCAGGGATATTCCCCCCCGTACCACCCTTCATTCAATCTCATAGGCTGAAGCCGACCAATGTACAGCTTCTACGTGTTGAATACCCCGCGCCCTCCCCTGTCGGCGAGGTAATTCAGAATCACAAGGAGGAGCCTGTCTACAATATTTAACTTTTTTACAGCGATATTATACCCCATACTACTCGATTTGTCTATCAGCTCAAATGGCACCTTCAGACGCTGACGATCGCCGAGCGGCAAAACTCTCGATTTTTTTCAATCGAGTTATTCATGGCCAGAGAGAGTTGACCACTACGCGTGATGGACAGCTCTTCATCGAGTCCTTATGCGTACAAACTGATCCAGCAACATGTGCGCACAGGCTGATTTCCAGTCCTTCGGGACTTGCTGCTCTTCAGGCTTCGGTTCGATTTGACACATCGACCACATTTATAAATGAGCATGCTGTATCACTGCTTCAATATCTACAAGCACCATCTCTAAAATCAATCGATTCCGGCTCAGTTCTCACACGTTTGCTACTTTGCATGGTCGAACCGCCGTTTTTCTGGGATGCCTTCACCAAATCCTTCGTGGGTGGCCTCTTAACTGCAGTCGCTAGACATGCTTTTGCGTGGCTACTGCAGCAACTTGTTTGCCTGCCTGGCAATGGATCATCACCCTACGTGGTCGTTGCCAATTCATCAGGCATCCTGGATTCGATCCTGAAATCACCAGACGGGGAAACTCGCATTCTTGGCCAGCGGATTAAGCACACACTATCACTGGGCGCATCAGACCAACACAGTAATGTAGATAGTCGGCCTGGCGGCAGACATGACAACGACCACGAGGATTACAGAAAGATTTCGATTATGCCCACTGCCGACGAACTTCTGTCGAACGAGCGGCCATTCCTTCGCACCGCCGAGTACATCGATAATGGAGAAGTGGGATCTTTCCAGCTCGGAATCCACATGGATAACCAGTTCCGACTTCTCCGTGAAGATATGCTTCGTGATATAAGGGAAGAACTGAAAATACTAACTGGCGAAAAGCCCGGCAGACACAAGGGTATTACGGTAGATCAGCTCTCCCCAGCAGGGGTTGACACGGGAAATGCGCGCAGGCGTTTGCCATGGGGTATCGTGTTTCAATGCAACGAAGGGCTCCCGCAGCTGAAAAACATCACCGTGGATAAGAGGAAGGACTTTTTGATAAACAATCGGCACATCTTGAGACAAGGAAACATGGCTTGTATAATTATCGACAATGAACCAGCGGCATTTCCAACCATTCACCGCGACGAAGATGAGCTCGCCAAAAAAAACGCCACCGTTACGCTGCAGTTCCCCGACGACCCAACGCTGGCGTATGCTCTGTCTAAGATGAAGACCGCCGGAAAAATCAAATTGGTTCAGCTCGACGCTGCAATATTTGCGTTTGAGCCATTCTTGCGACGTTTGCAAGAAATGACCGAGCTGCGTCTAGCGGACGAGCTCCTCTACTGGGAAGCGGGTAGAGACATCGAAGGCCCGCCTTTCCAACCAGTCAAAGTAATACACGACCTCGAATTACACTCCGGGAGGGACCTGATGAATCTCTTAAAACTCAAGAAGCGCGTCGTCCTGGACGAGTCACAAATGAGATCTCTCTCTGCTAGCTTGATTCAGCGTGTCAGTTTAGTTCAAGGCCCACCAGGTGAGTACTGGGTTGCGTCAATCTTTACTCTCATTCTAACCGGGATTTAGGAACTGGGAAATCCTTCATCGGTTCTTTAATAGCAAAAGTCATACATGACTCCACGTCGCAGAAAATTCTGGTAGTTTGTTTCACAAACCATGCCTTAGACCAATTCCTTGAGGACTTGATGGACGTCGGGATCCCGTCATCGGCAATGGTACGGTTAGGGGGAAAGTCCACAGACCGCACGAGACCCCTGATGGTTCGAGAGCAGGCGCGCGGGGGCTGCAGCAAAGTCCAAACCCAGTGGGCCCGGATTGACAGACTAAAACAAAAACTGTGTAAGCATGAGGCAAGGCTTGAGGAAGCATTTAAACGCTACCAGATGGTGAACGTTCAGAAAAAACATCTTATGGAATTCCTCGAGTTCCTTTCCGATGACCTCCCATTCTTTGACGCTTTTACGGTACCAGAGAGTAACGAATCCGGTATGACTCAAGTTGGCCGGAAAGGGAAGGCTGTGGATGCATTCTACCTCCTCGATCGTTGGATTCGGGGTGATGATAACGCCGGCTTCCTTCAACATTTACAGCCAAAAGGCGCTGCTGCGATCTGGAAGATGCCGCTTGACTCTAGAATAGCCGCGCAGTCCCGATGGCAGGCAGCCATCCTTGACGACCTGGTTGCGGAAATTCAGGATATTGGGCGACAGTACAATTTAGATCAAGCGGAAGTAAACCAGTTGTTGGGAGAAAAAGAGACGAGCCTCATCAAAACTAAGAGGATAATTGCTTGTACGACGAACGGCGCCGCCAAATACTCCGCGGCAATACATGCTGCTTCACCAGGTGTAGTTCTCGTTGAAGAGGCGGGTGAGATCCTAGAGGCTCACATTCTGACCTCGGTAGGACCACATACCGAGCAATTGATCATGATCGGGGATCATAAGCAACTTCGACCTAAGTGTTCTTATGACCTTAGTGTTGAGCAGGGCGATGGCTTTGACCTCAATCGATCTCTGTTCGAAAGGCTCGTTCGTAAAGGTTTCCCGCACATCACTCTTACAAAGCAGCACCGTATGAGACCCGAGATCTCCTCGCTGATCCGCCATCTGACCTACCCTGACCTTACCGATGCTGACTCAACGCACAACCGGCCAAATATCCGCGGCTTTCGTGATAATGTTATGTTTGTCAAACATTCCCACCCGGAAATTGAGTTGAAGACCTCAAGGGAGGTGAAGGATGGCAGATCGACCTCGAAACAAAATGAATTCGAGGGCCAGATGATATTGAAGTGTGTTAGGTATTTGGTGCAGCAAGGCTATGGGTCTGACAAACTCGTTGTTATTACGCCTTACCTCGGGCAGCTTAAACTTCTGAGAGATAAGCTGGCTCAGGAGATCAATCCTATCCTGAATGACCTCGACACATTCGACCTGGTCAGTGGAGGATTATTAACAGACCACGTCAGCTCGAAGACCATGAAGCCAGCACTCCGTATGGCAACGATCGGTGAGTGATACCTTTTCTCATTTCTGAGGCGACTTTGCTCTGCCAGATGCCTCGTGACTGGTTATAATACGCTGGAAACCCCCATAAACAGATATGACCCAAGAGTACAAGCCATAATATATACCCCACGTTAGCTTAGCACCTTAGAAAATCAGATCTGCGCCTACCTGATCCCAGTTAATGGCCTGCTAATCTTTGACCTAGATAATTACCAAGGCGAAGAAAGCGACATTGTTTTGACCTCGATGACGAGGAGTAATGCATCGCACGATATTGGATTTATGGCAGCGCCCGAACGTTTGAACGTCTTGCTTTCCCGAGCTCGCAACGGTCTGATCATGATCGGGAACTCAGATACTTTTATCAACGCCCGTAAGGGCAGGGAAACTTGGAGGAAATTTTTTGATTTTATGAAGGAGAATGACCATATTTACGAGGGATTTCCTGTAAGGTGTGAGAAGCATCCTGATAGAACGGCGTTGCTCCGCTCGCCCAAAGATTTCGAAGCCCAATGCCCGGATGGAGGCTGCAAAGAACCATGGTAAGCATTGGCTCATGATTCACATTGTTCTTTCTCTCTGACTTTTCTTTAGCGGTGTAGTACTTAAATGCGGCATCCACAAGTGCATCAACAGCTGTCACCCGCTGTCCGATCACTCTAAGATTCTTTGCAGGACTGTTCTGACGCAAAGATGCGCCAATGGCCACAACCAATCATGGCACTGTCACAGGGGTGCTCCATCTGTTTGTGCAAAATGCGAGCGTGATAGAAGGGAAGCGTTAAAAAAAGCCCAAAAAGCTCTGGCTGAAAAACAAAAGAGGGATGAGATGGAAGAACGGCATCGGAACGAACTTGCAAAGATAGAGTTGGAGATTGAGCAGGTTCGCAGGGGGATGGAAGCGGCACGCCTTGATTCCCAACAGCAAATTATCCTTGATCAAAAGCGTAAGGATCTTGCAGCTTTGAAGGAGAGAGCAACAAGGAAACAAATATCGTCTCAGGAGGGCTCGTTAGGTTCCTCAAGTAAAGGTGGCGATCCAGGGCCGAAGGACAGAACTGGCGACGGCACCCGACAACAGTTGTCCAAACAAGTAAAGCCGAATCCCGCGAAGCGTGCAGACCTTCAACAACAACATATTAGGAAAGCTGCCGAGCACAACAAGTCGCCTTCAAAGGCTGAATGGCAACGTCAGAAAAACCAGGAAAATGCAAACAATCCGGGCATCGAGAAGATCATGGAAATGATAGGTCTGGAGGACGTGAAGGCCCAGGTTTTGAGCATCAAGGCAAAGGTCGAGACTTTCATCAGACAAGGTACAGACCTCAAAAAAGAGCGTCTTGGTCTTACTTTATTGGGGAACCCAGGCACAGGTTCGTTCTCCCATGCAACCCTTCAGGGCCAATCACTCTAACCGATCAAAGGCAAAACAACGGTTGCAAGACACTACGCGGAGGCATTGACATCACTCGAGGTCCTACCTGGAGACTGTTTTATCGAGACTACAGGTTCACGTCTCGCGCATGACGGCGTTGCTGGGGTTAAGAAACACCTGGAGCAACTGGAGAAAGCAGGGGGAGGTGTATATTTCATCGATGAGGCCTATCAACTTGCAGAGGGGCATAACTACGGTGGCAAGACCGTTCTTGATTTCCTACTCGCTGAAATTGAGAACCTCACCGGAAAAGTAGTCTTCGTATTTGCTGGGTACCGAAAGCAAATGGAGAAATTCTTCGAACACAACCCAGGATTCATTAGCCGCATACCCTACAATCTCCGTTTCGATGATTATAGCGATGGAGAGCTACTGAACATGCTACAATCCAATATAAACAAATGTTTTAACTATGCAGTGGACATCGAGGGTGGCATTGACGGGCTGTACATGCGGATTGCTGTTGCACGGCTAGGAAGAGGCAGGGGGCGTGACGGGTTCGGCAATGCAAGAGCGCTGGAGAATATGTTCGCTCGGGTCCGGGAGAGACAGGCAGAGCGCTTGACTAAACAAAGAAGAGAAGGGTTAAACCCAGACGACTTCCACATTAGCAAGGAGGACCTGATTGGCCCCGACCCGTCGGAAGCGATTCTTACCTGCGATGCATGGACGCAACTCCAACAACTTACTGGTCTACAATCTGTCAAGAGATCTGTGAACTCTATGATTGGCCTCATGAAGACAAATTACGAGAGGGAGCTGAATGATAAGCGGCCGAACGATGTTTCGCTTAATCGTGTCTTTCTCGGTTCCCCTGGAACTGGGAAGACCACCGTCGCCAAGCTGTACGGTCAAATTCTGGCGGACATTGGAATGTTAAGTAACGGCGAAGGTAAGAATAGACTTAGGCAAGGCCCAGTACATCTTACTAACTCAAAAAAAAAGTCGTGGTCAAGAATCCAGCAGATTTCATCGGCAGTGTTATAGGTCAATCCGAAGCTAACACGAAAGCCATACTCGCCACCACGGTCGGCAAAGTACTCATCATTGACGAGGCCTATATGCTCTACTCAGGTGCTAATTCGGGAGGCGGGAGTAATGTGGATGTATATAAGACTGCCGTCATTGACACCCTCGTCGCCGAAGTTCAGAGCGTGCCGGGGGATGATCGATGTGTACTCCTCCTTGGATATGAGCAGCAGATGCAGGATATGTTTTGGAAGGTCAACCCTGGTCTATTACGACGCTTCCCGCTTTCAAATGCCTTCCGGTTTGAAGATTTCGATGACGCCGAGCTGGAAGAGATCCTTAGGCTCAAGCTTAAGAACCAAGACTTGGGTGCAACTGAATCAGCCATCTCCACCGCTATCAACGTATTAGGCCGTTTGCGCAACGGGCCTAATTTTGGCAATGGCGGCGACGTTGAGAATTTGATATCAAACGCCAAGGCAAACTACCAGTCTCGACAGTCTGCTTTGCCAGCGGCAGAGAGATCCGTAGATTTCGTCTTTGAACCCTGGGACTTTGATAATGACCACGATCGCTCGTCCAAGGCTGGAGCTGGGCTTCAGGAACTCTTCAAAGATGTTGTTGGCTGTGAAGAGATTATCACGAAGCTAGACGGATTTTTGAAGATTGCGGAGGGAATGCGGGTAAATGGTTTGGATCCTCGTGAGCAGATACCGATGAATTTCATCTTCAAAGGACCTCCGGGTATTTCGAATCTCCCTCATCACATCAGTTTAGATTGGACTTTGCTAACTGAAAAATAGGAACGGGTAAAACCACCACAGCACGGAAGTTCGGCCAAATTTACTACGACCTTGGCTTCCTTTCGCGAGCTGAAGTGGTTGAATGCTCAGCCTCCGATCTAGTTGGCCAGTATGTTGGTCAAACCGGCCCAAAGACCATAGCACAACTCGAGCGCGGGTTAGGGAAAGTCCTCTTTGTGGATGAAGCTTATAGGCTCGGCCAAGGACATTTCGCGCAAGAAGCGATAGACGAATTGGTCGATAACATCACGAAGCCCAGATTTGCTGGAAAGATGGTCATAATACTTGCGGGCTATGATAAGGATATGAACAACCTCCTGAAAGTGAACGAGGGGCTGAGTAGTCGCTTTGCAGACGAGATCGTATTTCCACATATAAGCCCAGCACATTGCCTCCAATTACTAGAAGGCGAGCTCGAGCGAAGTCGGATCGTCTTTCCATCAATGCAGAACAAAGACACTCACCGGATATTATGCGAACATTTTGCAAAGCTGTCGAGCCTTCCTTCCTGGGGAAATGCGAGGGACGTTCTGTCGCTAGCAAAGTCCATGACCCGCGCTGTGTACCGAAGTAATACTATCAAGGTTGACCAACTGACCCTACAGCCTAAGACGGCTATCGAATGCGTTAAAAAGATGCTCGTAGAACGCCGTGCGAGAGCGAAGGTTACACGCCCATATGAACCGCGAGATGAAATGCCAGTTCAATCGCAGGATGATTTCCAATCGGCGCTTTCCACGAAAACTAACACGTCGGCAGCAATTAAGGTCCAAGTCCCGGAGCCAGATGTAGATGAAACAGACTCAGTAAAATCAGAATCTGAGGCGACTCCAGATGAAGGCCGTGATCCAGGCGTCTCTGATGCCATTTGGGAGCAACTACAGCATGATGCAAGGAGTGCAGAACTTTTGGCCCAGCAGGCTGAGCAAAGAATCCGGGAGCGGGAAGAGGCCCAGCGCCTAGCGGCAGAAGCAGAGAAAGAAGCCGAGATGGCTGCAATTAGGTTGAGGGAATCCCAAGCTAAGGATGCTGCGGAGGCCCGTGAGGTCGTACGCCGCCTTGCAGAGGCCAGAATCCGCCAGCAAAAAGCCAAAGCTGAGAGAGAGCGTATTCAGAGGGAATTAGAGGCAAGAAGGCGGGAACAAGAACAGAGGAAGCAGAAGGAAGAGCTCGCCCAGCAAAAGTTGAGAGAGATGGGTGTTTGTGTCGCAGGGTTTAGGTGGACTAAACAACATGGCGGATATCGGTGCGCTGGTGGGATGCACTGGGTGTCCGATTCACAGCTCGGATTATGAAGCAGTTTCAGTAGGCAGCGGAATTTTCAAAAAAATCGAATATATGAAGTGAGAGAAACTCACCTTTCAGCTGGCTACTATCTAACACTCTAAGTACAATGCGGCCCATCTACTCCACCAGAGTCTCGCCCGGAGGGTGGGTAATGCCAGTTGATATGGAAATATGCGCCCTTTTCAATGTACTAGCCCAGGACTGGTGATTTGTTCAAGCCTATGTTAGGAGATTGTATAAGCCTGCGGCGGGGGCGTGGCCGCCATTGCCTCTTCAGCCACACATCTTGCCGTTTCATCACTGCTTGAACTATCGGGCTGCAAATCAGCTGCATTCACATCCTGAGCTAAAGATCGCTTAGAATCAATAGGTAGTTTTAGAACATCCGGTTTTCTCTCTCCCACTATAGAACGAATCTTCTCTTGTGTCCAGTATTCCACGGTCATTAATCCGTACTTGCTGGGGACGGTATAGAATCGACAACTTCCAGCAATCCACCAGCAAGATGTAAGCTTCCAGTAACCAATGCTGAAATCGGGGTATCATGAGCAGAGGCTAGATTTCGAACAGATTCGACCGCTTCTTCAATCGTCCCTTTAACCTCCACATGGCAATTAGGCGACAGCTCACGCCACGCTTTTGCTAGCCCGTTTTGAACCTTTAGGCTTTCCACTTCAGATGCATCCGTATTGATGCTGACTAGGTCAGATCGATATCCCTCTTTGAACGTGACATTGGTGCAGAAAATAGCGTGAGTAAAAGTGCAGTCCCCAGCTAAAAGAGTGGTATATAGCGCTTTTGCCAACGCCACGCTATCGCGAGTCTGTTGGTTGAATACCAGGACGCATGGTTTCGTAGATGGAAGAGACGAAAACCATTTACCCGTCGCTTCGATGCTGTCCAGCGTATGTCCGCCGTCTATGTGCCATGTCACTTTCTCTTCCTTTTTAATCTCACATCTTCCGCCAAGTTGCACATTTTCTAAACCCTGTCGGAAACGATCCGATAGACTACCTTCAGAATAAGAGGGCACACCCGGAAATCCAAGCTTGTTCAACAACGTACTTGAAACGGCCACGGCCAATTCCGCATTTTTAAATTGAAAATCCCCGGATAACCCAAGCTTAACATGCTGCACCTCGGGATGGCCGGTTGCAATATGTAATTCTGAGCTTTTCTCCTGAGCTCTATCCTTCAAGACCTTTATTGCTTCCTCGGGCTGGGTGGTCGAGTAAACAACTTCACTAGGTTTCATGATCCCCGCTTTATGCCATGCAATTTGATCAATTGTAGACCCAAGCATCGCAACATGATCGATGCCCAGACTTGTAATCCCACCAACGATTGGCCGTTCAATTATATTGGTTGAATCATACTCACCCCCAATTCCACATTCAATAATCGCAGCATCGACCCCTTCGCGCATAAATGTGTGGAAGGCCATCAGGGTAAGGAAACGGAAGTAATTTGGCTTTGCTGCGTTCGCAGCACTCTCCAAATGATCCCATACCTCAAAGAAATATTGCGCAAATTTCGGCTCTGATAGCGGGGAGTTATTGATTTGGATGCGCTCCCTGACGAATCGAAGATGCGGGGATGTATAAAGACCGACTTTGCTGAGGGATTTTGTAGGGGTGGGCGTAGAGATTGGGAGGTATTGGCATAGTATAGACGAGATAAAGGCACAGGTAGATCCTTTACCCTTTGTCCCCGCGATATGGATTAGATTTAACTGGTCGAAATCAGACGGCTAAACACGCAAATATCCATCAGTTATCAGTCTCGAAAAACAAAAAATAAATGCCCACTAACAAGGCAATGGATAGCACACCTGGTATCCTATTTTCCGAAACCATTCTCTCATCTCAGGGAGAGATTGTTCATTGAGTGTTTTGCCGGAATCACGCAGCGCGGTGACTATACTGGCATTGGTCTGTAGATGATTTAGACTGGCGATTGCGTCCTGAGAATCGTTAGAACAAGCGATAGGTCGACTAGGAATAAGGGAAAACTAACCTGATATGTGCGCGCCATTTTGGAAGAGCTGTGATATGACCGTCTGAAGAAAAACATCTACGACTTCGCGGGGTCAGAACTAGAGGGTGGTTAACTGAGCTGCAGCATCGAAACTTTGACGGCGATGCGGGAAGCAACTTTTTGGCTTATCTTATCGGTGCGGCGGACCAAAGGGACCAGTCATGCATCTTCCATAACAGCGAGAATCAGATGAAAACCATAAACAAAGTAACTACCATTTGCTCATTATCATAAACTAATCAACTATACACATGAAATTAGGACCCAATGCTGGCGTCTCAGTTATAATATGACACGCTGAAAATTCTAAATCTCAATTGCCTCCCTGCCTTTCCAATGCTGAGATCCCCCTTTTCGTTCACAGAGATATATCCATCATCACCAGAGTCGGCATACTTCAACGTATACCCTCTGCGACTGGATCCGCTTTTGATGCCAGAGTCAAATTCAACATCTATCGGTGCAGCCTGATCTCGTGACTTGGTCAGTTTTCCATTCGAACCTATCCAGCGGGATCGGTCAGAGCTGGACAAGAGGAATGGGCCATCTTGACTTGTCTGAAGGGTCTCCAAGTCAGTAGCGTTGTTATTTTGATAGTGGACCACCCATCTGAATTCCGGGTAGGAGTAAGGCCTCTTCTCGGCTGGAGATTGGGAAGCTGCGGTGAGCTTTGGCTCATCATTATCTTCTTCCAAGTCGTCATGGGAGAGGAAATATTCCTCCTCTTGGCTTTCACTTCGCCGAGCATCTGAATCTAGCGGCTGGTGCATGGAGAACACTAGGTGCCTTCCCTCAGTGAGGCCACCCACGACTTCTTTGTACCCTTCTTCAACTAATCCCTCTGGTGGGAACTTCTCTGGCTGAGAATTCCAGGGCACCGTTGGGTTGGGGAAACGGGACTGGCAAGCTGAGGCACCATTCCAGTTACCTCGGGAGTCGACACTAGGGGTCTCCGCCTTTGGGACATCGGGTATTGATGTATCAGTCTGGTAGGTATGGGGTTAGCATCCTCTTCCAGTATTTTACGGCAGAGAATAAGGGAGGGGGTTCTCACGTTCTCGAAATCAAGGGCATTCACTAAATTTGACATGTGGGTGCGGCGCCAGCGGGCCACCTCGGTGGACTGGACATTCTTATGTCCTCTCGCTGTGAGCCAGTCCTCGACAAACATAATTTGAGACGTGTGATCGCTATGTTCGGTGAAAACACGGCCTCCACGAGTAAAGGGGGAAATTATATAAAATGGCAACCTCCAACCTAGAAATAGAGATGGTTAATAAAGCCCCTGAGGCCGGATTCCTTCTAGGATACTAACCAGGGCCGACAAATAGGTTTCCGAAGCGGCCTAGATAATCATCCATCCATTCTCCAGGAGTTCCCTTCGGAGAGTGATATGGTGCGACGTGGTCACCCCACCCACCGGATTCTTGGGTAAATGAGTTAGCATATGTCCTTTGCATCCTGCGTTGAAATGGGAATTCAGCTCACCATCATAACTGATCATTAGTACCGTCTTTCCGTACTTGGGGCTGTGGGTAACGGCATCTACAACCTGCTGCTGCAACCAGGCACCATCCTTCGGCAAATGCGGCGAATGCTCTGATAATTCCATCGGCCCCACGATGAAGCTGACTTCTGGGAGTTTGCCTTGTCTTGCGTCAAAATAAAATTGATCCAGGCCAAGGAATGACATTCCCTTCTTTGTCAATGGAGAATCAGCTGGTGCTTTTTGATACTGCTCGAATCGAGCAAGTGGATTATCGTCGAAATTGTTTCGATCTTGGTAAACCTGCCAAGATACACCGGCATCTTCGTAGAATTCGAAGATGGTTTTCCATTTGAGCGGATAGCAACCGATATTTGGTCTAGGGCAACCTGTATCATGATATTAGCAAACCAATACAGGCGTTCAGATGGATATTCCTTGGCTGAGTATACCCGGGCTGATGTTATTATCCAGGTATGTTCCACCCTGGTCTGGAGTTTGTGGACCTCCCGGTACATTTACAGACCCGCTAGCCAACATCACACGATTGGGGTTGGTTGCTGTAATTGTTGATTGCTATCACAAGTCAGAGATGCCACCACCTAAGGATAAGAGCTAATGTAGACATGACGTACTTGGTACATGTCGCCCACTGTCCAACCTTCGGCAAGGCCAAAATGGACTGGAACATCCTGTCGCTTCAAGTAGCCCCAACTATATGGCGTGCAATTATTCACCCATTCATTATTTAGCCCCTTGTTGAGGGCTGCTTGGTTCTCCTGGTATCCATTGCTACCACTGACGGCACAATGGACACCTTCAGACCAGTTCCCTCCTTGGTGGCCCATATACCAAGGAAGGAGAGTCTTTGCACCTTCTCTTGGTGGGTTGACATGTCTTTGTAGGTTAGCAAGACCTACTTTAGCTGCATAGTGGCAGAAAGTACAGGGGTAACTAACTGGTACCAAACAGGTAGACCGTCTGGATTAATCTGCACATTAGGGTCATTAAACCCTCTGGCACCCGCCATCGTGCCAAAGTACTGTACCACATGTTAACGATACCATCAAGGCTGTCTATAGTGTTACAAAGGTTTCGAAAACATACAGTATTCCATGATCGGTTTTCTTGCATGAAAATCACGACATGGTCAATTTCCTTTAGAGATCGAGCAACCTTGCCGGGTGAACCCGTCGCAGCGTCCACCTTTCGGGTGTACTCGAATATCCCCAGGCCAATGATAGTAAGCAGCAGCGCGGTTACCTTCATCATCCCAAAAATTGTGAATAAAACGTCATTCAAAAGTTATGAGTAGCGCATCATTCAAAGAAAGGGGACTGGGGCTGGGCTATCGGCTCGAATAAAAAGGGCACAATGGCACATACGGCAATCAGATATGTAGTCCACCATTTTTCGGGTTTGCTCGCGGTTGTCTTCTTCAACCCATGGTGATATAGATCCCCATGACCCTTCTCAGACCCTTTTTTCCACCCGACAACGTCCTCGGTGGTCTTGATGTCCACAGGTAGATCCATTCTTTAGAATCCCCGTCACACGCTGCTTAAGCACCCTTTTTGTTTGATGGTTGTTTATGTCGAGAGATTTATGAACAACAGAAAAGCAGCATGTATAACGAGTGATCAGTTCCCCGGCTCCGATTGGTGGATTAAACCTTGGGCTGATCACCGTTTGACCACAGACAAGACGTTATCTGATAGGCACGAGGTCCGGCATATGGCTCTTGGTTGTTATTGTGCTTTGAGAAACGGTCCCGAGATGCAGTTGGATGAGCAACCTGCAGTGCTGGTTCAGAACAATATATATGTGACCTTGTAGAACCTTGACTAAGAAGCTGTGAAAGAAAGACAGCGATTTCGCACTCAAACAAAGAAACAACCAGAAGCCAGAGAGTTGGAAGAGATGGAAGATGACGGCAGAGAGAGAGAAAGAGAGGAAGAGGTCTGAAGTGCGGAGTCGGTATCATCCATCACTGGTTCGAACCTAGTGAGGTCACTTTATGCATAGCAGCCATGGGAGGATGCCGCACCACAAGACCCCATTTCTCTCGTATTTAGCGCGACAAGCATCTCAAAGGCCCAACCAGAACCGTCTGCTGGTGCACTTGGTGGATGCAAGTCTTGGTTGGTCAAAACGCTCTTTCAACAACTGAAAATCACCCCGCGGACGGACTGCCGTACTGTTAGGTGCCTCAGGCTGGGATCTTCAGATGCTGGAGGTTGGACAGTGTGCCTGATCTTCAGACACCCTCTGTGCAGAATCCATACACGTGCGACTGCGCGACGCTGTGATGGACGCTTGAGCAGTCGATGTGCTTCTGGCTGGAACCCGGGTCAAAGGCGTGTCTGTACGACCACAGCAAAGGCTAAAGATAATTCTGACAGCATGATCGACACGGAGTAAAAAGAAGCACTACAACGCAGGCAACAACTAGGATCGGATCTGAACATCAATCATGCTTTCATATCCCGTGGACCTGATTTGACGGCCCCTTGTCCCCGTTGCTCCAACTTTGAACAGGGTCGAATGAATACTTGCACGCGGTCGCAGTATCTTTCGGGGCTTGTGATCGGGTGGGAACAGCATTCTTCAAGGTGCCGAAAGGCCTACAAGTAGCGGCGGGGCGGGTTTGATTTTGATTGGAATAGAGCCGTCGTGCTCGATCTCACAGCCAGCCCTTCAGCATGGAAAGGCCGGCGAGTCGACGACGGAATAGATCACAGAGGCAACTCTCGCCCACTGATCCAGGCACTCAACAGGAAAGAGATACAGATACCCCCAACGATGAGAGTGTGTTGTTGCAACAAAAGAAACAAGAAACCCCGAAGCGCCTATCTAGTCGCGTGGCGATCTTCCTGCTGATATGCTGTCTCGCAACCTTTGCGATTTACTTAAATTTATTGCGTAAATGGCAGGTCTCAATTACGCCTTTGCATGTATCAACTGGCAGCAGTAATATCTTCAATCAATCGTCGGATACGCTGTCTTCAAATTGGGACCTTCACCCAGAGGACCATGCACTCCGGCCGCCAACCACGATCCGGTTGGACTGGAATATAACGTCAGAGTATCGTCGACCAGACGGCGTGAAGAAATTAATATATCTCATTAATGGTATACCATTCATATGCCTACCCCCTTTTCTTATGAGAATTTTGTTAACATCCCTACTGCAGGGGCTTTCCCTGGACCGACAATCGAAGTACGGTCCGGAGATAGGCTAATAATCAATGTTACAAATGGTCTCGATAATGATGGCCTTGTCATGCACTGGCACGGACTGCATATGAGGGGTATGGAATACTTGAGGGCGCTTAAGAAGAACAGCCTTGCTAACTCTCAATTTTACCTAGATGCGAATCATATGGATGGTGTTCCTGCGGTGACGCAGTGTCCCATCATTCCTGGAAAATCTATGGTTTATGACTTCACAATTTCTGATACCCAGAGTGGAACTTTTTGGTATTACTTCCTTCGGCCGGCATGATTTTTGGACTTGTACACTTACCCAAGGTTTGATTTACAGGTACCACGCCCATTCTGGCCTACAGCGAGCCGATGGACTTTATGGAGGGCTAGTAATCCACAAGCCCTCTGCTCCGGCAATCCGAGGGATTAGAAACCGAGGAGCATATACAGATGGCATGAAGTATCGGTACGAAAAAGAGCACTTACTTTTAATTGGAGACTGGTATCACCGTCCCGCAGGCGAGATCCTTGCATGGTATCACCATCCAGCTTCAAATGGAAACGAGGTACCCAACCGCTGCATAGCACGTGTAACTTCCAGATCTCGGCTCACCTGCTAACATATTTCTTTCTGATTATAATTTAAGCCCGTTCCTGACTCCCTATTGATCAATGGAGAGGGCAAATTCAACTGCTCAATGGCTGTCCCGAGACGGCCGGTGGATTGCATTAATAGCGGATATTCAACCCCAGAACTATATTTGGAGCCCGGTATATCGCATCGAATTAGAGTTGTAAACACAGGGTAATCTCTCCGTACAAACTCCGGCTTTCCCACATTCGCGTGGTACAGCGCCTGCTAACAAAGATATACAGATCCCTTGCCGGCTTTACTCTCGTATTCCAACATGGTGTCATCGACCTCCTGCAGGTTGACGGTGGAACAGAAGTGCAACGCCCATCTAAAAAATCCAAGGCTCAGTCCATCGGCATTCTATACCCCGGCCAACGAATGGATTTTATAGTTCGAAAAGCAGTAGCAAAATCAGGGCGTTCCTCGCTGACGGTGGAATTGGATCCAGAGTAAGCATACATCCCATTGTTCAGTATCGCCTCCCCACACTCTAACAGCAAACTCCAGATGCTTCAACTTCCCAAATCCCGCTCTAACCGATACCCAAACATTCCCAATCCTAGATCCTTCCAGGCCGCCTCAGTCCTCAAAGCACGTCTCACCATTATCAGCACAACCACTTCCCAACAATGAAATCCGCAAAGGGAACAAACGCATCGATCTTGCAGATGCAACCTCCACTACATCAGATGTATCCCAACTCCCCCTTAAGGCAGACCAAACCTTCGTCGTATACACAGTTGTAACCCGGCTAGCCCAAAACGGTAATTCAGCCTACGGATTCTTTAACCACACCTCATGGCGACCTCAATCCGACCCTCCTCATCCTCTAATCTCATTAGATCGAAGCAAATGGGACGCGAATCAATTCTCAATCTCAACCGGCAACGAGCCGGCATGGATTGATCTAGTAGTCAACAATCTAGACGAAGGACCTCATCCGTTCCATCTTGTAAGTTTGGTTCTCGGTTTCATATTTCTTCTGGTAAATAGATATACCAAGCTGACTATGATAAACCCACCCAGCACGGCCACGACTTCTATGTCCTCTCAGTATTCGAAGCAGACACCGGTTGGGGATCATATAACCCCTGGGAACCGCAGTTCAACCCCTCACCTGCACCACCGTATGATTTCTCCAAGGCTATTAGGAGAGATACGGTCCAGATTCCTCTTCGGGGACATGTGGTGTTGAGATTTCGTGCGGATAACCGTGGACTTTGGATGTTTCACTGCCATATACTGTGGCATTTGGCTAGTGGGATGGCGATGATTATGGATGTTATGAATGGTACCAGGTACGCCGGAGGGGTGGGCGCTGGGGAGCTACCAAGCATGGAGTCGTGTCAATACCTATCGTGATGTACTATTTACTGTCATTGAAAGAAATTATATGCGCTATTTAATTGTATACTAAGAATGGGAATCGAAATGAAATAGAATACATAAATGCCCTGTGAGACCCCCTAGTGTGTCAAATCCTTTGAAATATTGTATTTCAGCGCCTGTCTTCTTGCTCAAATAATACAATTGATAAAGGCGAATAAAAATCTTTTTGCATTAGAAATTAAAATGCTCGAGTGGAACCCGTTAATCATGCCGATGGACAGGGACAAAGAAAAGGTAAAACAAAGAATGTACTGTGAAGACAAGTGAAAGGGATTGTTGCGGGCTGCTTTAGTTCAGCTGTTACTCTATTCTTTTCTTGCCTTCTTCCATGAAACCAAGGCGAGCATTGCTGACGCCACGCTGGTGTCTTGCGGCTGGTATGAGGTCTCCGATAAGGGGGTCGTGGCTTGCTCTGCGAAGCGCATCCATGTAACCCTCCGACGCAGCGGCAGGTGTGTTGAGTTTGGGCCAGTTTACCTGTTGAAAATACGTTAATAATTGTATGGCACATCTGAGAGCCGAATAAGGAGAGTGACTCACGTATAGCATTCCGTGACGGTGGACGAAGCGTAGACACCATCCGGAAACAATAAGCCAGAATATAAGGAACAGTCGAAGTGGCCATGAGGATGAATCGGGTAGTTTCTGACTAAAAGTGGCAACGAGGATCATGAAGACACTGGCTGCAAGAATATATGGGATAGCCTGGATAATAGTGGGTCTTCGATCGGCGAAGAGGAGTATGTTAGCTGGGGTGTTTGGGGGAAGGTATGTTCCCAGGAACAAGTCGAAGCCATCTTGTCTTGGGCCATCCATAAAATTATTACGGATATATCTGGTGAGGGAGTTATTGCCGTCTTGAAGCATTCCTGCCTTTGTCCGCTCTCCAGTTCTGGTGAAGTCGGTTTTTAGAGCTCCGGTACCTGAGTAGGACCTTGACACAACATCCGCATTATCTGCCCATATATTTCGGAACAGGTTCTTGAATTCTGGATCGTCGGTTGCATCCTCTCCAGGTTTCAGTATCCCAGCATCGACCAGCTGACGAGTTAGTGTCCATCGAGCAAGCATGCTCTGTACAACGTTTGTTCTATCCAAGCAGTCCATACAATTGCTTCGCACGACACTAGACTGTTGCATTCTAACGTCCAGGGGGCCTGATGAGTCTCCAGGAGATTCAGTCCCACAGAAGTATTGTCCTCGTGTAAGTCCATCAGTGAGGCGGTTGAGCAGGAGCTCTGCTCGGTGCCATTTAAGGCCCTTTGTTTCATTGTGAAAATCAAAGTAAATGTAGTGCAGTCGGTCCAATGTCTGATCCTTGCGAGATGAGTCCAATGTATGTACTTTCTCCTCGGACAGTTGGTCTGATTCTGTGACTTCGGTGGATGAGGTGACCAGGGAGCGGACCAGTTGCTCATACGCACTTTTGACTTTTTCTTCTCTTCCCTTCTGGTTTACTAAATTGACAAGGTAATTCTCGCCATATAGCTGGATCTGCTCTAGAAAATGTTTTCGAGCTGCGGGTATCGCTGTATCGACTCCACGAACCTGAAGCTTCGGTGTATATTGCAAATTATTGACTTCAGCCCAGTATACCGGAACACTCCCTCGGGTTTGTACGAATGACAAGACCTGGAGGTCCATACCGTGCTTTTCACGCATATTTCCACCCAGACCCGAACCGCCAGCGAAGCCCGACATTCCCTTGGGCGAATCATTCAAAACGACGATTTGTTCGGTCTCATTATAGTTTGAGACATTGCCATTATCATCGATTCCACGAGAGAAGTATCGGGTGCCTCCACGAAATCTCGAGCGGCGGGTTATCAGCGCAAAAGTAAAGGACGTTGACTTGATCTTGGCAGGGGTTATGCGCATCATGCCAAACATCACAGGCAAGATATAAGGGTCCACGTCGGAAGCTTGGCCGGATCGTATACCTGCTCCGTCAGACATTCCAGATCTAAAGTCTATTAAATCTGTCTGGATAAAGCGATTCCAAAAGAACCGATCGTCGGCTCGTTTCCACATGGGAGCAGACGGGTCTGCTTGCGACTGGCGCTGGAAGCTGTTCGTGATATCAAGGGAGTAGGAGAAGTACATCGGACCGGTATGGAGTAATCTTTTAACTAAGTTGATGTAGGTATCTTCGTCTGGGTCACGGAGTACCCCTTCGCGAAGTGGGAGGAATTCAGTCGCAACAACTTTGTAGACCATGTGGCCTCTTAATCTTCCCATAGGTCGGGCCTTTGAAATGACGACAATGTATTTATCTAGACAAGTCAGTCTCAGTTTACATCAGAGCATTGTAAATAGTTTTCGTACCCAGTTTTAGCTTGATAACCCCTAGAATGCCAGCAATGCTAGAAACACGCTTAGCTTGACTTATGGCAGAGGCATTGTCGAGTCGGATATCGCCAGTCGGGCGCTCTATCACCAGACTAGGCGCAGAAGCAGAAGACGCAGATCGGAAGGCATAGTATAAGGGAGAAACCATGAGGTTGATATCACGGAAAGGGAGGTTCGGCGGCGCCATGATGGGAGAGGTATGCGCGCGAGTGTGGGAAGCTGACGGAGGTGGCTAGAAATTCGATAGTTGCGCCTTTAAAGCGATCAATGCATAACGGGGAGCTCCTCAGCTTTGTCCTTCTTGTCTGGCTGTCAAAGATCGAGGATGGAACGACGTTGGTGGTTGTTGTTAAGAAAAAGGGCTGATGGCTGATGATGTTGTGGTGAGGTTCGAGATGTGGCTCAGCAACTTCTCCTTCTTCTTGGGCCCTTCGTCATCTGATGGAGCCAACAAGGCAACCTTCAACAACCTTTTTTTCTCTCTCAAGAAACATCTCAAAGACCGCTTCTCACTCACGCCGACGACTCGATCTTGATCACTGTTACGCTCGTCGCTTCTGGCTGTTTCTTGTCTGTTCAGCTCCCTCATCTTCGCTAACCCCTTACACCAAATTCAACATGGCATCCAGAGCGCCTGGAGGAAGACCTGGTGCCAGATTCGCCCAGTTTAAGCTTGTTCTATTAGGTTTGTCTTCACCGTCTGCTATGGGATATGAGTGCGCCAGATAGCTGATATATCGTCTTATTCTAGGAGAGTCCGCCGTTGGAAAGGTAACTGACTGACTGACCGCATTCCGCTCTTCTTCGTTGCCACACATCAACCGGGATCTTTGATGCCTGCTCTGCTAACTCTCTGTCTCATCGTCAAGAGCTCAATCGTTCTACGGTTTGTCAAGGTAAGCTAGATTCGGTCCATATGGGTTTCGACCTGATAAAAACACGGCCTTGCCTTGCTAACAACCTATCTTCCTCGCTTCAGGACCAATTCGATGACTACCGGGAGTCCACCATCGGCGCCGCATTCCTTACACAAACCATATCTCTCGATGAAAGCACGACAGTAAAGTTCGAAATATGGGATACCGCTGGTCAAGAGCGCTACAAGTCCCTTGCGCCGATGTACTATCGCAACGCCAACTGTGCCGTGGTTGTCTATGATATCACCCAGGCTGTAAGCCATCCCCCCCACTCTATCACTAAAACTTGAAACAGCGTGCAGGACGGATACTAATGAGCTCTCTACACCCGTAGTCATCGCTCGATAAGGCAAAGTCATGGGTTAAGGAACTTCAGCGACAAGCAAATGAGAACATAATTATTGCCCTTGCCGGAAACAAACTTGATCTCGTAACCGACAGCCCCGATAAGCGTGCCATCGAAACCGCGGATGCAGCGGCCTATGCTCGCGAAGCCGGACTACTGTTCTTCGAAACATCCGCAAAGTCAGCCACCAACGTTTCGGAATTGTTCACCGCTATCGCAAAGAAGTTGCCACTGGATCAAGCCGGTCCCCGAAACCTGCGCTCTAACCCACGGCCTGGCGTAGACTTACGCCCAGAAACCACGAATCCGCAATCTACCGGCTGCAATTGTTAAGCGTTCGCCCTATGGCCCACTCTAATGGATCACAATTTTATATTTCGAATCGGCCTCCTAATATCCGGAGCGGGTATTGCGACTGGTGTTTTGTTTTTGGGGTTTCCTGATGGTATCTTTGGAAATAGCACGGGATATGTGGCGGTCTAGTGAGGAAGAGCTGGCATAGTATCTCGCTTCTATACGAGCATTACGGTATCAACAACTCGATCGACTACCTCCCTCCTTTGCGGCCCGAAGCTTCTCCCGTTGCATATTTCAACTCGATATCACCAGGCTTGCATTTTGTTAGACGGTGATATGATGGCGCCTGTTTTTTGCTTTTGTTTTTTGTCTCTGGTTTCATCTCCGTCGCTTTGCCGCTCTGGTGTTTATCTGGTATTCCCTACATGAGCCGCCCTCATTTTCCGCTTTTGTTATTTCATGCTTTCTTACCCCATCTTTCTTAGGTTGAGGAATTATAGTGAAACATGGCTACAGTACAAATAATCTATTCTCCCTTTAATTACTGAGGGCCTAGCTAATAAATAGACTTGTGTTCAGCTCTATTGCAACTGATATTACGAGAGTGGACAGATATATCAGCGTTCAACGACTTTAGCACAATTCTGATCAGAGTTTATGCAAGATATATCTGCCATGGGACATCTCAACATGACCTTTTGTGTAACGTCCAGTGTCGTCACATATTCAGCCTGTCCCACTTATACACTGCTTGTCGGTCAAGGTAATATACCTGCAATCGATATGGGTGGGTTTGAGGCGACAGACTTCTGGCCCTTTGTTAAAAGTCGCGCTGTCCTGACTAGTTACGAGTTAGGTACGCTTGAATTTGCCAAATATTCGGTTAACGACATTGGTACCGCGACTCCATCCTTGTAATTTACTTACCTCCGCTGTCAATTAGGCTAGTTGTTATAAAACATAACATCCTCCGTTGCCATCGTGACCGTTGCAGCTGATGTCATGCCCAAGAATTTCTACGGAATAAACAATAAAACATCAGTCATCTTTTCCCTTCTTTGTGCCAAAATGAATACAGCACAGCAGAGTGTAGGACCTACATGGTTATTTGTCCCGCTATCCCATGCTGTCGGGGTTGCAAACCACACAGCAATCCCGGCAACGGCCAATCCAGCTGCTAGTATTTGAACTTCCCAAGCCTCCTCCGGCGTTTCTTGGCCGAAGCATACTATTCTATTCCGATTCGTACGGAGCTATTGTTTACAGCAGCAACCCGGTCAGTCAAGATGTTCAAAGAGTTAAACACTCGGAGAGTCAACTTACCTTGATGGCCTTTCTATGACTGGTCGTGGAGACGGCTATCTCCGTGACGATCTCTCCACCCGGGCCGTCTATATCAAAATGATGCATACGGCAACCTGGTTCACTGTCCTTGTCCTGGATGGACGTAACATAACCAATGGGATCTACATTTCGTCCCGTACATTGCACGCTTAGGCCAAGTATGGCACCCGTTGGGTTGGGGTCCTTTAAGCTTCCTACATGGCTATTTACGCAGGCGGAAATGCGGCACACTTGACGAAACTGGTCAGTATTCTCGGCCCAGACCATGGCCTCATGAGGTATAAAGTCGTTTGGTACATTGGCCTCCTGGTGCACCGGTGCTGGGAAAGGTAGGACAGCAAGCCGGCAGTGACCCCATATCGGCGCGTCATGACTCGTTGGATACACGCGGCGACTAGGAGGATTATGGCTAAGTCTGCGTCTTGCTTCGTCGCTTGTTATCGAAATATTATTTGGGCGCCAAAGAAGGCGTTGGAGCTGGGGAATTTCCGAGAAGTCAGGTATAGTTGGTTTATGCGTATAATCGTTGCTCCCATCTGAATGATGAGGTCAATGCTATGGCGCAAGATACAAAATATAATGCCAAACTTACGTGGTGGGAAGGCGCACGATAGAACTCCAAGACGGCAGATAACACCATTCTAGGACACAAAAGTTACATGGTCAGCGACCAATAGGTAAACAGCAAGTCCTATGGACGCATGCATACCTCATTAACACTTCCGGTGAGGCCTACTAAAGGGTAATCAGGGGTCAACAGTGGCCGGTGGTTCCCCTCGGTCTGTCCCATGGGACTGACGAACTCCTGTCCAGCGGGCGGCTCAGTGTGGTCAAATAAGAGGGGCTGCGTGCAACTTGTTAGTTCCTCTGTCCTGAACATGCAATATTGATAGGGGCAGACATACGGTAATTCCCTTTATAGCAGTATGCTCACCCTGACCCAAGGGATCTATTCCGGGAATATAGAGGCACAAGCCCACCATGAAATCTCCTGGTCGAAGGAAGCTTCTTGTACAGATTGCATTATTGACTTGCTGCTCGATGTTAGGGCCACCAAAAATGCGTCGGTTCTCGCCGAAAGTGAGGCTCAATCCGATCAATTCATGATCGGAGTTCCAAAAGCACTCCAGCAGAGCTGGGTATTTTTCAACCTCATCCCAATGATAAAACCACTGTTTTGTTATCAAGCTTCCCACTTCTTGTGGGTGTGCAACAGTATATAACGGTCCGGCTTGCGCATTTCGCCGGATCCATTTAGCAGAATCGTCAGTTTCACTAAATACTCTTCCATGAGTCCACAAGGTATATTCGTCATAGATTGCCTGACAAACATTCCAAATACGCCGTCGATTAGCAACTACCATTAGTGGATCGGTCATGCCAAATTTGGTTATCGTACGCCCCATTGTCCACAAAAAAAGGTGTTTGAAGTTCATATTCGAGTACAGATGTTCTTGCAAAAGTTCATGAAGCTCCCAAAACCAAGGCATTCGTTTCTTAAAAGCAATCCGCCAGAAACCGCTGGGGCGTGTCGCTCTGTTGATAACCGCGGAGGCCTCTATCAAAGCCAACAGCGAGTCTACCGGCAAATGGCTGGTAATCTGATGTAAGATATCGTACGATAGCTGGCCGAAAGGGTCAGATATTGTTTTGTCCGCAAGGTTGATTCTGATAGAAGAGGTCCGAAAGTCATTCGAGTCAAGTATAGATGTCATATAACTCTTTACATCCATGTCATTTTCTATCGGGTTCATCACACAAAACAGAAGCAGCCGGGCTTAGCGTAAACGGCATTACCAGGAGGAAAATACAGGATAAATAGACAGTCGTACATACCTCTTCGCCAGGTTCGCTCCACCAAGATAGATCCTGCATTTCGACGGGCCCATAATCAAGTTTCACCTTCATATCGCTAATCAATTCCCCCAGCGCCTTGAAGAGCGCCTCCTTATCGAGGCCATGTATGTCGCTAGAGCCGGTTATAACACGAGCTAGCAGCTCGTAACAACGCTCGTGGAATGGAAATATCTCATTGACGCTTCAGCTAGTCAGTAAATAGAGTAGCATGGCTCGTTGAGTTGTAGTGAGACACATACCACTGAAATTGGCGCCCTGGCGCGTGGTTATTAGTGTCTGGAATCAACAGCTTGTCAGCTTCACTTCATAAGTACATCTTTCAATTTAATTTCTAAGGAGGGGGGAATACCATCAGCCTCCACTACCTCCAAAATCCCCTATGTGGTCACAAGTCTCAGCAAACTCTGGTGTGTAGATACAACGCTCATGGTGGGTTGGGATACCTACCCCATCAACGTATGTTAGAGGGCCGGATAAGAAAGCTCTAGAGGCCATCAGTTCCTCTATCATAATTTGGTGATTTGGGAGAAAATATCTGGAAAAAGGTAGAGACACACCTCCGTGCCCCTGAAGCATCGTAGGTGAAGCCGAGACCACGAATGCGTTTGAGCCACTTTAGGCCCTCAGCGGTGACGAGGGCGGGATTAAAGCTCTGGTATTCAAGATGGAATCGATTCGGATCGTCTAACTCAGCTCTTCGCCATTCAACAGAGAGGCGGCCATTTCCAGCTTCCAATGCCAGCCGCTTCTTGTCCACGCGGATCTGCCGCTGTAACAGATCTTCTGGATCTGTAGACCCGATGAGATAACGGCTGATAGTGGAATTGCAAATTACACAGCTCACATCATAGAACGCCATGGCGGGGGATGGTATGGCTAACAGAGCACAGTAAGGGGAATAACTATCAAGCTCGATATCTTCGATGATTCCAGGATATATGCAAGGTTGAAGCCTGCACAAGCCCCCGCCGGATGCAGGTGCGAATTAACCAAAAACCAGACAGGCAAATGCTAATCAGTGAACAGGGCCAGGTCCTCCATCAAAATCATGGACCTGATGCCATACGTGGACCTCAGCGTGGTGACATAAATTGGAATTCTCTTCCCTGAGGACACTCTGGCGAAGTGGATCGTGAGATTTCACACGCCAGTCGAGTGAATTAAATGCGTCGTTAACTCGCTGTTTGTCTGTCACCTCAGAAGCAGGAATCACCTACAGGGACATTCCGTGCTGTGAGAATTACCTATTAAAAGCCTACCAATCCAGCCTTTTATTTCGTCCTGGGCATCTTACTCGCCTTCAACCGACTAGACCAAAAAGCCTACGGGCAATGGCCTTAGTGGCCATCAAGCTCTACTCCATGAGACTGAGCACCCATCATGACTTCTGCCAGTGATCTGGTGGTCGACTACTTTAGCAGCCCATCGCCATCTCTTTCAGAGCACCTATATACAGTACTTCTATTACCGAGTAAGGCAAATTCTCCTCCTTGTCAATCCTGTAAGAGTTCTAAATTCTAACCTGATTTTATAGTCAAAGCAATATCTGCAACTCCGCAAGTTACCCCTTCACCAGATAATGAGTATTTCTTCCTTTCGACGACGACGATGAGCTTGGGGCATTATGACTTGCATTTGATCCTACTGTAAGCTAAGCTGCTGTCTCTTTCTCCTTACTGGATCTCCACTAAAATTCACCAGGGAGAGAGAACGAGTATGAAATTCTCACTTTTGGATGCTTTCAAACTATCTTGAGAGCTCATTTATCCAAAGTTGAATAATAATATTCAGATCTCATCGTGATATAGCACTTTCGTCTCCAGAGCTCTTAAGCACCCATGCAATATTGACCAAAATTTTACACGTCTCGAAGATAGCAAAAACGATAGAAAGACCATGCAGGATTGGGATGAACTTCCGTATCTAGTGTATGGCGATAGTGCCAGCTTTCACGATATTTCGCACGTCTACAAACCTGTAGTGGGCAGGATACGGCGCGCATTCCCCGAGCCAAACTTATTGTGGCAGGTGGTACCATTTCTTCATGGTGGTGCAGGTTGTATGGTTTAGATGCAGATAAGGTCGAGCCTCACTATCTCAAGCCTTTCTAGTAAGGACTGAAACGGTTCATGAATGCCTCCACATGTAATCTTGACTTCAATACAGTACGTTGGGTTCTCCCACTTTACAGCACATTATGTCACTAACTTTTGAGAATAGAAGATGGTAGATATTATTTGACAGGTAGCATTAAATATCATCCATAAATGACCGGCTTGTTTGGAGCTTGATCCCCAGAACAGTTTGTTATTCTCAAGTCTTTGCAGGGAATGCTTCGTTTCGACCTAAGGGACTGCCCAGAAAACAGCCTCTGTATAGACAGGTTCGTCGAAAATAGTATGGTGTCTTTCAATGGGTGTCCGTTCGCCCTGGCAATCTTCTTGTCTATATGCTGTAGGTTAGCAGCATGTCAATGTGTCTGGTTGAAAGGCAGCACGTACGCATTTAAGATAACACCAGGGACAACATTCGTAATGACTGCAGAAATCGGTCTATAAATCGTCAGATTAATTTGATGATATTATTATTATTCTTCTTCACACTTACCCTTGGTGATCCAATATATTGCAACTAAAGGGGCGAAGGTCTTGGGTATATGACACATCATCGATCACATATTGGATCTGGACAGAAGGAGTCAGTGAGGTTTTGGACTGTGTCGTTTATGGGATCATAATACATACATAACCTTGAGCAGTGACCGCTGAGGCGAAGAGGCCGGCAACTGTAAGGCTTAATAGACGCATGTTTATTTTTGGGAAATGACCACTTTGGTGGAACTCGACAATAGTCTATATGAAGTATATCTGCTGTTGATTGGGATTCTGTACCGAAGAAAACACAGAAGAATTAGGAGAAGTTAGGTGGGAGAAAGAGAAGTATATATAGGCCTGGAAGGCCTCCTTAGAGTCCAAAATTTGAACTAATATGCCAAGTTTTTCGATGCTTTGCATCGGAACTGTACGACACACAGTTATCACAGGGCCCTTGCCAATGGTCGAATTTTGCCAGCCAGCCACGAAAACAAAATGAAGAAACAAGAATACAAAGCATTGCGTGATATGGTAAACAAACAAGCTTATGAAGGGGACTTGGCTGGCTGATACAGAACGGAGAGCAAAAACGAGATGTAGGGTTAGCTGCAAGATATCCCCGAATAGTGATGCTTATCAGGCGGTCTAACATGCCTTCTATATCAACCAGTTGATATAGGTGTGACTTTCTGCCCACAAGGTAGTAGTCCCGGTTTTCAAACAGGTCTCTGCTAGAGAAATAATGGAGGTGCGGATTGCTGTGACACAGGTTAAGCCACCGATCATCCAGAACCATTCGATCAACCATGTTCCACACTGTTGTGTTCAGCATCCGGATACCAATAATCATGATGCTGTTTGCATGATAAGGTCGATGAAGGTATGGAATGTGCCCTGGCTCTAAGCGTCATTCCGCGGCTAGGATTCACTTCAGGACACTTGATCGTCTTTCCATGCTTCCATCGTCAAGGCTTGAGGGCAGTGATCTATGTGTGACTAAATGGTATCCGGGACGAAATCCAGTCCATAAGAAACTCAGACCTAGGTATTTCAGAGATGAGGGAGCCTTTCTCAAGATGCAGTGGTCCTCATTGGGAGCGACAACGCATACTGGAAGAATTTTTAAATGCAGATTGCCCTTTATATCGGGTAAACCCGAAATATAGGCGAATTCAAGCATGAGAGAGCATAGATACCATACCGGGCATCCCAAACTTGGATTCCACTCTCGTCTCGTGAACCGATGTTTCATTCATCCTGCTGAGTGGAAGTCTATGCAGAATGTGTATTGTCAGATGAAACCGCCCTGTGAGAGCTGGACCTTGGACTGAATGAGACATCTTAACATGCGAGCCTAATTTAGGCCAAAGTTGAATGTTGCAGTTCTTCCCTGCAAAGGTGTGAACGCTATATACCATCGACCGGCTCTGAGCGTGTTAAGAATTGTTCTATAGGCCTTCCAGAGATATAAGTATATCCCCAAAGAGAATACTGCAACTACTTGCAAGTAAGGAAGCCTGAGGAATCATTAACTGAAGAACAAAATCTCATGAATTCGAGGACGATGCACGTGATATTAAAATCTTGGCGACTACTTAGCTAATTATGGAAAGCGGCGTGGGGCTAGTCCGGATATAGATAGCTCAACCATTGATCAAGCTGGCTTAATAACCGCCTCTTAAAACGGCATGATAGCACCAAAAGTGTTCCGACACAGCGTAGCTTTGCTCGTTCTCCGAGTTGAATTATTCGACCTCATACCTACCCAGCGGCACCGTGGATCACAATGTTGCGCACTTCAATTGCGCCTAGGCGGGGGCTGGGCTCTTCAATCGCCCGCCAGAATACCGTCTGCCAATGGGTAAACCCATCCCGGACCCGTCGGGCCCTCGTGAGCCAGGTACGATGTCCCAGGCGTCATAACCCTTTGGCCGGCCATTGATTTGGCCCTTCTTGCTAATTTGCTTCTTGCATTATACAGAGATCTTATTCTAACGGAGGAAGAGGAAGCTGGCCGTCTAAATCCTTGGGCTCGCTCGAAAAATTTGCCCCCCACGGCAGCAATGCTTCAAAGGCGGCGTTCACAACAAATGTGGCTCTACGAGGTTCGACTGACTCAAGTCCACGATCACCGCCCTCTCCATCGTCTGATTCAGTTTTAGCCTCAGAAAGTGTACCGAAACCAACATCATCTCCTACCGCTCAAGGTCAGACTTCCCCCGGTTCCTCGATAAACCCCCAGGATCCACCTAATATTCGAAAAGAGCATATGAGCAGCCCTCCACCACCATCGTCGCCCACCCCACCTAAGAAGCCTACTGGTCGATTTCGCCGATTCCTGATATATCTAACCCTTACCACCGGCCTTGCTTATGCGGGCGGTGTATGGTGGTCACTCAGATCGGACAATTTCCACGACTTTTTCACAGAATACGTTCCATATGGCGAAGAGGCGGTGCTGTATGTAGAAGAGCAGGATTTCCGTCGACGATTCCCAAATGCTACTCGACAAATCAGTCGCCAGGGTGCATCCCGAGATGAAGGGCGGAAAGTTAATATCCCAAGTCAGAGCGGTGTCTCTTGGAAGGTGGCCGACGAGGAATCTAAGGGAAGCGATGTGACTGCCAGAGGTAGACATATGAGCGCCACGGAACCCGACACGAAGTCGTCTACTACTGAAAAACCGAAACCCAAACCTCAACCTTCGCCGGTCGAGAAGAAGAAAGCAGAGGAGGTGGAGGTTGCTAAGCATGAGAAACCTAAGCAAGAGACTCCAGCCAAAGATATCAAGATCGATGTCACCGAAGATTCTAAGGTTCCTGCTGTGCCCACCGTTACCTCAACCGACCCTCTAAAGCTTGGTATCCTAGATGACCCGACAGTACAGGAACTGGAGAGGGTCGTTAATGACCTGATTATGATCATCAACGCTGACCATTCGTCCTCCAAATTCTCTGGTGCACTTGCCAAGGCCAAAGAGGGTTTCGAGAAGATTGGAGAGCGCATTGCTTCCATACGACATGACGCTCATGCATCTGCCCAGGACGAAATTAACGACGCACAGAGACAGTTCGATGCATCAGCCCTTCAGCTAATTCAACAAATCGACGCAAATCGCTCTGAGGAGGCGGCACGATTCAGAGAAGAATTCGAGACTGAGCGGGAGAGGCTCGCGCTCTCCTACCAAGAAAAGATCAACACCGAGATCGAGAGAGCAAATCAAGTGGCTGAACAAAAGCTACGGAACGAGCTTATGGAGCAAGCGATTGAATTGAACCGCAAGTTCCTTGCAGATGTTGAGTCTCTTGTGGAAAAGGAGCGGGATGGACGCTTAAGCAAACTCTCCGACTTGAGTTCAAATGTCGCAGAACTTGAGAAGCTGACTGTTGGGTGGAATGATGTGATCAACTTGAACCTCAAAACTCAACAGCTCCAAGTCGCGGTCGATGCCGTCCGTGCTGCCTTGGAAAGTGAACTGCCCAGGCCATTTGTTAATGAACTAGTGGCTGTCAAGCAACTTGCAGCAGCTGACCCTATAGTTGATGCCGCGATCGCTTCTATAAGTCCCGCTGCCTATCAACGCGGTATTCCTTCTTCCGCCCTCATCGTTGAACGATTCAGGCGGGTAGCCAATGAGGTGCGAAAGGCTAGCCTCTTGCCTGAAGATGCGGGCATTGCCAGCCACGCCGCTAGCTATGCTCTGAGCAAGGTGATGTTCAAAAAAGAGGCCTCGACCGACGGAGATGATGTCGAGAGCATCCTTACCCGAACCGAAAACTTCCTTGAGGAAGGAAATTTTGACGAGGCAGCTCGTGAGATGAACACACTTCAGGGTTGGTCGAAACTCCTGAGCAAGGACTGGCTCGCAGATGTGAGAAGGGTTTTGGAAGTCAAGCAAGCTCTAGAGGTATGGTTATCTCCCCGTGATTTTCCTAGTGGATTCCTTTGCTAACATGGTATCTCTCTTTCGCACACAGATCATCGAAACTGAGGCTCGTTTGAGATGCTTACAATTGGAATCATAAGCTCATAATCTCTCAGTATCTTGTCAATATCAGATATGCCTCCTTTGCAAAACCCTCTTTTTAGATTTCCTTTGTGATGTAAAACATGGCTTGTCTCACTGTACGTATTATTATATTAAGGGGAAAATAAATAGCTAGCAACAAAATATCAAGCACCTCTTGAATTCCTTGAACATAACGAAGCCACTGGTTATGTTCCTCTCTTCACCTTCCAGCATCAAGGGAGAAATTATCCCTGAGGCGATCAGGGCTGTTTGCAGTGTTTGCCCTGGCTGACCCACCTTCTTTCTTGCGACGCGCGAACTTCAAGGCGGCACGACGACCAAATGGCAGCTGACAGCCGTCTTTGATACTTCTCTACAAGATGCTCTCCTTTGGCCTTGAGTGCTTGTTGATGTATTCGGTCGTCAAAGGGTTCAAGTAGCGTTATCTTTCCCTTCCTCACTTACCTCCCGTACACCTAACCTGTTTACCGGTTGTGAATCTAAATCCCGATCAACAAACCGACAGATGACCTCCCAAAGCCATATTGCTGAACCGGCACACAATGAAACATATAATGGCCTTCACAGTACTGAAGGCCCCTCAAACCTGGGTGCGGCCAGGGTAGGATTGTCAGACAACCGGTCGTCGCGACACAGGAGGCATAGAACCCAACCGAGCAGCAGTTTCCGTCTCGGGCCACCCTCGAAGCCGAGAGCGCAACAATCTAATAATAACGGTGAATTCACGCAGCATGGTGCGAAGGACCAAAGGGGTTATTGGGGATCCGGAAGTCGAAAACGACAAGCCGGTGATAATGACCTAACGATTCCCAAACGGCATTCGAGACATTCGCACTACTACGACCGCGACCGTGACCGTTCGTATAGACCATTACTCGGAAGCTCCCCTCTAGCCTATAATGTACCGCAAACACCAGAGGCAGAGTCATCCTCAAGCCGCGATGTTTCTACAGGTCACATTCAGAATTCCCCTGCTGTCGGGCTGGACAGCGATCCGGCTGAAATGGTTAAACTGGCATTGAGCCTCAATGAGTCTAGAAAACGATCGTCTTTGGGCCGCAGTGCTACGGGTGGGACGCACCGCAGGAGGACAATCTCAACCGGGCTTTCTCACTTAAAGGCTGGAGATGGCTTTGGCTCACCAAACGCTGGGGAGGGTGATTGGCAGTTTATTGGGGGTTTGGCCCATCATGACACAACAGGTGATAATCAAGAACAATCACCAGATACCTTGAACAGATCTTCTCTACCATCCGCCGTGGCTGCTAGCTTTGCGAACACGGACCTAAACCCTCCTGACTTTTCCGCCGCCACATTAGCAAGAGCTGAGAAGGCACGGAAGCATTTTGAGCTATTTGAGGAATATTTGCGTCTTCTGCCCCATCTGCCTCCGCTACCGACTCACGGCGGATCACTTTCGGCGACCGATAATGAGTCTACGATCAAAACCAGAGACTACAACCCACTTCAATATATCCGTAACAGCAAAGTCCGATATCGAGACAGAAAACCCCTTGATTCCCAAGCTGAAGGCTGGGACGACACGGAAAAGGTCAGAGATTGGGTTGATGAGGTGGTCACCAATTATGGCTTGAGCCCACACAAACCTAACGAATGCCTTCAATTACCACCGCTTGCAAGCCGCAAAATCGAAGATTCGGGGCCTCAGGTGCATGACAGCCTCCAGCCTAGCAAAAGTAATATCAGTGACTCGGGCCGGCCGCGTCGCCCAAGGAGGGACTGGTTCACGTCACCGTCCGATCTACTAGCTGATGCCGCATGGCTCGAGACCGGAGATAACAAAACGAAAATTGAAGATGCGAATGGTAATAAGCTCTTTCCTTCCAGTGTGAAGTTAACGCCAATTCGGTCAACCGCTCTTCCAGAACCGACCGCACCAGTACAGGAAGAGAGCCCAAGAATAGAGGACGACAATTCTCTTCAATCTCTACAACCAACGGACGCATTGCCTACTTTTACCTCGGTCAGCGATTCCACAAAACGCGGTCGCCGAAAGCATCGGCTCGCGCACTCTCTACATCTTACCCCTAGCCATAGCCATTCAAGAACTAGAAGCACCTCAGGGTGGCGAAAAAGGTCCGCTAGTGCTTCTTCCCGATGCAGCTCAGGCAGCGATAACGAAAGCCATCACTGGGGCAAAAAGTTCTCGCGACTCAGTAAAAAGCATTCGGCTCACGGGGGGAAGGAAGAGTCTGATCTAGATGCAGCTTCTGTGCAGCCGGATTCGCAGAGCAGCCTAGGCGCAGAATCAAACCGTTCGCCAGGTAAATCCCGTGGGTTTAGGAGGCGTACTTTACTTCCACCCCTTGATATTGAGAGAGCTCATAGCACATCGCCATTGCATTCCCCTAGTCGTACTGCTTTCGCCCCATTGGCTTCAAAGGAAAAACACGAAAAGCCAAGCGCTCGTGCTTCCATGGAGGAAATCGATACAGCTCAGAGTTCCCCTGCGCAGCATAATATGCTTCCAAGCATAACAATAAGCCTGTCGCCTACCCAGTCTATGTCTCCTCTAAGCAGTGGTCGCCCCCTGTTACAGAGCACAAGGCCATTGCATGAAAGATCTGATAGCAACACGTTCAATGCCGTACTTTCTTCGCCTCCTAGTCAATCCAAAAAACCAGGAATACGCAGAACCGAGAGCTCCCCTACCAAGATGCCTCGTGCCTCAAATCATCAAGAATCGAAAATCCGGGGTATGTTCAAGGGCGGTAGAATAGCTGAAATAGTTGGAAACGAAGTCTCAAAAGTTGGAGACTTTATCCGCAAGAAGGAGCACTCGCGCCAGTCATCCTCAGCTTCAAGCATCCTATCAGAACTAGACCAGTCCCAGAATCATGAGATAACTGATATAGAAAATGCTCAAGCTATCGGGGAATTCAGTCATCTGCGAAGCGTCCGAAGCTGGGATTCACCGAAGTACCAGCCCCCAGTGCTTCACGGGTTCGCACCGACTCGCCGGAGCAGAGACGGGGATCACATCCAATCTCATCCCGCGCGACAGGCGCTCACGTACTCCAATGACTACTCACAAGGCCGAATTGCTTCGCCATTTAAGCGCAATAGCAGTTCACTTATAGCTTTAAATCCTCTCAATGGCGGTGATAGTATTCGAGAATCGCCCGGCGTTGCCTCGCATCCAGATTCGAGGCGGCCCAAGCTTACCAATGTCAACCGTATATCTTCCCGCAACATCTCTAAATATCCCGACTCTATCAATATAAACAGGCGAGAAATTGCGCGTGTCCGCGCTCGCTTATTATCGATAGGTGTGAAAGCTCTCGAACTCCGCCGCCATGCAAATATGGCTCCAGGCATATGTTTTGAATCCTGGGTCAATGGCGAGCCGACTTTCGACGCCGCAGCACCATACATTGCCTGCTCGGAAGAAACTATAATGACCGCTCAAAAGTTTGTCACCGCATTCGATAATAAGGTTACGGAGGCTCAGGGTTCTTTGATGGATTTCTCTACTTCTAAAATTCCAGGGTTGAAGTCTGATCTGGAGCGATTGGAGCGTTTCTTCGAAACGTCAATTGCCCCCCGTACCAATGACATGGTCACCGACCTAGACGACATGACAAACGAGGTTTCAACCACAGGAACTCTTGCGATAAACCAACTCCATGAAGCTCTTGATAAGGGCATAAGGAAGCGAAATCGCAGATTTCGCTGGGCTAGTCGTTTAGGCTATGTGTTCCTTGAATGGGTGCTAGTCGGCGTGATGTGGTGGGTTTGGATGGTAGTTATGGTTTGGAAGGTCTTTCGCGGTGTCTGGAGAGGCACCGTGTCGGGCATTAGATGGGTTTTATGGCTTTAACCCTGGTATAAGATGTCATGCCTGGAATCATTCTAGCTGACCCTCTCGCCCACCTGTGCCCTTGCCCTCTTTGAGATTTTCGGATGCAGTCAGTAAATATTCCATGGCTGAGCTTTCCACATGTTCCCTATCATATGTTTATAACGGCCTTGACGCGTTGATTTGCTCATTTATTATGTCTTGCTCTACTTGCCGAGATACCCCATGCATTTCTTTCAGCCCTATTGCAATCAGCTGTCTTTTCATATGTTTTGAATGCCTTTGAAGCTGTTTATCTTGTAGCATTCCCTTGTTCCACTCTGGCTTATTGTTATGTTTGAGCCTTTAGAGATACCCTCTTCTATATATGCATGCCTTCCCGCCTTTTATCTAGCATCCCTTTTTACCATTTTTTATACTGTTAGGTCATTTTTATTCAGAGGAATGAAAGGTGTTTTCAATTCTCCATTCACATACTGCTTATCCTTTTTTCTTCTTCCTGATCTTTTGACATGTGCCGGGAAATGTTCAGTCTATTTTGCAGCTTTGGCATCTTTGCTATGATTCTTTTGCCCCAATATGTGAGATTCTCCGTCTGTATTGATGGAGACGTCTTGATAGATCTCACCCCTGGGAGGCCTTTCACTTCACTGAGCTCCTTATTCATCGCTGATATGGATATATTATAAACAGCTCTCTTGAAGAGGATATGTCTATCCTACATCAAATGGTGTCTTACCCTTTGCAAACACAGCGCAGCCTTTGTCTCCCTGAACGATAGCAGTCACTTACTACTTCTGCTGGGCCAGGAGATATTACCACCGAACATTCTACTTATACTCACTCTTCACTATATAAGATAGTGCTCAAGCCACTAGAAACGATGGACGGTGAAGAATCTAAAGGGACAGGAAGTCGACATGCCCGGCTTCGTGGTGCCCTCCTGAAGTCAGTCGCCTGGCTCAAACCCAAAAAAGGCTACATGAGAACAAGATCAGTAGACTCAGGCAGACAAATCCCAGGAGCAGAGATATCCCGAGAAGTCGAAGCCCAAAATCCATCAGGATCTGTTGGGGAGCAGCGAACGCGGTATCGTGCTTCAGTAGAAGTTCCCGCGAGCTCACTCTTGGCCGGTGACTTTCACGTCCATTTCAACCACGGTACTGCTGCTGCTACTATCCAAGAAGTGCCATCTTCCCTCAATATGCGTCAACAATGTCACAGTTCTGACTCCTCGAGTACTTCTGACCCAGTTCATAAGCAAGAGCAAGAACAGCCACAGACACCCGATATACAACAACCGTCACCACCACAACCTCAACCACCACCAAGGCAACAAGAGCCGGCCGAACATCAGAACTCCTCCCCTTCCACTCCCCATATTAAGATGGACGAAATCGAAAAACTCGCTCTCCAAAACATCATCCGTCGAAAACTGGAAGAAGGCATCACTAGCATCGACCTTGGAAGATTCCTCGTCGGTAATTTTTTCAACGCCGACCAACCCCTTGGAAGACTCGTAACTAGCCTGGTAAATAGTCAAGTTCCCTATTCTGAAATCGCATATACGGTCCTTAGTGTCCTGGAGATTACAGTCACGGATGGTATGATGTCTCAGCTAAACCAGCGGGATACCAGCGGCACCAGGTTCTATGCTCTTCCAGTTGTGTCGGGGAGCAGCTCGGTAGCCAATTTTGGGTCTGATCAAGGTCATCATCGCGAAGTGAGGGGGACTGAGCCTACTTCCCATAGAAACTTGCCGAGACCAGTGTCAGATTATATTCGGCCGCCCATTCCACCACGCCACGCTTCTGTGTCTAGAAACGCCCGTCAGCTACGGTATAGATCTCATGTTGCTCTTCCTCCACCACCGCCGCCGCACGGGAACCCATGGAGACCACATGCCAGCGCGGCCAACCCTGACCGACTATCATCATACGTCCGTTCGCCAAATGTCCCCAATATCGAACAGAGCAGTGAGCATGGACGCCGAAGTGTCAGCTCCGGCGATATAGATGAACCACCCATTTTGCGTCCCCCGACCTTGGAACGCATTCATCGCGGCTATTATGACGAAGAGCTAGACTCTGTGGAACAAAGCTCTTACTCTAGCGAGCGGTACAGAACTCGATACCATTAACACGACATATAGCCACGGTGTAGAAGCTGTGTTTTCAATATTTTGAAAATCGTTTATTCTATGGCCTTTTGAATTAGTTGGATTGGAAAGGATCAATTAGCTACCAGGCGTTGGTAGATTATTATATAACCGAACCCAGTGATCTCACTATATACCCCATTGAATCGAAGCAGTTAAAGGAGATGGAAATACCAAAATTAAAACCAAGGCATAATGCGAGAGTAGTTCATTTCTAAACTATGCATGCAGCTCCCTATGCTACTGAATCAAGTTCAACTTCTTTCCAATCCACCCTCCCTGGTATTTTTAGCTGTTTCATTTATCCAAAAGCTCTAACAAAACAGCACTATTCTTAGAACCCTTCAACAGTTATCCACTCTTAGGACTATCCACATTCGGTTGAACAGGCGTTAAACAACCTGGCACATCCTTCTGTGCATCAGTGCAATCCGAAGGCCCAGTATATGACCGCGACTGACTCCCTGAGCGCCTCCGTAGCGTCGACCGTAGCCTGCGTCTAAGTCCCATGGGCTTCTCCTCAGCATCACTCGAGGACATACCTCGACGACGAATATTGAGAGACCGGAACCGTTTCAACCAGTGTGCTTTGGACTCATCGCCATGGTTCTTAATTTCACTTCCCAAAGATTTGTCGCCGTTACATTGCTCCTCCTCCTCCTTGCTCTCAGATTCCCCGTCACCCCCGTTAGGAGACTGTTTAACCCCATATATCCTCTCCTCTTTATCTTCTCGAGCCGGTAAAGAAGAGGGAATGATCGACTCCGGAGCTCTACCCAGACAAAACCGACACACCTCGTCATGTATTCCAGCCGTAACAGGGACACCACCCGGTAATCGATTCAATGGAATCACACCAACCTCTGGATCTGATTCCGAGTCCGAATCAGAAGATATACTTGCATTACCCGCTCTTATGGGAAGGATACTCCAGACCGGCGGCCTATGAAAATATTCACCCTGACGTCTTCTCCGTGCAATTGATCCGTTAAGAGATCCAGATACGGGTGTTCCGCCTTCATTATCCAAAAATGTCCGAGGTAACTGGTCGCCGGTTTTCGATAATGGAGAGGGAGTCAACGGTGGCGACGATTGCATTAACGCTGGTACCGGCGTTGGTGTCCGTACCGGTGGTATTGCAGGCTGTTTGGGCCCATCCTCAATCCGTTCATGTTGGAGCTTTCCTGAGCCTGGTACAGAGGAGTCCTGTGGGCTTCTATGCCTCATGGTGTTAATTTTCGTTTAGTAGCGGGAAACGGTGTCCGCCTCATCACCGACCTTTGGACTAGCATTGATCGCCGTTTTTGGAAATTCGAACACTCTGCAAGGACGGTTTCTTCGCTGTTTGTATTCGCCTTTGCCTTCGCTGTTGAGGATTGTTCTTTCTTTGATCTTCGGAAGCTGGGCATTGTCGGCGATTGATGCGGATATATGATTCGTATTTTGATGGAGGTTATGGCTATAATTCTTATAAGTGATGGAATGGAATGTATATTCGATGGTGGGGATTGAAATGCCAGCTCTGGGAGTAGTTGTGCGGTCTTATATTTCTAGATATCTACGGGTAGGAATCAGGCCTTGTAGCATAGGATGGAGGAAGTTACGACAGGAGGACCGGGACAAATGGCAGGTTCACTCAGTAACAACAGAAGTTAGATATTGAAATAATACTGTATAAATATAAGTTGAATCCTGATATAAGCCGGAAGAGTGACAAGCTGTAAAGTGTATCCCGTACGAGACGGGAGAAGAAAAATTCATTCAGACATATACCATTATATACATAGGGCGCATCATCCCATCCCTAAAAATGCCATGCTAGGGCATCATGGCCTTTCCCCCGTAGTGTAGAGGGATAGCTGCTATAGCTAGTGAGACCCTGGGCCTCAAAATCCTGATATCCAAGTTGGAAATTAGGATAGCCACCAGGGCGTGCCACGAAAGAAAGTTAGGTAGGTAATTTATACAAGTGAAGTAAGAATAAAAAGCTGTAGGGCAAGTGAAGAAGAACAGGGTATCTAGTCTTGAGGATCGGGCGGTTTGGGTGGCGGCGGTGAGGTATCTGATTGAAGGGGACTCGTTGACGGTTGATTATCATCAGAGTTGTGCTTGATATCATCGTCGGGCGGCTGAGGATCATGATCATTATTCTCCTTTTGATCTTGCTCTTGTGTATGCTCGACTTGTGGAATCTGGAGTACAGGTAAGAAGATGCACTTTACGGAAAGAAGTTTTGTGGATGGAGGATGTATATTTACCTCGTCTTCGTCGACATCTATGCTCAACCCTCTCTTCCGAGCAAGGTGCTTCGCGGCAAGTCTTTTCTGTTCAAGCTCCTCTTCCTCTTCTGCTCGAGCCCGTTCCTCCTCCCACTTCAAGTCTTCGAGAGTGGGGATGTGAAGAGAGCCAATGACCTCAACCTCGGAAGTAGAATTGGTAGATGACTTTAGCGTCGCTGTACTCCTCTTCAGTCGTTTCTTACCCTTTCTATCGCTGCTCTTCGACTCCCGAGGGGAGCTTGTCTCCTTTATCGAGGAGTCACCGGTATGCCTCCTGATTATAGATATATCGTCGAGAGTGGGATGGGTACCACGGCGTTCCAACGCCATTGCAAACTCATCGTCTAGAGGTACGGCATCCTCTTCATCATCGCTAGGTATGAGATCACCTCGCGAGCGTAATGAATTGCTCGTCTCCCTTGAAGATTGTGTCCCACTCCTCCCCCTCCCTTGTTTCGAGTGATCGTCTTCACTCTCATCGCTTCCCTCCAGGAGCGGTTCGTGCTCCGGCTCAGCGCGTTTACCCAGCCCACCGGGATTCTCCTGCAAGTCCGCGGCAGACGGTCGATACCGAATCCCCCTTGCACCAATGCGCCAAGGGAAGCGCTCTAGAAAGCCCAAGAACGACGAGCTTGGTATAACGGTAGGATCCTGCCTTTCATCGTGTGGCGCCGACGTTCGCCTCCTCGCACCATAGCTCATGCGCCGGTTCTTGTTACGGGGTTGCTCGTCAACACCACCGCCGGTATGACTGCTGCTCCCAGCTAATAGTCGGTCAAGCTCATCGTTTCCCCAGCCCAGTATACCACCGTCACCGGAGACGCTTTCGTCATAGTCCCAATCGTCGTAAAAGTCAAATATATATTCCACCCTCCCACTGGAGCGTCCACGTTTGCGCCGGCGTAGTTGATCGTCACGATTTGGGAAACAAGGGGAAGTACAAGCGCTGAGACAGCTGCGGATTCCAGAGACGCAGGGATCGATGTAGTTGTGAGAGAAGGCGTAGATACCTTCTTGGGCGGATTCGTTGGCGGACTCGAGGTTCTGGGAGATTTGGTTGATTGTCTGGCGGATTCTCGGGTCGCCCGGACGCATGGTGAGCGGTCTAGAGTGGTAAGATGATGTGGAGAGACGGTGAATAGAGGAAGGGTAGGTTAAGGGTGTGAGTGAGGCTGGAGATCAGGCTCGGTGGTCAAGGGCCAAGCCAGAGGAACGGGAGCCCCATGCGACGCAAGACATACAGAATGCAAAAGGAGATGTTCTATGCAGATTCTATTGATAGTTCCGAGTGAATAAAAGCAGTTTCGAGTGGTGGTTTCGGTTGGAATTTCGACTTTGGAGCAAGACGAGAAGACCATGGAGGGACCAACCGAGAAGGTCGAGATGCGATGAAATGACGATGTTCACCACATGGCGATTACGTCAGGATTCATCGTCCTTCTACAATCGTTTACCAGGGAATATTGGAGTATACGATGGTCACTCATGCTTGATACGATACAGAAGATGCCTCACTATATTCGCTTCCTGAAGGCTCCCAGGCTATCCACAAAACACGGGCGATACTCAGTTTCATCTCTCATCACCATAACCACGGATCTGGGTGACTCGTTCCTCGCAGAAGATGTCCAGCTAACAGCAGTTCTACACATCAATCCGACTCCCTCGTCCTCGTCCTCGTCCTCTTCTCCCTCTCCCTCTTCGTCTTCCTCCTCCTACCTTCGCAAGAATATCCTCTGGACCGCCAGCCTTCGCCAACTTCCCATCTCCTTCGAGGCTGTACAACTAGCTTCAGACAACAGTGTCGTGCAGCTCTCAGTGGGACCAGCGAATCAAACAGCCGCATCTGAAGCAAGAGCTGCAGATAGGCTGACATCCTCGCTCCTCTCAGCGTGGAGTGCACCCTTTGGAGGCCCGCATGGCCCCCAGGCCGACAAGCTGGTCCTGAGACGCCTCGAAACTCACCACCAGGCTCGAGTAGAACTGCGCATCTGGGAAGAGACTGGCAACAGCATCGCGAGACACATCTGGTAAGTCTAATATTAACAGAATAGTTATACTTTCCTGTTTTATGCCTGCTTATGCTTTCCCCATCTTTACGATCGCCGCGATTCTGCAAGTCAGCAAAGCTTCGTGCGTATATTCTTGAATAATAGTAGCGGTAATAATAATAATGATTGAGATAAATTAATAATATGAATAAATCATGCAAGAAAAGGGACGCGTCTATAGCATGTTTGGCATTATACGAAGATATGCTGGTCGGCGATCGAGATACAGATACCAAAACTACCAGCATCGACATACTCCGCCAACACCTACGGCGACACGATGAAACAACTCCTCTAAACGTACTCGAACTTGGCTCCGGTTGCGGGATAGCAGGCATCGGCCTCGCACAACTCATCCCCCATACGAACGTGCTGCTCACCGATCTCGAAGAGGTGCGCGAGATCATAGAGCGAAACATCGGCTGGGCAACACCGGCAGAAGGGTCAAGCGTTCGGTTCGATGTGCTCGACTGGGACGAAAGCGTTCCTGAACAGATCTTTAGCACATCTAGCTCGGAGTCAGGGTATGATCTCATCTTGGTATCGGACTGCACGTATAACAGCGACAGCCTCCCAGCGCTGACAAGAACCCTGACGAGCGTGCTGCAGCGGTCATCGTCTCGCGAGGCAGGCGTGGTGGTATCGCTGAAGAAACGACACGAGAGCGAAGGGGTGTTTTTCGAGCTGATGCAGCAGGCGGGGATGCAGGTATGCGGGAGGTACAACGTTTCACTGCCTACAAGTGCTGCCGAAGATGTAGTAGATGCAGCTGTGATGGTTGAGATGTACTATTTCAGACTAGAGTAATAACCTAAAGATGATAAGAGTTCTGTAATGCGAGTCTATGTAGGTCGCACGTTGCACAACGGACAGAGTATGTCTATCCAGCAGACAGCACCAATCGGCTGCACATAGACAGGAATTATAGGAAAAAGAAAAGAAAAAGAAAAAACGTCTCGGGTATCGAGTTTCAGGCCCTTCTTTGGGGATTTCGGCGATTTGGTACCGTTTTGGGCAACAGGGAACTCCGCAGAAGGAAAGACGAAGCCAAAAGCGCAGATCTGGAAGAGAGAAAAAGAAAAGAAAAGAAACCAGCGTGTTCGTCGGATAACGAGTGGGGAGATATAAGAGCAGAGATGTTATGCATGAAGGACAGGGGCGCATCACCGGCAGATCCTGGAGTCGGTCATCGAGAGACGGTGTCTTTGTATGTATCTGTATCAGTATCTCTCTGGTGATTGTGGTAGTAGAGAGAGTAGTAGTAGTAGTAGAGAGGAGAGTGGAATAGGAGTAGACAGCAGGACAACAGACGAAAGAACAGTATAAAAGAAAAGAGTAGAAAAGAGCAGTAGAAGAACAGTAGAAGTAAGAATAACTATGTATGCATACTATGTACATGTAGAACTGCCGAACTGCAGAAAAACAAACATCGCATGTATTATTCGTAACAAACGTTTGCCGAGAAAGTCAAGGATATCCCACTATCAAATATTTTCCACCACCACATCACAACTTCTTCTCCTCCTCATCCTCACCATCACCAAACATCTCAGCCTGTCTTCTCGAGAAGGCTCAGCTATATATGGCTCGCGATCTCCCGTCTCTGAATTCTTCTTGTTCATCAATCAACTCCAACAAGAACAATCCTCAATCAAAGACTAGCACTGTCTAGCCAGTCCAGCTCTCCAACACTTCACAACAACAACACAACAACAACTCATTCACAACACTCCCGCCTTTGGGAAACCACCCCAAAGGCTCATTGCATCACGGCCTCAGAAACAAAGAGTCTTCTCGTCTCGTTGCTCGATCTCCGTGACCTTCCAATCGCTCCCATAGTCTCAATCCCTCTGCGAACCACCTATCTCAACCGCCTCGCTCCCTCTCTTTTGCGCGACCAGCTTCTTGCTCTCGCCGTTTTCTCCCAATCTCTTGAGCTGCCGCATAGGACTACTCTACAGGTTCTTCCTCTTCCAGAGGAAGAGTCAAGGAGGCCGGGTCCAGTGAACCACCCCTCCGACACCTTTCGTCCTCCCTAACACGACTTACACCCCCTAACCACAACAACACCCCCTCTAACAGAGTTATGGCATCTTCGACCTTCGCCCCTGGTAAACTCTACGTTGCTGATAGCTGCTACGAAAATAATAAATATACCAGTTCTAATCATGGCCCTGTTGATTTCGCCGAGGCTCGCGCTGCCTCAAAGGAAATCGTTGTCGATGTCATGAAGAACAAGGCTGCCGGCATTGATGTCTCCAACTGCTTCCCCGGTGAAGAAGATCCCTTCTACGTCGCCGATCTTGGAGAAATCTACCGCCAGCACCTTCGCTGGAAGACCAATCTTGGCCGCGTCAAGCCATTCTACGCCGTCAAGTGCAACCCAAACCCACAGGTCCTCCGCCTTATGGCCCTCCTCGGCAATGGCTTTGATTGCGCCTCAAAGGCCGAGATCGATCTTGCCTTGAACGCTGGTGCCGACCCCAGTCGCATCATCTACGCTCATCCGTGCAAGACAAAGTCTTATCTTCGCTACGCCTCCAAGGTTGGTGTCAAGCAGATGACCTTTGACAATGCCGACGAGCTGTACAAAGTCAAGGAGATGTGCCCCGATGCCGAGCTCTACCTGCGCATCATGACCGACGACTCCGCCAGTCTCTGCCGCTTGAGCATGAAATTCGGCGCCGCTCTCACCTCCGCCCGCTCGCTTCTCGAACTCGCCAACGAGCTTGGCCTCAAGGTGGTCGGAGTTAGCTTCCACGTCGGATCCGGTGCTGAGGACCCCAAATCGTTCCTCAAGGCCGTCCAGGACGCCCGCTATGTCTTTGACGTCGCTTCCGAGATTGGATACAACCTCCACACTCTCGATGTCGGCGGTGGATTCACCACCGAGACCTTCGAGCCATTCGCCGAGGTCCTCAGCGATGCGGTCGATACCTACTTCCCACCGCACATTCGCATCATCGCCGAGCCAGGTCGTTACTACGTTGCGACCGCATTTACTCTCGCTGCCAACGTCATTGCCCGTCGCGACGTCAGCGCTGAGCTCTCCGACTCCGAATCTAACCCAGGAGTTGGCGAGACATACATGATCTACCTAAACGACGGTGTCTACGGAAACTTTTCCAACATTGTTTTCGACCATCAGCACCCAGTCGCCCAGATCTTGACCAGCGACGACGAGTACCCGTGCTCTGCACCAATCGAGTACTCTATCTGGGGCCCAACCTGCGACGGCATCGATGTGATTACCGAGCGCATCACCTTCAACGGTCTCCTCGGAGTGGGCAACTGGCTTTTCTTCGAGAACATGGGAGCCTACACCCAGTGCAGTGCCACTCGCTTCAATGGCTTCAATGACCAGCATGAGATCATTTACATCTCCACTGAGCCAAGCGCTGCAGCTCTCATGGGCTTCTAAATGAACCCCGACATTCCTTGGGGCCGGACACAAAAACGCTATTTATTGCACAATCCCCCCCGACTTTTCGGATCTTTCGGATTATTCTACACAAAAAGCAACAAGCCAATCAATTGGTTTTTTATTATTCTCTTGCAATATTTATTTCTGGACATCTTTCTCCCTTCCTTTCTCTGGGTGATTTTGGAAAAAGGGAAAAAATTTAAACGCGCACAAAAAAATCCACATTTCCACATGGTTTTTCGTTTTTTTTCTTGTCTTGCGCGTTTTCCTTCCTCCCCTTGTCAACCAAAACCCTAACCCCATAGAGTTTCTATTATACTCTTGTTCATTTCAAAACTCGGTCTCCAATTTCCGGACAGTTCAAATCCCTCCAAAGTCAACAGTACATTGCATTGCATCTTTTTTCTGATAGAGCAAAACAGTCTTATCTGGGCGGAAGGATTCGGTCTTGTTGATTTTCTTTCATCGTCATCATTATGGAGCTTGTGCGAAAAAGCATCTGGAGGAAACCTGATTTTGTAACACGCATGCATAATACGGACTCTTTTCTGGTCTTTCTGAGTTGGCTTAATTTCTAAATCTAATCACATTCATTCATTCAAATTAGCAAATCTTCCATTTCATAAAGTGACAAACATTAATTAGACATCCAAATGACTTTGACAAAGAACTTACTTGACTGCGCCTTCGTCACATCCACTCAGAGCAAGCCAGCCGTTCTGCGAGGTTGCGTAAAATCCCCTGCGCGGTTAAAAAACCCCCACCTTCTATTTTTCGGCCTAGCACCGACTTAGCACCGTCATGGACCCATGATCGCCGGCGATCGATGAACATGAATTAATCACCGTTCAAGACCAGGTTTCACCAACTTCAAGTTAAGACTCATGCTCATGCTCAGACTTCAGCTCGTCATACTCGATCTCCGACATGAAACGAAAGTCGCCGAGCCGTCTGTCCTCATGACGCGTGGGTATGAGTCCCATCCCAAGAGAGGGGCTCGAAAACCGTACAGAAACGAACGCCGAGGCAAGGTTTGGAGGTAGAAGGGAGGCTGGTTTGATTTCGTGCATATACATATACATATACATACATATACGTAAAGGAAACCAACCGAAAGGAGACAAAGGAGTTAGTGAGTGAGCGTGATTGTGAGCGTGTTTATGCTTGCATGCAAGCCGGGCCGAGAGCTGAGCTGTGCTGCGCTGCGCTAGACTGCACTTGGAAGTCGGAGTTGAGGAGGTGGTGAGGGACCCTGGCGTGAATACGTAGCGATGCGAGTGAGGGGGAGGAAAGGCTGATGGGAGATGGGAGAAGGGAGATGGGAAGACGGTGAGTCAGGAGGACTAGTGATGGATGTTTGCGTGCTTTGAAGGGAGAAACGTGCGACGAGAGACTGACTGCACCGTTCGAGTTCCAGCTCTATGGGTCTGAGATTCTGATGTCGTCTGGCTATGATGCAAGTCATAGGTTCCCCCCCTTTTTTTGGCTGAAAAAAAGCAAAAAATAAGCCCAGTCAAGTAGTTGACTCGCTCTTGTGCTTTCTTTGCTTTCTATTGGTGTCTCTTGCTCGTGGGATTCCCGGCATTCGTTCTTCGGTATGACGATACCATCGGTCAAGTTGTCCGTCTCTCCCTTGTGCTTTTGATACACGGGTAACGAAGTTGTGAAAGGTGATATATAAAAACACTAGTTAATTGATTGAATGTGAATTCGGTTTCGTTTATCCGTCTCATCATGTTGTTCTTGGATGAACCGTCCATTGCTGCTTTTCTCCGCCTGCCCATGTTGAAAAAAAAAAGAACAGAATTGCAAAAAAGAAAGGAACAAGACAATTTGAACAAGATGTACTCCATCGTCGACTAGATAGAATAAAATGTAGCTTCAAATTAATGAATTCGCTCCACCCGTAACGATGCAGTTGCGTTTGGCGCCTCTGATAACTTCAACGACTCGCCGGTCTCTAGTCTCCGTTTCCATTTGGCTGACTCCCCTCGTGCGAGGATAAAAGTGAGACGGGCGACAGTAGTGTGTATCATATCCGGACCCGACGATGAGTCCGACTCCTTATCCTTGCCGGTACCATCGTCATGGTTCTCGTTCTTAGCGCCGTCGACAATGGGGGGTGCTTGCGGCTCGAGCTGGGCAGGTGATTGTGTAAAGGTCCATCGGCCAAAGGCCCAGTTGAGAATGTATGTATGCGTGCGAGTAGCATTGGCGTTGTTCGTATCAGCATCATCTGCAGCTGCTGCAGTGTCGTTGGCCGAGACAATCTCCCCCGATGAGTCTTCTGGTGGGTGCTCAGACGAGAAGCGAAGCAGACCCTTGATTCGATATACTTCATCCTTAGGGGCAGCTAGAAGCAGCGTCGTCAAGGACGAAGTATCGATGGCAGGCTCACTCTCATCACCCACAGGTAGGGTTGTCTTCAGCGAAACAGACAGCACCTCAACTTCAGTCTGATGGTCACTCGAATGGGCATGCTGAGTCTGAGCCTCCTTGACAGACTCTCCGACCTTTTCGTTATCAACCAACATCAGATCCATCTCGGCTGGGTGCTGGCCCTTGTCCAGGATCTCCTTAGATAGCAATGCGCCATCAATGCCCAGCAAGACATCCTTCTCGACCGTGCCCATGTCACTCTTCACCCAGGCAGTCTCTAGCTCCAAATCTCCCACTCTGTCCAAGCACACATCAAACCTCTGCTCGGACACAGCTTCCCATTTGTTAAAGATGATCAGATCCGTATACTTAGCCTGTAATTTGGCCGTGTACGACGTATCCTCATATCCTTCCCAATTCTCCACATCAATCACACTAACCACCCCATCAAGCACGAATTGGCCTTTGTGTTCAGCAGCAAGCCGATTCACCTCCATAGCCAACGTAGCTGGAAAGGCACTCCCGCTCGTCTCGATGACGATGCGGTCAGGCTTGACCTCATCTCGCAACTGGAGTAGGGCATCGCTTAGCTGTCCCACGAGGTTACAGCAGATGCACCCGTTTAGGAGCTCACGAACTCCAGACAGCGAGTTTGCAGATGCCAACTGCGAGTCCACTGCCAGGTCACCGAACTCATTCTTGAGAAGAGCAAGACGGTAAGTTGTGGGAAGCTGAGGAATGAGGTTTAGGAGGATTGTTGTTTTCCCTGAACCGAGGAATCCGGTGATGATAGTTATTGGAATTGGGGGCATGGCTGGAGGTTTATATAGACGTATTCCCTTGCTTGTACTCTGTATACTCGGTTCTTTTGCTATCGATATTGGTTTTGAATCCCCTCCTTGCGGGCGGG
>JARJUX010000075.1:0-86321 GCA_030789285.1 Arthroderma sp. MBC 929
ACAATAGCTCTCAGTATTGAGCTCAATTACCTTTTGCACTTTCTCTGTACTCTCAAACATACTGGCTTGAAGTGATAGAGTCCAAACAGCAATATCAACAGCCCTTTCTTTATCTTGGAGCGTTTCCACAGCCAACATATTGACTTCACACACGTCCTCAAGCTCCTCGAGTGCGTTGATCTCATTGAGATATCTAAGCCAGTCAGGTCATTACATCCAAATAAATTCAAAGTCATCGGGTACTCTTACCTCTGACAATCCTTCAGAAGCTCACAGAACAACCACGGTGCCTTAAATTCCTTAGTTGCTCTCCGCTCTTCTTTAAACTTACCCACAAGACTGAGGACGTGTTGGAGACAACGGTTGCACTGAGTCCACTCCTGGTATAATTAGTTCTGATTAACTCCATCGGACTGCTTGGGGAAAGCACGATGTAAGAGAACGGTTGCGTTAGCGAAAGCTTTGTGCCATTCGTCAAGAGAGAGGAAATATCGAATTTGACTCTGCACCATCCGGTGGCAAGAAAACACGCGCTCATCTCTGTCACGTTTAACTAGAGCAAGGGTGAAGAGGGGCTCTATTGCCTCGGAGAAGCTGCATTCCGTTAGGCTAAGGTCTTTTAATGTAGGGTCATTGATACCTGAACTCGTCAGCACAGAACTCAAGATCTTCTGGAGCATTGCTGTCTTCTTCAAAATCAAACAGCAGTTGTGGGATGCCATCAGATACTAAGAATAACGCAACTCCTAATAATTTGCGGCTATCCTGTCCCAGCGCGGCGAATGAGAGATCCCACACCGCTTGTAGCTCGATTGCCGACCCTCCGCTTGGATATCACTGCCAATGTTGCGCTTCAACAGAAATAGCAGGAACCCGGAACCAGTTTGTGCGTCCCACGAAGCTATTTCCAAACCAGAAGTGGCAGGCTCATATGCCAAAGAATGGTTGCGGGTGGTAATGATCGCCCTTCCATGACTGGCCTCAGGCCAATACGGCATCAAGATATCTGTGGACTTGACATTGTCATAGATCACTAGCCATTTGCTGTCTACCCATATAACAGTTAGCACGAATAAGAGCTTCCAACTGGGGTTCTCTAGAAGTTACTTACCGGCTGACTGAAACCAATTCTGGACGAGGGTCAAGTTCTCGTTATGTAAGTTAGGTTGTGCTCCTGATAGGTTCAGGCGCATCGCTATATCTGTGAAGCTCTGTCGCAAAGATGCTGTCGTCTCATCATATGCCCAGAGCACGGCGTCATACGTGCCCTCCTCGACCTTCTTCTCAACATACCTTGCTGCGATAGAGCTCTTACCAATACCACCTAGACCAAGCAGGGCTACGGACCGGAATGATGTGCTTGATCCTACCTGACCTAGAGCCTGATCTGTCTTGTCAGAAGTCTCGACTCCGTCAAAAAATCGTAATATCTTCCTGCTTGGTAGTACCAGGCAACGGAACTGTTGTTTAATTGCCGCTGTGTTTGAGGAACTATGGTGATCCAGGCCCGAGGTGTGTGTAGCAGTCAGCTTTTCAACTCGCGCTACGGTCTCAATAAGCTCCTGGGTTGTGGTGGTGTATCGACGCTTTAGTGGCAGCCACATATCATCCTGAGAGTCACCACTATAGCGTGCATCTTGTAGCTATCAGCTTACTAGGTCGCTACTGTCTCCCCCTCCGATACAACTCACCATATTGTGTCCTCGACTCCTCATCACGCATGAAAATTTACCGCACCAGTCAAAAATTCCACTAATTGAATCTGAATATCAAAGCATGCTTCTTTTATATGCTGTGGGGTTTCCTTGTACATAGCATAATAACCTGTGAATGCCTCTGCTTTATGTCCGAGCGACTTCAGCATACATGGGATTTCGGAAAGCGCCAGCGGATCTTCAGCAGTGACCTATTGCTTTGTGAGCGGCATTGACTCTGGGAGAGCAAAGGCAGTTCACCTTCAGTAGGACATCTGTAATCCCCAAAAAAAAATCGGTCTGAAGACCTGAGACCAGTTGAGTCTCAAATATCTTTGTGAATTTATTGAGGTGGCCAAGTGTTGGCTTGATCGAAGCGATCTTATGCGGAATCGTTGCACCAGAGCTTCTGTTCTTTGCTCCCCACATATGCTGCTGCATCAAATCCCAAGATGTGATCGATTGTACTTGCTTCTTGTTACCTGGCTCCAGTAAGCCTCGCACTGCTCAATGCTCATTCTCCATTGACCCTGAAAGAAGGGCTCCCTAGTGAGAACTGGTAAGTTATCAAACTTTGGAAGAACCTCCGTATGCCTTGGCAAACTACAGCTCTGGCAATTCCATCGCGGTGCAAAGAAAATAGAAGAACAGCTACATTCACCCTGACTTACATTAAGTGAGATCTTGTTGCTTTCGAAGCTGCATTAACGGGATGACAGAATGTTGTTGGTATTGTCACTCCTGTAAACACATGTAGGCCGAATGTATGGATCGCGGCACGGGCCGCTTGGTGGCCGATGGGTTTGTCTTGGCTTGCTGTGAATACTCCATAATACTTATGTAACCATGACCCACCCTTTAAGCGCGAATTCTCCTCATCAAATACCCGCCTGTACTTTCCATGTTACTTCAAAACTGTCCGAGTCACTATTCAGTCATGGTCAACTCTGATAAAGTGAAATACATCGGATGGGACGAGGGTTTCAAATGTTTAGCCATGAATATAATTGGATTGCAATTGAATTAGACTGGCCAAGGGGTTTGAATGCCCCTGATGTATCCCGACAATATGCGATTGACTGAAAGAAAAAATAAACAAACAATTGAAAAATGGAAAAAGAGAATCACTGGCTCTGGGGCCTTTGTTTCCTTACATAATGACATGTATCTTGGGCCCTTCTCCCACCATATATGGAGTGTCAATCTTTGAAAGACCTGGCGCAGCGGCCCTTCCATCTCGAACCCTCCTGTGAGTGAGCATATATAAATTTCCAAGTTTTAAAACTAACAACACAAACTGCTCTTGAGTTCTATATTCTTTCCCATAATTATCTCAAGCATAACGTCCACCCCCCGGAACTGCTACAGTCCCCTTCCCGGCACTACAATCCACCAACTACTCATCAAGCCGGTTTTTGATGCACTTGAGCAGCGTGAGAAGTTCTATGCCCACTACTTTGCACAGGCAGCATGGCATGGGAGCAGAATTGTCATGCGACAGGTGTCGCCAGAGAGCCCAGAAATCTTTGAATTCATCATGAAGCTATACCATGCTTGCGATGGAAAATGGGAAACTCTAGTAACACAGTGCAGCGTCACATATGAGGAGCTCGAAATTTTTTTAGAATATGCCGCAACTTTCCTCTGCAATTTGTGAAATTTCTATGTAAGTACATTAAGGTGCTTCTGCCAGCAGTGCTGATTTGACAACAGGGCGAAGGAGACCAAAAGTTTATCCCAAATTTGACAGTCGAAGCATTAAAAAGGATTTCAAGCATATCCCAGCAGACAAAGGAGGGCCTAGACAAAATCATCGGCCCTCTGTTAGTAGTTCCGCCTTTCAGCCTTGGATATCTTTCCAAAAGCGCGCAATCGGGATATTATCCCGGCCCCAAACCCGTGTCTCAAGGTGAGATCACCAAAATATCGGAGACAATGATTAAACACTCTGTTGGCCCGGAGAATACCCGAATTCAGAAGGTGATTAAGGATGGAAAACCTGAATATCATTTACTGCTAGCTTCTGCGGAGATTGATGCTCCTTCAAACGGCCCACGTGAACTAGCTAGTGACATATTCATGGCCAAAGGTGATCATTTTGTAGAGCTGTCAAAAGTTTGCTTGAATCTCACGAAGGCGAAACAGTACACAAGTAACAGCAGGCAATCACAGTTCTTAGAGCATTACATCGAATCCTTTCGTACTGGCAGCCACGAAGCTTATCAAGACTCACAGAAGGCATGGGTGATGGATATATCTGCAAGAGTGGAGCATATGATCGGCTTCATCGAGAGTTATCGTGATCCGGCTGGAATTCGGTCTGAATGGGAGGCCGTGGTTAGAATTGCTGATCCTGACGAGACGTCAAGGTTGAAGCGTTTTGTTAAAAGTTCGACTACTTTCATACGGCAGCTCCCATGGGCAGTAAATGGCATCAATAATGGGAAAGGACTATTTGAAAAGACCCTATTCGAAGCTCCTGAGTTCACTAGCGTCCACGGTGAGATAAAATCCAACCCTCCCCAACCCGAATAAAAGAGCTAAATGTTCTCATATCTCTTCTAGCGCTCGCGGTATGTGGTAGCGTCGTCTTCGAAGCTGCGAATCTCCCCAACGTAAGTAAGCTCTGAAAAAATAAAACTGGATTATATGAATTTGACCATAGAATTAGTACGAATACATCCGCGAAACTTGCGGATTTAAGAATATCGTTTTTGCAAATCGGCTTTGCGTCAACAACAACCCTAAATTGCCAATGCCCTGGGTCAGTCCGTCAGACTTGACACACTTCCGGAAGAGCACGCATATTGTCAGGTTTCTCACTACCGCTATCCATGAGCTGATTGGGCACGGAACTAGTATACTCCTCAGCGAGACCACTCCGGGTAGCTACAATTTTGTCAAGGAAAACCCGCCGATCAGTCCCCTGAGTGGGAAAGCTGTGACCTCGCACTATTCACCCGGCCAAACTTGGACGAGCGTTTTTGGCAATTTAGCGGGAACAGTGGAAGAATGCCGTGCTATCCTTGTCTCGGAGTATCTCATGGACAACCGGGATTTATTACGCATTTTTGGGTACACTAATGCTAGTGATATCACAGCGGATGACCGTAAGTGCTACCATGGCCGTGAAATTTAGCGCCGCTAATCCTGTGTTAGTCCTGTACACCACGTATCTCAACATTGGCTTCGATGGCCTTCAGGTTCTCGAACATTACAATTTCGAAGCTAAGGTTTGGGGCCAAGTCCATCACCAGGTACGTTTATCTCTCCCCAGCCCTTATCAAAGCCAAATGAAGATTCACACCAACATTAAATGCTCGCTAGGCTCACTTCCCCATCATGAAACACCTGCTCCAAGACGGCGACGGCGCCATCCAGATCTCCCATCACCCCAATTCATCCTCTCTTGTGATCCATGTCGACCGGACAAAAATTATTTCCCATGGTAAACCCTCTCTGGGAAGATATCTCTGCCGTTTGCATATATGGCGGTGTACCGCCGACTTTTCCGCCTGTAAGGAGTTCTACAAGCCCATGTGTGCTGTTGAGGGGATATTCGAACAATGGCGGAAAATTGTGTGCTCGAAGCCAAAACCAAGATGGAAATTTGTTCAACCTAATACCTTTATCAATGGTGAAACCGTGGAGGTTAAAGTTTACAAGGAGAGCAACAGGGGGATCATTCAGTCATGGGCTGAGAGAGATGTTTGAAGGTTAAACCATGGCCCTGTCCATGGCTGCCCACTGTTTCATGGAGATGGGTTTGATATTGACCAGATTGACATTCAACTTTTATGTGTACGGTCCTTCCCATTGCTAGTACTACCCCTTTCACTGGATAATAAAGCTTTCGCGTATCTGTGTCATTGCTCGTACTTAGTGCCCAGCTTCTAGTTACAGCCATCTCACTAGTGGTAAAATAATATGCACTGAGGTACCTATTAAAAATCTCTTTTACATGTACAATTTCCTACTTAACAGTCTGCGGTCAAATGTTATATAACCTATACTGAACTATTCTTTACCCTAAACCTGGTCTTGATAACGGGCACTACTCGTAGCAGCCTGCGGGTCTACGATTAACCACATATTCCCTGTGATTGCAGATGATATATTTTATTTCATTTCACCCCGGAATTAATTGGCTTGCTCTTTTTATACAATTGAAATATAATTATATATACTATTATAGAGTCAATAGACACTTACATGTGTTGGCAAAGAATACACTAAACGGCTGTATTGAAGCTTTGGGGTTTTAAAACCAGCCCTTTTGTCTGATCAGTTTACATATTACAGCGACCACCATGCTGCTTGTCCAGTGAGCCAGCAAGCTCTTTCGCTACAACAATGCTCTCTGTATAGAATTGATATTGCTAGGCCCTTGCAACTATTTTTATAAGGATAATCAGACATGCATAGGAATTATATATATTATATTACCTTAAGAGAAGTTTATTGTTCCATCACATAAATTGAGAGATTCAAAGCGGTCTGTAGGAGACAATTGGTGAGAAAGGGTTGAGATGAGGTTGTGATAAGGATGGTGTGATGGATCGAAGTGCCAAGAAAGGAGAGCAAGATCAGCAAAAAAATAACTACAACAGCTTTGTCACCACAGTATCTAAAATTGGAATACATATCTGACTACATATCTGACTTGATTACACTGCAGGTGGTTCTGTATGGTTTGTTCAAGATTCCTTGACTCTTAATTTGGTATGAAGTTCTATTGGTGATTCTCCTATGGTGGCCAGATGATTTTATGGTTGAAGTGATTCAAATTCCCCATCACTATAGCTAAGTGTCATTCTGATAAACCAACATTCTTGAATGATGCCGAAAAGAGAGACAAATCCCGCGCGAGCTATAGAAACTTCCGAAACAAATCTAGGGTTCTAAAAGAACCACATCATGCACTAAGATATTCGGCGCCACCCACATTTCCTCAGTTTCCACAAATGGTCCCCTATATTTTGATGCCTGGAACAGCACTGTAGGTACGGCGCTTCTGCGGTGGGAGCGAGCGATTTCGCTTAATTGTCTGCCTCATGGGCATGTCCTTTCCACCGAAGGGGTAAACAGTTGGATCTCTTTGCGTGGACGAGAGCACCGCCAATGGAGAGGTCACGGGTCTCATGCTCTGGGCAGATGATATTACGCTTTTCTGCTTCATGGGCTGAGCCTTTCCACTGAAAAGGCAAGCAGTTAGACCTCTTTGCGTGGGCAAGAGCCTCGTCTGCAGTGAGGTCGCGCGTTTCATTCGGCGGACAAGGAGCTGCGTCAGCCTCGTCAGCTGCACCGTACCAGTTGACTCCTAGGCAAGCTCTCTTCACGAAGGCAGCGATTTCTTCTGGAGACGCGCTGTCGAGTCCACGTTTTTTAAGGGGTGGACACATGCGTTTTGCAAGAGAGTCATCCTCAGAATCGGCCTCGTTAGCTGCGCCGTACCAGTTAACTCCGAGACAGGCTCTCTTCACGAAAGCAGCTATCTCTTCCGGGGAAGCATTGTCGAGTCCACGCTTCTTAAGGGGTGGACACATGCGTTTTTCAAGAGAGTCGGTATCGGCCTCGTCAGCTGCACCGTACCAGTTAACTCCTAGACATGCTCTCTTGACGAAGGTAGCAATTTCTTCCGGGGAGCCATTGTCAAGTCCACGCTTCTTCAGGGGTGGGCACAGGCGTTTGGCGAGAGATTCATCCTCGGAATCGGCCTCGTTAGCTGCACCATACCAGTTGACTCCGAGGCAAGCTCTCTTCACGAAAGCAGCAACTTCTTCGGGGGAGCCATTGTCGAGTCCGCGCTCCTTAAGTGGAGGGCAAAGTCGCTTCTCCAAGTTCTCACTCGTGGGTGCTGCAGAAACAATCGCAAAAGCAGTGGCGGCAGCCAAAATTGATCCACTGACGCGCATCTTGGGGGATGTATCACTTGTAGAGTTGGGGAGACAAAAAAGTAATAGTATCACACAAGGCAAGGCGGCTTCTACCTGGAGAACTACAAAAGGAGGGTGTGCTATGCCGGCTTTATACTGCAAAGTTTCAAACTTCCCCGCATATTGCCTGAATCCTTCTTCGATTGAATCCTTCAGGACTTAATAGTAGATCCTGCTCCGCGTATTTGCGTGACCAGCGTCTCATTATCCCTGCCTGGTCTCCAGTTTTCGGAAATATCCACGACCAAGCGCAACTCCAGATGTTACCATCTTGAAGCATTCCTTGCTATAGAAGGATCTCTCCAGGTTATTGTCGGCATTATTATAACCATTCGCGGGGCAGGCGCGGCATCTTCGTCTGCTTTCATGATATCCTTCATGCAAGTTGTGCAGATTTCGCCCCCAACTCCACATGGGGCCTGCATATCAAGCATTCCCCAAGCTTTGATTGGCATCCTTATTCAGGAAAATCACGGGCGCAAAGACAATAGCGCATGTGTCGCTGTTACAGTAACATTGCCAAAGAAACGGATATAAGTTTCCGGTTTCGAAACGACGAGGCTGTAGGAATCAGACCACGGATTTTGATGTTGCTGACTTGAGTAACAACTGCCAGCAGTACCCTTTTTATTCACTCTTCCGAGGGTTTCCCATTTAATGTGATTGCCCGTCGCCGGGAATTAGGTTGCTGAAAAGAAACCATTGCCCTAAAGAAACTATGACTAAGGGGGCGAATGCACCAGGCTCCAAATGGGCTTATCAGGATCCGGACAATAGCTCACTTCCAGGAGGAGATGATGCCGGTGAAGACATCGCGTTTCTTGAAGGGAATACAGCATTGAGAGATACACAAAACCAACAAAGATGGCGAATCTCTGCGCGTGTCTGCACAATCCTCAACATTTGTCTCACAGTAGTTTTGATCGGACTCTGGTTATTTATGTACAACTCGAAACAATGCTGGGGGCCTCCAGGACCAATTCGCTGTATGTTGCATCTCCTCATGCTTTATCGTCTATGTGCTAATTGTGCCTCCACCTCCAGCCCCTGTTCGCGAGGACGGCTTTGTTCATTGGATAACCCAGCGGATGTATCCGCAGAAGATATTTCAATCCGAAACCTCTGATGAGGTTGAGCGAGCTTGGAATAAGACAATGGGCTGTAAGATTTTTATACCCCTCTATTATCTGTGTGCCACAGACCCTGAAACGAGTATTGGCTGATGGACAATACAGCTAGTGAAGGGATAGTTCAAATCCCCAAGAGTCGAGCTGAAGGGCTGCCTCGATCCGTGGGATCATTTGATAAGGAAGATCACTATATCTATGGGCTCGCTGTATACCATGAATTACACTGCCTAAATCGAATACGCAAGACATTTTATGCCGACAAATTCTTCCCACACGAGGCCAAGGAAGAGATTGACTTCCATAAAAGTAAGCGATATAACACTCCTCCTCCCAAACTCAATCCCAGCCCGGGGTACTAACCAATCCTTTTCAATTAGACCACTGCTTCGATGTTCTTCGCCAGGCCCTAATGTGCAATGCCGACGTGGCTCTCATTCCGTGGTGGAACACCACCTGGACATACACTGACAACCAAGGCAGGGAGCAATACACGGAAGAATATCTTTCGATGACAAATTTACAACGTGCCGAGTCTAGCTATGTTATCTGGGATTTGGAGACCAAATGCATTGACATGGATGCGCTGGAAGACTGGGTTGTTAGGAATTAATACCTAGAGCCTGCAGATAATGTCCATATAATGTACATCTAGATTAAGCACCGATGGAACGCCTTGCTTTTCCAGCCCAATGTGCTCATAATGCTCTACATCAATTTGAAGACATGGACTCACGCCTTTTTGTGGAGCTTCACGTACTTGAGAGCTTCATCATAAACTAACAGAAGAGTGTTAGGCAGGTAAAACTTATCGATGTGACTGAAGAGGCTGGTCCTTGCGGGGCTTTCTCTCCGAAGGATCTAAACCGACTCCAACCGGGCCGAGTATATTAAACTGGGTGGCCGCGTGCCGACCGACCTCTGCATGCAGGCTAGAGAAATGTGGGATCCGGGGTTAATTATGGTTATCTGGAGCCGAATCCTACGGACCAGAGAACTTGTGCAAGTAACACAAGACTATCCCAGTGACTGCTTCCAGACCTAAACAGCATGAACCCGTGCCATCCATTTACAAACTCGACCTAACATGATAACTGAAAAAATAAAGCTCATATATTTCTAATCATTAATTTATATACTATTAATTATACCGACAAACTCCTTATATTTTGTTGTCAGGTTGTATTTCTACTTCATTCAAACTTTTTGGTCTGCTTTCAAACCCAGACTCCTCTTCACTTATCCCAGCTTCGGGTGACAGCGCTCGAAGTTTAATATTTCGCCTAGAAAATAATGGTCAGCTCAGGAACTCGCAATCAGCCTGTTAGTTGGATAAGATAGAACTGACTCTTGTCTATCATGGAGGTATTTCACCACCCATGTCATGGCGATGCATCCAAATGCACACGCAGCAACGAAGCTGTGGCCTTTTGTAAACCTCGGGCCCTCAACGGTCTTGAAAACCAAAAGGGGTGTCCAGGCAGTGGTGCTCTGAGCGATCGTGTTCATGAGTACGAGCGTAAAAGCCCTTTCCTCAACATTATACTTCAGAATATCATTTGCCCATCCATAGAGCACACTGCTCATCGCAACAGCGCTGAAAGTCGTTAGGAACGCAAACCATTTGGCGGATTCAGGCACATTCCAGATAACGAGGATAATAAGACCGATGATGTTCCATGTATGAGACAATGTAATTGCCCCGGCACGGTTTCGGAAGAGATCGGCCCCGAAACAGATGAATAGGACGTAAAATATACCTAGGGCGGGGGCAACCGCGCCTAGAGAATTTACTCGAGAGGGAGTATACCGTCCGAGCGACTTAAGCCATAGCAAGTATGCCCCGGATGTGGTGTTGATGCTTCCGTTCCAGAACAATGCATCCCAGATAACCAGGACGGGTAGATGCCAGCCTGTCAAAATCTTCTTCATGGTCGCCCACGTAAACTTATTTGTAGGCGGACGGTGGCCGCTACGGCGTAACCGGGCTTTGGCAAGCTCTATCTCGGATTCGGATAGGAAGCGACTCGTGCAACGATCGGGAGTTCCAGGCCATACAATCACGCCGATAACCGCGAATGGAATCGTCATAATTGATGTAATGATAAACATCCATCTCCATCCTGATAGCCCTCCAACTCCTTCTAGGTTCGCGCTTGTTGCCGATTGAATCAAACCCGCCGTCAAATTTCCCAGGGTCAAACCAATGTAGAATACACCGCCTCTACGAGATATCTCGTCTCCGCGATACCACGACCCAAGGACATAATGCACGGCTGGGAAGAAGGCGCTCTGAGGGAAAGAAGACGATCAATATCTTAACTAATATCATGGGGGGGTATCCGAGTGTAATTATAAATACCTCAAAGAGCCCAACCATGAATCGATAAGCCATTAGGTCAGAGTAGCCTTTTGTTTTAAACTGCGCAAGGGTAAAAAGGCCCCAGCCTAGGTCGAGAGCCGGAACCAGCCAGCTCATCGGGAGCCGGGGAAACAGAACCGCGAAGGGAATTTGGCCAACTACAGCTCCCACCACATACATGGTCTGTAGATGCACGAGCTCATTGCCTTCAAAACCTAGCTCTTCCTTGAGTCCAGCCACATATGCATTATCTGTATTGGTATTCAAGTTAGCCTCTCAGTAAACATAGAGTAGGGGGCGAACACGGGACACACTCACTGATGTTTGACTGGTCCATATATTTGACCCAGTATACCTAAGTTATCAGGCGAGTTAGTTGATACCATCCTTTATCTTGAATGTAACGCATAGCACTAACCAAGGCAGCATAAGGGACGATCAACATGTCAAGTTTGAATATCAGCCGTCGTTCCTCTGGCGTATCCTCGGGAGAGTACCAGTGGTACCATTTTCTCTCAGGTGCGGATGCCATGTTGCCCAATTGGATTAGACCAAAGCGCAATGTATGTAAGTCGTCCAACTCAATTGCAGGTCAACCTGCGGCGAAGAGGCATGGTTATATATACTCCATGCTCCCCGCTTATCCCAGTCATAGCTCGCCGGCACCGCACCCACGGCGCTGGGAAGGTATGCCGTTAAAACCATTCATCAGCATCAGCTAAGTTTGCGTGATTGATTCCACAACAGCAAGTCAAAGGCAGCAGATAGCTCCACCATCATACGTGCCGACGAGAAAAGGTGGTTCGCGGTAAACCATCCACACACCCGCGAGCAAACCAAACACCGAGACTCAAGAATTGAGTTGAAAAGGTTTTTAAATTTTCTTAGACCCTTAAGGCGTCATGCCATGGCGCCGCGCTGTGAGTTTTAAAACCCGCCATTTAAAGATAAGCGTGGTGCGGATGGTGCAATGTTTGCGGGAACAAACGTGCTAGATAGCGGAGTCGCTGCTAGCCTTCTTCGGCGAACTAAAAAGATTCTGACAAGCGGATCTTCAACTAAATAACTTTGATATGGCGGGAGAAGTTCGAGAGAATGCGAAAAGGGCCAGACTGGGCATTCGGCCATTTTATATTTCGGTCGAGTTGGTTCCTGTAGGCATCTCGATGCCTTTTTGGTGGGATGAACCTTGGTTGACAGTTTCGGCTCCACGTCCAGGGCAAGCCTCCTAGTGGCAACCCGTAGAGGTTATTGGTTCATGGCGACAGGTACAAATTACACCGAGTTTAGACAGGGGTCGCGATTATATATACGCGATGCTGGATGACCGACGTTGACTATCAACGATGCCGAACACGTTCAAGGCCACGCGACGGGCCGATCGGGGCGCGTTTTGCACTCTGCGCTTTTGCCTCGTGACTGGAGGTGATCCGAGATGACAACAGTCAAAAGCGGAAGAGCTCTACTATTTCACTATTGTTGACTCGAGATCTTTCATCTCTCTGCCTTATATAAACTGATAGTTAGACCAAGGATGTGACCGCGCTAAGATCACCTCGCCAGACAACCCAGAATTTCTTTGCTGTCCCTAACTACTAAACGACTTAAAACCACTTCCCATCAGCCAGGTCAAAGAAGTCCTGCTGCGATTGCAACACTATGTATTATTCCCTCCAGAATCTCAATTTCGCCAGCTACTTCACCAATTTTGCCTTTTGCTGCTAAAAAAAAGAAAATGTGACGTCTACCAGACGCCCAATGTTCGCCTTGGTGGGGTTCATGTTGCTGCGAAACTCGTTGCGCCAGCAAAGGACACTCGGAAGGGAAAGACTCCTACAACCGTGGAACTAATCATCAGGATTCAAATCTTCCTGGTAGCTAGCCCAATCTCGCCATTCCATCTATGTTGTGGATGAAACAGTTTAGTCAACATTCCTCGCTTGATATGCTTCAATTTATAACATTAATGAAATGGTACTTGAATTACTTCATAACTTATCGAATATACTGATCATTTCTTCGGCGTATCAGACTGTACGGTAATTGAATCCTTCGTTTCTGAGGCTGTTACTTCGATATTCTCTTTATGACTGGGTACCCCCCGAGCTTCTTGAGTCTCCGAGCGTCGATGCTGTACATTATCATCCGACAACTCAAACCCGCGCTTAACCCCCTCTGGGCTTGCCTCTCCATGCAAAATGCTCCCCTCCTTAGTAGTTGTGCGGCCGATGCCAGTTGAAGGTCCACTATGGGGGATATTCCCGGATCCATTATGATTTGGTAGAACACCAGTCTGACTCTGCGGCGGCGATGTAGCAGCCAAGTGCGGAATATTTTCAGGAAGTGGGTGGCGGGAGCCGATGCTAGTCACACCGACGTCTGAGGCTTTCCCGGCCTTGCTCAAAGCATAGTCGCCAGAGTCGAAGTATTTTCTCTCCTAGAAGAAGGGCCGCTTGTTACATTGATGTATAGGGAATATCTCAAGAAAAAGACAACGAGCCAGGCAAAACACGAAGCCTATAATCTGAGTAAGGCCGAGGATATCACTATACCTTGAGCTTATTCTGTAGGAGATCTTTCTTATTCGGGATTTTGCCATACATGCGGAGGAGCCGCTGCTCGTCCTCACTTAGCGACTGGAATAAAAGTAAAAACGCGGTTAGTACCGGGGCTCTCAATGCTGTTCCAAACTGGCGTGCTCACCTTGATGTCGATTTTGTTTTGTTGATGCGGGTTCATGGTTTCAGACCCTCTTAGTCTTCGCTGTGTTGCGAAATAGGCGGGGGTGTGTTTGATAACAGCCGACGGATTAAACGGTACACGCAAGGAAGTCGGACAAAATCAGATACACAATGAAGTAGTATTAATTAAGAAATATGAAAAACAATGATGATTAACACCTGCAAAGAAGCTGAAGCGAACGTTGCGAAGAAGGGCAAGTTTTGGAGGGGCGAAGTGCTCGTCACTCTTTGGCTAGGCCCTGCCTATCAGATATCAGAAGGACCACGGGACCCGCGCCCGCCAAGGGCAGCCACGTGCCATACACCAGTCAACAAACTCGCAGTTCTAATATCTTGGATTCAATTGTCGGTAAGTTACTGCTGAAGGGACCACTGAGAAATTGCGACTATTGAAACTCGATTGCGACTCTTCTTTGTTAGAGTATCAAACCGGGAAAAGGACGAGCCCAGCCAATCTAACTTCGTCGACACCTATCATGATCACGAATAATTTGAGAGATGTCTAGTAGCTTCGGAAAGATATTGTGATCAGATAAAGATGTCAATGATATATCTTGGGAAGATCACTCTATCTAGGTATGAGTCCAGTAGACTCGTTCTATTCAATCTGACAAATTTCAATTTCAGGCATCACCTGCATCGCGTTGTTGGTTAGAACCGGAGCGCAAAGATTGATTGGGTTGACATATGTGCGTGAGATATTTGAAGAGGATACAGCAATGCGCTTGCTAGAGACAGCTCCGCTTACTCGACCCTCGATTCTCGAAGCGTATTCCGTTATAGGAGTGCAATAGGTCAAGGTCGAGCTATTAGATCCTTGGGCTCGGGATTTTTCCTTTCGGGTACCAGCAGCCAATTACTCTAGTGCCGAGCAGGTATAGTTTTCAAGACCCTTCCGAATGAGACCATGCAATAGGATATTGTGCTCCTAATAGGTATCACCCAATACCATTCACACATGGCGAATGTATAGCCACCATCATTTAGGGAGTGTGGACACGACCAGACGTTAATGGCGTCAGATGTCTTCAATATTCGCAACGGCGGAACGGTCCTCGGCGGTTTGACTTGAAATTACTGGGTCACCTTTTGGTTCCCCTACGAACTTCTCGAGAAGCTTGGCCTGCACGATCCCTCTGCGAAGCCTATCATCAAAGTTGAAGATATCTTCTTCGGTATTCTCCATAGAAAGCGTGACAGGGTCTACCAATAACAGGAAGGTGGTGATGTGCTTCTCCAGCCTAGGGTTCATGTCGAGAACCGGCAAGCGTGAATATTTCGCAGGGTCAAAATTTGATGGTTCGGTATCTGGTTCATCCTGTGTCTTGGAGGCTGAGCTTGCTGCTAAGCTCCCCTTTGTAGGTATATTGGGCGGCTGGTGCAGTAAACTATACTGGTCTGGTAGTCGTTTAGCCCAGACGATCGCTTTTCCATATAGCTTTCCCATCTCCTGAAATTTTTCAAAGCCCTTCTCAACTGCGAAAATACTGCCTTCATTGTAACCGTCCCTTCTGCCGTCCTCCTTTCCAAGCTCGTGTCCTTCGGTATAGAATTCGCCCTCGAGGTCAAGAGCCGGGTCAAGTAAATTATAATTGTCCATCTTTTGATTCTGGTTGGGGTTTGAGTGTGACTTGAGGAGATGGTTAACGTGCTTCGGGGATGGGGTTGCACAGCAAAAGAACCAAACCGGTCCCTAGAGCTTTGAGGCAGCTGGGTGGCAACACCCCACCTTCACCTTTATCACTCATTCCAACCCCCGCCAAACGACATTCTTCAACAAAATCTCAAACATGACCACAGAACCCAAGATCCTGCCTCAGAAGGGCAAAAAGAATGTCCTTATTACCAGTGCCCTCCCATATGTCAACAATGTCCCGCATCTAGGCAATATTGTGGGGTCTGTTCTCAGCGCGGACGTCTTCGCCAGGTGAGTGAAAAGTTCACCCGTTGATTAGACAATAATAAAACTAAAAGAAAATTCTCTACAGATATAATAAAGCTTGCGGCAGACCGACACTGTACGTTTGCGGAACTGATGAATATGGAACCGCAACAGAGACTAAGGCTCTCGAAGAAGGTGTGACCCCAGCGGAGCTTTGCGATAAATATAATAAGATACACAAGGAAGTCTATGACTGGTTCGGAATCGGATTCGATATATTTGGCCGGACACCAACTCAGCAACACACGGAAATCTCTCAATATATCTTCAAAAAGCTCGAAGAAAACGGATACCTTGAGGAAAAATCCGCGGAGCAACCTTTTTGTGAGAAACATGACTCATTCTTGGCCGATCGTTATGTTGAGGGCGAGTGTCCTCGATGCCATTACAATGATGCACGAGGCGACCAATGCGATAAATGCGGACACCTTCTCGATGCGTTTGACCTGATCAACCCGCGCTGTAAACTGGATGGCGCCACCCCTGTCCGCCGCGATACCAAACACATCCACCTTCTACTGGATAAGCTACAACCTCAGATTGAAAACTGGGTTCACAACGCAATTGAAAAGGGGGACTGGCCTAAAAACAGTCGTGTGATCACGGAGTCCTGGCTAAAGGAAGGTCTGAAATCCCGTGGCATCACAAGAGACCTAAAATGGGGTGTCCCAGTTCCTCTCGAAGGCTATGAAAACAAAGTTCTCTATGTCTGGTTTGAAGCGTGTATTGGATATCCTTCGATAACAGCTAATTACACTTCCGACTGGGAGCTTTGGTGGAAGGACCCGGAAAATGTTAAGCTCTACCAGTTTCTCGGAAAGGACAACGTTCCTTTCCATGCGGTTATCTTTCCAGGCTGTCAGCTAGGGACAAAGGACAACTGGACGATGCTTCATCACCTGAGTACCACCGAATATTTGAATTACGAGAGCGGCAAATTCAGCAAATCTCGCGGCGTTGGTGTGTTTGGGAATAATGCGAAACAAACCGGCATAGCACCAGACGTATGGCGGTACTATCTTTTGAAAAATCGCCCAGAAACTGGTGATACCCAGTTCGAATGGAAGCCATTTATCGACAGCAACAACGGAGAACTACTAGCCAAGCTTGGAAACCTGGTGAACCGGGTTGTCAAATTAGTTGCTAGCCCAAAGGCATACTCTTCAGTGGTCCCTGATTTCACTGTTTCAGAGACTTTCAAGCCCTTCCTTGATGAGGTCACTGACCTTCTTCGACAGTATATCGAGAATATGGAAGGTGTCCACCTGAGAGCTGGCATTTTAACTGCCATGAGGATAGCAGAAGCCGGCAATGGTTTAATCCAGGCTAACAAGTTGGACAATTCCTTGATTGCAAATGAGCCAGAGCGTGCTGCCGCAGTGGTGGGCTTAGTTCTTAACCTTATCCATCTCTGCTCGAGTGTCTTTTCTCCATATCTTCCTACTACTGCCACTTCCATCCTAGAGCAGCTCAATGCGCCGGCTATGCTCATACCGTCGCTTGAGGATATCCAAGATGGTTGGAAGCCAACCTCCATCAAGCCTGGCCACAAGATCGGCAAGGCAAAATACCTCTTTTCTAATATTGATGTAAAGAAGGCGGATGAGTGGAGAGCGATGTTCGGGGGCACCCAGGCTGAGCGGAAAGAAAAGGAAGAAGCTGCCGCTAAAGCAAAGGCAAAGAAATTGGCAGCCAAAGCGAAGAAGGATAAAAAGCATGGAAAACCAAAGGAAGGGGCAGTCAAAGAGGATGGAAATGCCGAGAAGCCAGCGCAAGTCAGTGTCACAGAATCTGTTGAGCTTCCAGACAGGAGCAAGAACAAGGACGCTTAGTGGTAGGTCCGGGGATAAACTGTATTTCTTGAGTTGCCCAAGTTATATTCAATGATAGATCGCTAGCTAGCCTGCTATCTATATACTTAGACAATGCTTTGCCACAAATTTTAAAGGGAGGGAGAGTGTAGTTCAACCTGCTCTACTTCTGATAGTAACGATGTGTTGGTCTTTGGAAGTAGTAGAACAGTACAAACCTCTCGCAACTACAGTTTAGGAAGTACCTTAGACTAGTCTCTGCCCTACTGTTATCTCTTATTATTAACCAGGTGGTTTAGTTGTAAATAATAGTTATGCAATTCAAAGGCTAAACAGAAACAACATGATAAGACCCTATTGAGAGAGAAACAAACGCCAATATATCTCTTGACACCTTCTGACCAGATTAATTAACCGACCAGTAAGAACTTCATCCACAAAAACAGACTCAATCCCCATCGAAAATCAGGGTATCGATACCTTCAGTTTCACCCCCATTTTTCAAACCCCAGTATTTGGGTGCGAATGTCAGTGCAACACTGGTGGTAGCATGACAGGAATTTGTTTTGACCAATACTACCCGCGAGAGCGCGAGAAATATCAATATAGATTGTACGTAGGCGAAGCTGTTCACCTGTTTCTCCTAGTATTGCTGGCGCGAGGCTGGGCTTCCTCGCTACCCATGGGATGCATCATAACTTTGTTTGGTGTTTGCGGATTGTTTCCAGTGTATCCCTTGCTCCAGTCGTAGCTCACAGCGTACGCGAAAATGTTTCCATTTCTGTTGAAAGATGAAGCAGAAATTGTTCCTCCAACGCTTGGATACCCTTTCAAGCGGTGCTTTGCATCCTTATCCCAGAAATGGAAAGTCCCATCGCTCCCGGCAGTGCTGAAGGTTCCATGTACAGGGTGGAACGCGATTGAATTTACGGAATAAACGTTGCTGACTTGTGAATTTTGCTGTGTTTCGCGGTGGCATTTAAAACTGAAGTTGGAGCTGGAGTCCTTCTCCTCGACGTATTGAATGGCACAGCGACCCTCGATGCTGCCGACGGCAAACCCAGTCGCGTCGGTAAAACAGCTGATGGCTCGAGTTTGCCACTTCAGAGGAGACTGCATAGTCTTATAAAACGTCGTGGGTTGATCAAGGTTGACGATGTTGATGTAGCGGTCTGCGGTGCCGATAACCAGTAGCTTGTTCCTCACGTCCATTGTATAAATTCTTTCCTGGCACTCCAATGTTCCGATAGGGGTTGACTGTCTCAGGTCCCAGTATTTGACAGTTTTATCCCATGAACCTGTGACGAGAAGCGGCTGAGCAGAATTTCCAGGATTGGATATCATGCGACAGCTTCGGATCGGAGCATCGTGCGCGGCGACTTGGATTGCATTGTTAGGGTTCGACGAGAGATCAAGCATGCGAGCTGCTTTGTCCACACCAGCACCAATTACTTTTGTTCCATCCTAAAGGGTAGAGCACAGAGGGTAAGCATGCAGTCTCCAGCGGTGAATGTTAACGGATATAGAAAAAAATACTTACAGGAGCCCAACAACAGCTTAGGACGGGAGCCTGGTGTTCGAACATCGCTTTTCCCTCACTCATTCCTTGGTCATTAATCTCATAAACGCGAACTTTCTTGTCCCACGAGGCCACAGCTAGATGGTCACTCACGCCTGAGAACGCGAGATCAGATATGCTATCCTCTGGTGGGGACGTGAGAGCTACATCTTTTGAGAGGTTGCCGGTGGATGTATTAGTTGCGGCTGAACTCGATGTGCCAGAGGACAAGGAGCCAAAAAGGCCTGACATGACGATTTTTGAAGCGAAAGAATGCAGATGGACTGGAGGAGCTGGAGAGGAAGTGGAAGCGTGCCAGGCGAGAGAGCTAGAAAACAACGGTTCACCAAGGTCGTCTGTGATGCAGCCAATCACATGACACCTCATTTGCAGCCTCAATTTTCATCGCGGTTATATCCAACAACATCTAACAAGACAAAGTTAGGAATAAATCCAAATGGACAACAATGTTGGATAAAGATTTTCTCATTAGCTCCAGGAACTTTAGGGGCCGTTCTACCGGTGGGTGCATCCCACCTCTATCATGAGAAAATGTATTCTTTATCATCTTTCGCAGAGTGCGCGCGTTACAACTGGGATGCCCTCAGCGGTTTCTATACTTGTTAGACCAAAAATTGTGCATGAAGCCTCTTACTTATACCCTTTTTATCTTACCAATGAAATTTGTGCACGAATGTAGAAAAACATGTGCATACATGAACAGAAACACAATAGTAATAAGTGGAAGTGGCTGTTATCTTGAAACTAACGGCATGAGCAAGTGGAATGACAGATAACGATGGGTGAAGGTTCAGTCATGTGGAAGTTGTCTTTATTAAAAATCTCTGGGTATCATAAGCTGGTATCTTGAACTGAATGTTTTAACTCCGTAATCAAATCCATGACGCCCTTATGTTCTCCGGCCCCGGCCCCTTTTACCTGTACCCCTACTTTCATCCTGGCCCTCAGCATCTTCCTCATCAGCACCCTTCCGGAGATCATCGCCTTCTGCAAGTCCCCAACGCTCCTTATCGTACCAGTCTTCCCCGTCACTCATATCACCTACGTGGGCCTCTGCCCTACACCATTCCCATACCTCTTCCTTCATTCGGTAGGCTTTACGCAGCATTTCGAGCATCTCTGAAAATAGACGCACTGTCTCCCCCTGCTTCTGAATATAGGCCCATAGCATATGCCTCGTTTCTTCTGCCTCGCTGGGGGGTAGGTCACCATTGCAGTCCAGGTGCGAAAGCTGGGGGAGATTAAATAGCGGATGGGGCTCTGAAAGGGGCCAGCCGGAGCCGTTTTCCCAACCAGGAGATGACTGCCGCGTAGTCATTCTCTCCGGCGGATCTCCCGACGAATTGTTCTCTCCATTGGGACCACCGAGAGAGTGTAACTGGTGATCGACTTGCATATCAACTTCCCGATCCGTGTTTTGTACCTTGGGTTTGGTTTGATAATCTTCGATTCCTTGATTATCTCCATGCTCAGGTAATGTTGGGTTATTCTTAGCGCACTCGGCTCTGAAATTAGAGGCTTGCCAGCTCGTTGACAGAATCTGGTTGGTATCTTCCGCCACCTCTTGGGATATGCTGTTCCCAGTTTGGCTATACCTGTCCTTCATATCGAAATCCGAGTCCTCGGCCACTTTATCATCCATTTCAACGGTACCATGGGCGCTGCTGGGCAATAAATGACCGCCGTCGGTGTTGTGCGGGCTAGATTCTGAATATAAGGTTGAGAGCTCGTGGGACGACGATATGGAATCCACGTCTAGAGGGCTTGCTTGAAATAGTTTCCTGTCGTCTTTTGTCTCTACCGCCCCACACGGCACCCAGATAGCATCACCTAAAAATTGCCGATATACCTTCTTCGCCTGCCAAAGTGAATGCCGCTCCGCGCGAAGGCGACTATCGATTCGATCGACCATAGTTTTGAGTGCTTTGTTTGTATATGCATTGGCCATTGAATGATGGGAGAGCTCTGACGGGTGCCTTAACGGAGATAGGAGCACTGTGACGATCGTTATTCATGAGAATCAAGGGCGTAGGAGAGGAGGCGATAACATCACCATAATAGGGGCTATTGGGAATCTTACCCTCGAGGCTGGTTTCAAGGAACGGGTTGTCTGCTGCATCGGCGTCTGCGGTGGCATCTGAATCCTCATCATCCAGCTCATCGCCTTCAAGGTCGTATCGTGGTGGATTGAACTCTAAAACGTCGCGTTTATATCCAGCATGTTCTGCCTTCTATCTCGAGGTGATTGCAGCACGTTAGCAGAAGAACAACGAGTAGGAGAAAGGGTGGAGCAATTTAAAAGCAGTATGAACTCTGTGTGGTTCTTATCTTACTTTTCTATGAAAGTTGTTGCCATTCGCGTAATGTAAAGCCCCCTCATGAACAAGCTGCGCGTTCAATTTTGTTTTATTTCCCCTGTTTGATGATTGATTGATAGGTTCATCATAGGCCGAATCTGGAGATCGCAAAGTCCATATGATTAGCTTCCTGAGGACCAAAATTCTTTCAGCAGTGACCTACCCGATCCCCGGCGCAAAAGCGCCCTCTTAAGACCAGTGATGGCCTCATCGATCAAGGCAGCTTGCGAAGCCATCCAGGAGCCAGAGTTGAATAAGTATGAAGGCAGAAGAATCGTATCAGAGAGTTTGCTTCCAGCCAGCACCGAGATCATCGGCCAAAGAAAGGAATTGCCGTCGCGCTTGGAGATGGGGCCTGTGGCTTAGGTAATAATGACGGAATGCTCCGTTTAGGACGAGCTAACTAGTTATGGAATAGCTTGTCCCTCCAGGCAGGAGAATAAATGGATTACGTAATGTTTATATAAGGTGGGGTTCTCCCGCTGCCTGCTCCGAAGGACGACGGGTGGGATAACAGGCTACATCAATCAACAAAGTGCTTCGAAGGAAACTTGCGAACAGACACTCCAGCACCCAAGTAACACCTTTTCTCGTAGCCGTCAGCTTCGTGCCGCTCGGCAAGCCGCAATGAATATCATAAAGTTACAAAGGTAGAGAGTCTTGCTCCTACAGCTCTGCTTTATCTTGGTGCTGATACAGGTCACGATCACGCTTAACAGGAAATACCCCCAGTTCCAGCAAGGCGAGATATTTGCCTTGCAAGAAACATTTCGCCGACTAGATGTCGATGACAAGGGATACCTTGATGAATCGGCCACAATTAAAGCTACCCAGCAGACTGAAAAACAGCCGTATGATACTGTCCGCCAAGCGTTAAAACAAGTGGAACTGGATAGCTCTCGTCGGGTTGAGTTCGAGGATTATGTCGATGTACGTCTCCATGTCTTACTATACCGTTGCTGCTGTATGATATTTGGTAGATGTGCTGACAGTATCGATAGTTGATAGCTCGAGTCCGTGAGCCTCCCCAAGCACCGGCAGGGATTCCAACGTCCGCAGCTACACCAGATAAATTTCGTCCGTCGGGCCATGCATCGAAGGGTAGCATTGGTGGGAAGATCCAAGTTCAGGGCTCGTCCGCCAATGTCACGCATACCATAAATGAAGATGAAAGGACAGAATTTACCCGTCACATCAACGCAGTTCTTGCGGGTGATCCGGACATTGGACATTTGTTGCCATTTCCAACAGATACCTTCGAAATGTTCGACAAATGCAAGGATGGATTAGTTCTAGCCAAGTTGATCAACGACAGTGTCCCAGATACCATTGACGATCGCGTTCTGAACAAGCAAGGCACGAAGATAAAGCAGCTAAATGCATTCCATATGACCGAAAACAACAATATCGTTATCAATTCAGCCAAGGGTATCGGCTGTTCCGTTGTGAACATTGGCAGTGGTGATATAATTGAAGTCCGTGAACATCTCATTCTGGGGTTAATCTGGCAGATCATCCGCCGCGGTCTCCTCGGTAAAATTGATATCAAGCTGCACCCTGAACTATACAGGCTTCTGGAGGAGGACGAGACGCTCGAACAGTTTCTTCGGCTACCACCAGAGAAGATTCTACTAAGATGGTTTAACTACCACTTGAGCAATGCGAAGTGGGGCCGAAGGTCAGTGTTGATATATTCTTTGAAAATTGCAACCACTAACTTGGCCATTTACTAGAGTTGCAAACTTCGGGTCTGATGTGAAAGATGGGGAGAACTACACCATCCTGCTTAATCAATTAGCCCCCGATATCTGCTCCCGAAAGCCACTAGAGACTAATAACCTGCTCGATCGTGCTGAACAAATTCTCCAAAACGCAGATCTTCTAGAATGCCGAAAATTTTTGACCCCAACATCGCTTGTCGCTGGAAACCCTAAACTCAACCTAGCATTCGTCGCCAACCTATTCAACACTCACCCGGGCCTTGAACCCATAGCGGAAGACGAAAAAATTGAAGTTGAGGAGTTTGATGCCGAAGGAGAGCGAGAGGCAAGAGTCTTTACTCTATGGTTGAACTCACTTGACGTCCAGCCCGCTGTGAACTCCCTCTTTGACGATTTGCGGGATGGCACAATTCTCCTGCAAGCCTATGACAAAGTGATTCCAAACAGTGTTAATTGGAGGCACGTTAACAAGGCTCCCGCTTCTGGCGGCGAGGTTATGAGATTCAAGGCCGTTGAAAATACCAACTACGCCATTGAACTCGGGAGACAAAATAGTTTCTCTCTGGTTGGTATTCAAGGAGCTGATATTACAGACGGACAGCGGACCCTGACGCTCGGCTTGGTCTGGCAACTCATGCGCAAAGATATCACCAATACCCTGGCCTCCCTTGCTCAACGTATGGGGAAACGCGAAATAACGGACAACGAAATGATCCGCTGGGCAAATGAAATGTCCCGTAATGGTGGTAGAAATTCAAGCATCCGAAATTTCAAAGATCAATCCATCGGTACCGGTATATTCTTACTGGATGTACTAAATGGCATGAAGAGTAGTTATGTGGACTATGATATGGTTGCACCTGGTAGGACGGATGAGGAATGTTATGGTAATGCAAAACTCGCCATTAGCATTGCTCGAAAAATGGGTGCCACTATATGGCTAGTTCCAGAGGATATTTGCCAGGTGCGGTCGCGCTTGGTTACTACTTTTATTGGTAAGTCCCTCTTCATAATCTTACACTCGGATTTAGCAAACCACTAACATACAATTTACTTCGTTTCAGGATCTCTAATGGCGACATTCGATGCTATGTAAAGGATGCGCGGCACTTTTATTGTCCTATTTCTCTACTACAGCATCTACATGCAGGCTGCTTGAAGGCATACGGTAACGACGTCGTTCTTAGCTTGCTTCTGGTCTACCTTCCGCGGCCAGGAACTAACTGTCAAGACGTTCCGCTCCTTTCGTTAATGTCACACTTTTCATGGATTTATGTACAGCAACTCACTTTATGAATAGATCTTCTTTTTTAAATTTTTTTCTTTCGTATTGTATTGATATGTCCTTCATGCTAAAACATATTCACTACCTCGTTTTATAAATTTATCTATCATTAACCCCACATCATTCATGACAAACCGACAAAGATAAAAGCCAAAAAATTCCACCGCGTGCCGAGTACTGAGTTCAAGTCCAACGAGCGTCTGCGAGGTATGTCTTAAACCGGGATCTTCTACCTGCCGAGCAATTTGATCTAGAGAAATACATAAACGTTAACAGCCGTGATATACCTTAGCCACAATTTTGGGGAGAAGATAATATAAGGGCGGCTGTGAAAGGAAAAATGACATACCTATAACTTGTGCTGCATCAAATAGCCTTGCCAGCGAGCTCATATAACTGGAGTTTGGTCCTGTGTAGTGGATTTGATTGATATTTCTTTTCACGTCACGGGCACCCAACATATCCGCTGTCATCGGCAAAGAACCCATAGTTAATCCATCTTTCGCTCCCTCCTTTGGCGCGGAGTTCGAGACATGTGGCCCGGAACTTTTCGACCGTAGTTTCCTCCACGAATTGAAATATGACTTCCCCCCACCACTTTGAAACTTCGATAGCGGCGGGTCACTAACGGGTGAACTATCGTCGTAGCCTGACCCCTTGAAAAGCCCAGCACCTCCTTGAACTCCTACCTCATTTCCTAGTTTCTTCACCCAAACAGCTTGAACTTGGTCTAGAATATTTTCAAATGATTGCATCTCCTCTAAAACTGCATCGGCATCATTTGTATCCACCTGAGCCAGTTTCAGAAGGGCCGCTGTGAGTAAGTCACAGTTTGATATTTTTTCGTCCAGTGCCTTTATTTTCACGTTTTTAACACGCCAAACATCTCGTGGGATAAATAATCTCGTGGTCAGGTATCCACCGCTAGGATGCACGATCGTTTGGTTAAGGCACCTCATTAACCAGAATGGTCGAAGTAAAAAGGACTGAGGGCAGGGTTCCAACGGAAATGGGGGATTGCTGACAGATGCATTTGGTGAACCGGGCCTGTCCGGAGAGTGAATACTGCTGTCGAATATATGAAGTCCGCTGGTAGACGCCCTAGCTGCTGAGGGAAAACTTGGGAAAGAATGAGTTTTCCCCATTTCAGAGAGAAAACCGCTCCGCGGCGGACTGCCTAACTCTTCCCTATAGGCAGGTCCAGCAGGCAAACTATGGATGTTTGAGGATATCTCCCTTTGTAAGCTGTTTGGAGATGAGGGTAATTTGCTCAGTGTGTGAGAAGGGGATGGAAGGGGCTTCTCGAACTCCACGGACCCATTAGCGTTGCTAGACGAGGCTTCTGGGGGTGGATCTATAGGAGTAGCATTGGCGGAAGAAAGGTCGATGTGGTGTATAGGGGGATGCGATACGGTTGTTTTGGTATTGTGGTCGCCCGAAAATTCAACAGGCGAAGAATTCTCCGCCGTTATACTACCCGGGACAACAGGTGGTGGAAGAGTAGGGGGCGCAGACGCCTGCCCGACAGGTTCATTCTGGACGTCAGGGGACGAAACAGACGAAACACCTGTTGCAACCATCAATTGCTGAGTATTTTTGCCGGATAAACGTCGTGATCGGACGGATTGTGCATGTGATGTGTCGGGTTCTGCCTCGTTCGAAGTAAGGCTTAGGGCGGAGTTCGGGGTGCGTGGGGGGGCCTGGGTAGGTAGCGGAGGCAGCATCCTCGAAGGTGCGGTAGAAAGGTGGCGGGCAAGAGCGGTATTTGCATGGTCTGAATTGGGGCCCCAAAGGCCATCCTCTTCGTCTAGAGTAGAGAGTGACGTACCAGGGTTGGTTCGGTTTGAAGTCATAGAACTACCCCATGTTCTTGCGGAGAATCCACTTGACCCAGATTGGCGTGGTAGGGCTGATTTTGACTGGAGGTCGAAAACGAAATCATCCATCATTTCCTCCAATATCCGTTCCTCTTCTTCAGCTTCTTGATCATCGTAGCTAGAATCCAGGGCCGTATAATCTCCATGCAAAGCTTCTTCCTGTATACGTCTAGTTTCTCTTTCTCTCGCGGAGACAGCTTCGGCTTCCAGTTCAGCCTCACGGACTTTTTGTTTTGCGAGTTCAACGTTCCTTCTGACATTTGATAGCACGTCTTCATCTAACTCATAACCCATCGCATTATCTCTGGATTCGGCCCTGTGGTGATAATCAACTTCGACCGCAGTACCAACAACAGTCTGAGATTCGCCCTCAGCTACCCTGCTAGCGCTCCGATTGTGTTGTCTGGGATCCACAGACGAAGTTCTCGAGTGGGACGAGTCTGATGAAGCCCCAGACTCATCAATAGTATCAAGCCAGGACGTGCTCTCACTGGTAATGTTTGCTGGTTGGTGATATGTTGCTAAATGCCGCGTCAATTCCTCGGGCCCTGAGAATTGGGAGTGATTATGGGGTGGAAGAATAGTATTTGGCAGGTCTGAACCGACGCTTTCTGAGTTGTTCGTTACACCGAGAGGCTGCAGTGTCTCGCCTGGCTGGTCTGGATGGGAACGAATGTTCGGCTGAGTTCTTTCGTTGTTGTCTTCGTTAACGTTGGAAGGAAGCAAAGATTGCTGGCGCGGAGGGATATGAAACGGCGGCGTAGGCTGCGGTATCGAGGCCTGGGAAGGTTTGGCTATCTGCGTCGGGGTCGACGTGCGAATTGCGTATATATCTCCCTCGATCGACGTCCTACCATCGCTGGCGGTAGGCAGAGGGGGAGAGACCGTGTCTGTCGCAAAAGATTCACCACTCGGGGGTCTCTCCGGTAACGCCTTCCCTGCGGCCGGTGTCGTCAGCCCAAGGCGACGGAGTTCGTGTATTCGACTATTATAGGTATTTCGCTGCCCATTCGTACGTGAATAGAGGGTTCCACAGCTGGTGCCAGAACAGCTACACTTGTAACATAAAAGCCAGTTGGGTACCATCAAAAGCGCTTACTATGTCTTCTAGCTTATGCTTTTCCTCCCCTACTGCACGATGCATGACGTGTGATAAAAGCTCGCAAGCATCTATATATGCTTCGATAGCCCCCTCGTAGTTCGCCGCATTGTCGAGTAAAACCGCAGTGTTTGCCTTCTGTAACGCCTTGGAAAGCATGTTCTTCTGCAACGAAACGAAGGAGTCAGGACCCCCATCTTGAAAGGTATCCATTGGACCGGTACAGTTCAATTCGAACGGCTGATGAACCCAAGTTTGTTGGAATTGATTCACGTTGCGAAAGCACCGGCGATCAGGGGAGAATACACGTGACTTTTGTCAACAGCCGAGAAGGTTTAAATCTTCCGTCGAGAAACGATGAAACAACAATACTATGTAACAACAACCTGTAAAGACTACGCGCACTTTTGAGAAAGAGACGAAGGGATAGGAGATGTTTCTATGCTAGCGGACAGATCTAACAGCTCCAACGTTCTGGTCAAATCATCTGTATAGGAAGGATCCTCAGTGTGCTCTCGGCTGTCTCGAGAAATCTATACATATCCGGTGACCATCTTCAACATTGGAACGCCCTCCGTGATTCAGCCTATTAGCTCCCTCAGGCAGAGGGCACTGGACAGTCGACCTGTGTACCCTCTGAGGATGTTATAAATCACAACAGCTTATTTACGACCAGGAGAACTATGATGAGGTCGTAAACAGATTAACCCTCATACACACAGTATAAGCCTCCCGATACGAGCCTAACTCACACATGTAAACAAGTGGCGAATATATCATCATACCCAAGAACTAATGTGTAACATCACCACGCTGGATCGGTGTCAGAATTAATAGCTCCTATCCCGCTGTCCCACCTCTGGTTAAGCTTTACTCGCTAGGCTTGGCTAGAAATCGACTTCGAGGTATGTACAAGTAGAAACTGGGTAGTTGGCAGATGTCGACAGGAGGAATCTTACTTTCTTTGAGATCGAGAATCAAGAAGTAGATGAAGACGAAGCTGAAACATGGAGATCACTTGGAAAACCTAAGGCTGTACGCAAATACCCCAGACGCCACTCCAAGTTCCACTTCACGCAGAGAGAGGTGACAACTTTCCAGGCATTGTATGACCACCCGCTGTTGGCACTCCATGCGATATGTCGGTGGCTAAATTAACATGTGTGCTGGAGATGTACTTATGTACATCTGACGATCATGCTTGAGCGCAGATGTAACCCTTCTCCGCACCAAACTTCCCTACCATCATTAATGGCTTGTGAGATCCTTCTCCATCTTGCTCTCTCAACGGGGGTTACCTTACGACCCCGATCTTACTATCGGTGAAGTCTTTTCTCGCCTCTGGAACGATATCTCATCTCCTAAATCATGGATTCCCCTCTAGAGGACCCCGAATCTGTGCGAGTCAAGAAAGGAGATACGGTGCATGAAGTTGTTCAACCCAAAGAAGCTGCGCCTGATCACATCCATGTTGGGACTCTCAAGCGAGGTCTGAAGTCGAGGCATGTTCAGTTCCTCGCGTTGTCAGGTGCTATCGGCACTGGACTCTTTGTTGGCATGGGCCAGGTGCTATCTCTTGCTGGCCCGCTTTCTGCCTTTTTGGCCTATGCAATAACTGGCTTCAACGTATACGGCGTGATAAACAGTATGGGTGAGATGGCGACCTGGCTCCCGCTCCCCGGGGCTGTCCCCGTCTATGCGGCTCGTTTCATGGATCCCGCCCTTGGCTTTACCCTTGGCTGGAACTACTGGTATCAATTCGCAATTGGAGTTCCCATTGAAATCAGCGCGGCTGCTGTTATTCTTGACTTCTGGCCCAACAGTGTACCAACCGAAGTCTGGATCACGATTTTTTTCCTGGCCTTGGTATTTCTGAACTGCCTCCCGGTCAAGATATATGGAGAGACTGAATTTGTGTTTGGCGCTATCAAATTGACTACCATTATTGGGCTTGATATTCTGATGTTCATCATTATGCTAGGTGGTGCGCCAAATGGTGATCGTATTGGGTTTAGGTATTGGGTAAATCCTGGGCCAATGCGAACATACTTGAAGCCTGGTTCACTGGGACGCTTCCTGGCGTTCTGGAAAGTTTTTATTCAAGCGACCTTCAGCTATGGAGGGAGCGAGATGGTTGTTGTCGCGGCTGGAGAAACCGAAAACCCAAGAAGGAACATTCCTAAGGCCGTTCGGCGGGTCTTTTGGCGCATTTTGATATTCTACGTCCTTAGTGTATTCTTGGTCGGAATGTGTGTATCCTCTAAGGATGACCGGCTACTTGATGCAATCAGGTCTGATGCGCCAGGAGTCGGAGCCAGCCCATTCGTCATTGCAATTATTAACGGCGGAATTGAAGGCCTCCCCCATGTTATCAACGCTGTTGTACTTTCATCAGCTTTTTCAGCCGGCAACTCCTTCTTTTACGCTTCCACAAGGATCCTTTACTCGACTGCATTAGACGGGAAGGCTCCAAAAATTTTACGCTATGAGAAATTTGGTGTCCCCTACGGATGTGTTGCCGTCACCTCTGCCCTCAGTTTGCTTGTCTACCTGAACGTGAGCGCCAGCTCCGTTGAGGTGTTTTATTGGATCAGCAATCTAAGTTCCGTGAGCACACTGGTAGTTTGGACCTCAATATCCATCACCTATATTCGGTTTTATAAAGGCATGGCGCACCAAGGTATCCCGAGATCTTCCCTTCCCTACAGGGTACCGCTGCAGCCTTACTTGGCGTATTTCTCCGCCATATTCTCCGCCACGCTGGCGTTCTTCAATGGATTCGACGCCTTCTTCCCTGGAAAATTTAGCGCAAAAACTTTCATTCCCCCTTATATAGACATACCCATCTTTGCAAGTCTATTCATTGGTTATAAGGTTATCATGAAGACAAAAGTTGTTAAGTATGAGGAAATGGACTTTTGGTCTGGGAAGGAAGAAATCGATCGCCTTGAGGCTACCTGGGAAGAGCCAAAGCCGAGGAATATTTTTGGTAGGGTTTATCCTCTAAAACTCCATGCCCACTTACACAAATCTAAATTCACGTTACTGACATTCTCATTAGAAAGAATGTGGTTTTGGATTGCTTAAAACAAATGGCAATGGCCCGTATATAAAACTCAACAAGTATTGCCTAATTCAATTCATGACGATGACTAGTTGGCTTCTATATAAAGGTCAAATCATTTGTGAGGGAGCGAATATCGTTGTCAGGCTTTGATAATTTACCCATTCAAGCTTGCAACGGGCATCTGAGTAGCTTCTGGGACACGTGTGGTATCCCAAGCTAAAATAGTAGCCATACTTTTTATTTTTATGGTTTATTTAGTTGACTTGTTTTTTCATGGAGATCTAACCCGAACATAGAGAAGGCATCATGGTGTATATAGGGTGTGCTCGAGCTATTGGATGTTACTGCTTACTATACCCCCTTCGAGGAAACCAAGATGGGCATACGTTCCTTCATGGCGCGAAATGGGAAGTGACTGATGGAACGGTGGTTATATCCATTGAATTTTTCAAAGAGCGAGATTGTGTATTGCCGATGATTACCTTGGGTGAAGCATGATAAATCCCACAATCCCACATCTCGCTGGGTCAGAATAACTGGAACAATGTGCACGCTGTTGTATATCATACTTTTGGCCTGTTTAATGTGTGATTCCTGCTCCCAGAATATACCTTTTACCCCAGAAGTAGAGCGACCCATACTGCATGAATCCCCCGCCTCCCCCGAACCGACGAACCTCTTGTACGGATGGTACCATTACTTGCGTACTCCTGATAGCTTCCTGGAATCGAATCCAAGTGGTAGTTCGAGAGAGCCTATTGATACCATAGATCCCCTGCCGGGTCAGGCAAACCGATTTGCAGTTTCTGAGAAGCCTTCCAAGGCTGCGAAGCACCGAGCTCTAAACCACAATGGCCGAGATGTACAGGTACAAAACATACCGTAAGTCTCAAGTGATCGAGTTGAAGATATCTGCAATCCCGCTTGCTGATTCCATCAACCCAGTGGCTATGGAAACTGGACAGGACGAGGCTGGAACCTCAGACTTCGCGGGTACGCTTATAGATATCCCACCATGTCGACTCGGACGACGAGTAGAATCAGGAGCTCGTTTTTCTTCAATACTTCCATCGGCAAATTATCCACAGTACAGTACCTTCACCTCCAAAAGATAATTCGAGGGGTATTCGTCATTCCTCAAGCCTGGGTTCGTCTGTCGTTTACAATATGGCCAAAATTACTATCAAATGAAACGCTGGCAGGGCCGGACGCAAGACACAAAACCAAGAAAGCTGTCACGGCACGAGTTAAGACGAATCTTGAGGGAGATTTTGATTTTTTTGTCAACTATAACAGTATAACAGGGGTATTCCAGAATGGAAACGAAACCGAGCAGTTGCAGAAAATTGGGCTCCGTACAAACAGGATCGACACTGGATTTACATTTTGCTACCTTGTTCCCCCCTTGGGGATGACGGTAATAAGTGACATCGACGATGTTCTTCGAGTATCTAGGATTTTTCATCCTACCAAAGGTCTCCAGGATTTACTGTTAGATCCCTTTTATAGCTGGATGAACATGCCAGAGGTATTTACGAATTGGTCAAAGGTCTATCCAAACCTCCATTTTCACTATCTGTCGACTACCCCAGAGCAACTATCTCAAAGTTATATGGACTTTGTATACGAGCACTACCCACAAGGCAGTTTTGATACACGGATTGTCAGTATAGAGAATATTAAAGCTACTCTATCAATTCGAAGATACCTGCTAGAGAGGGTTCTGCAGACCTTTCCAAATCGGAAATTTGTTCTTGTTGGCGATACAAGCAATTTTGATATCATGAAGCACTACCCATCCCTGTCGGCGAAATATCCAAACCAAGTGCGCTGCTTACTGGTGCGGAATGTGTCAGCCACCGAAAGTGACTATCGGATACCTTACAACACGAAATGGTTCAAGGGCCTGGACAAGGAGAGATACATGTTCTTCCGAGTACCCGTAAGTTATGCAGCCCTGAACTTGCCCTCTACTTCTTTAAGAATGTGTTAAGCGATCGACTAAAACCCTATGCTCTTTTTAGGATGACATTGCGGGCTTGGATATCGGGAAGGATGAGTGCTGGAACCGTTCTGTTCCCCAAAACGTGACGTTTGGCTGGCAGGGCTATATGTTTTCGTCGTGAGCGGTTGATAGCGTCAACATGGAATCTGTTTCAAGACAGATAGCAGTTTTTATCACTATATTTTAGAGATAATGAAGTTCAATCGATACCCACCTAGCGCTGATTTTCATCACATGCATGACGCGCGCTTGTAGCTTGGGCGTGGCGTCGGCTAAAATGCGTGTCTCGGCATTTCGTCTGTGCACGCGCAAACTCATTCAGGTGTCAAACTTATCCCAAACCCATACATACACCATTGCTTAATTTCCAGCGCACTATGCCCCCATTGCAAGATACATTGTTCCGGGATATACACGCCCTTAGCCAAGATGAGGCAGCTTCGATCCTCTCCCGAATTTCTCATATTGAGAGGCGCACATTCCCCACCTCAGAAGCATTTGATTTCAACGATATGTCTCTCTGGAAGAAGAAGCCCAACACACGAGTTCTCTATTGTAAACAGGCAGAAAACCTGATCGCCTACGCCCTATATGTTCGAATGAAAGACACAGCCTTGCTGCATAAATTATGCGTCGAGGAATCCAATCGTGGTCGTGGCATTGGAGCCCAGCTAATGGCATATATCGAACAACGGCTACGCAAGGAAGGGTGTCGAACCGTCCATCTGTGGGTTGATGAGGGACGCCATATCGCACACCGATTGTATTTGAGCCGTGGTTATACAGAATTATCACGTGTTGAGAATTATTACGGCAATGGACGGACGGGGATCAAAATGGTTCTCGATCTTGAATCGGAGGCTGCTATGTGACGGGTGAATTGGCAGGCTTCGGCATGCTTCCTTTTAATCACCTACTTATCTACCCTCTCAGATCGCGATGGTAGAGTCTTCGGTTCTCTCCGGACTCACCTATTGCCATAGGAGATATCTCCAGTCCTATTTTTTGGAGAAACTGTCGAGGCGCTCCGTCCACCCTATCAATAAGCTACACGCCCGTTTGTTTTTTTCACACGAAATAGGAGGGAGGAAACTGCGAGCAAAAATCGTCGCAGAATGTCAGGGCCATTCTCTCCTGGGATCTGTATCAGTCATGCCACTCCCTGCGGGGAACCGCTGCACCGCCCAGACTTGCGGCGGCTACTTTCTAACAGTATTAGAAAGAAGCAACTCATCTGGAAGTCAATAACTGCAGGTTTGATACTGCTCATAGCTAGATTCTTTAACAATTAATAGCTATAGCGGATGTTTGCTTTTGCTATTCCTTGTTTTGCGTAGAGGGAGCATGAACTTTTACCCCATACATAGTGTGATTTAAAATTAATCTACGGCAAGCCACCGCGTCACTCTCTGTTGGCGCCTCCAGGTTTAGTATCTTGGTTATTTCTGACAACATCCACTCATTTTCACCAAACATCTGGACTTTTCTCTGCTTTCCTATACTTTGCCGCTGCTCCCCAAAGTCCTAAAATAGTGACTGCTGGTTTTTTTTCTGGGTCTGGGTTCGTGAAAAACTCATTTTGCTGCTAAGGCTGACGGGCACAATCTAAATTTTCATTCCTTATCTATCATCATCTCCCCACCAAAACAAAAAGGCGCCAGCTTCTTCAACGCAGGACCTTACCAACCCCAAAAAAACTCCTAGCACTTTCAAGATATTACTGTAACAATTTTCACTTAATTCTTGGGTGTTTTTTCACGCTTTGCATTTTTCTTCCCTCTAGATAATACTACTCACCTGCTCCTCGCGATCTGTCAGCCCACCCTTGAGCAGCCGAATAAACTTGGGTTTCGAGCCTTTCCCCTCCCTCTTCGCCAAATCGTTACATGAATAGCTCCTCCACATAGCGCCGGTTTAATACTTTCCGAATCATGGGACAGACTCTTTCGCAGCCAATAGTTAAGAAGGTGAGTGGAATACTGAGATGAACTCCAGGCAGCCAATGCCCCACGGCTAGCAATGCTACCCGCTTTAGTCTTTTTGTCCTGTTGCTGCGAGATTTGCTAACTTATGGGGTCTACTATTGTCACAGACATCAGATGAAGGTCAAGATGAGTGTGTTATTTACGGGGTCTCGGCAATGCAGGGATGGAGAATCACCATGGAAGATGCGCACACTGCAGAGTTGGACCTCCGTTCCAAGTTTCTAGACAAAGACCAAACTCCTACCGATCCTGAGACGCGTCTGTCATTCTTCGGTGTATATGACGGCCATGGTGGTGAACAAATGGCTTGCTATGCTGGGGAGAATGTGCACAAAATAGTCGCAAAGCAGGAGTCCTTTGCAAAGGGCGACATTGAGCAAGCTTTGAAGGATGGCTTTCTAGCAACCGATCGCGCCATCTTGGAAGGTTTGTGTTCCCTATTAGAAAAATTCACAACACAAACAGAATATGGGTGTTGATCTAATGTGGACTAACCATTGGTTCTTGTTCTAGATCCCCGCTATGAAAATGAGGTTTCTGGTTGTACTGCATCTGTTGCTGTGGTTTCAAAGAGTAAAATCCGGGTGGTATGTCTATGTTCATCCATTATATAATTTTACTTGATTTGCTAACATGTGGCTAGGCAAATGCTGGTGATTCAAGATCAGTTCTCGGCATTAAAGGCCGAGCTAAGCCTTTATCTTTTGACCATAAGCCACAGAATGAGGGTTCGTTGATATCATTCACTGTTTTTCACTCGTTGGTCTTCTTTATTAACACAATGTATAGGTGAGAAGGCTCGCATAAGTGCAGCTGGTGGTTTCGTTGACTTTGGTCGTGTCAATGGAAATTTGGCTCTATCTCGAGCTCTCGGAGACTTTGAATTTAAACGAGCAGCAGATCTTTCTCCTGAGCAACAAATTGTGACCGCATATCCAGATGTCACAACACACGAGGTCACAGATGACGATGAGTTTTTGGTTATTGCTTGTGATGGTAAGTCCACTACAATGCTGCAGCTATCGCAAGGAAATCTAATTTCTGACCCAAAATTTTTAGGCATATGGGATTGCCAATCCTCCCAGGCTGTGATTGAGTTTGTTCGAAGAGGGATTGCCGCCAAACAAGAACTTCACCGAATATGTGAGAATATGATGGACAACTGCCTCTCCTCAGACCCTGAAGCCGGTGGGTTGGGCTGTGACAACATGACTATGATTATTGTGGGATTACTTAATGGAAAAACCAAGGAAGAGTGGTATAATACAATCGCGGAGAGAGTAGCCAACGGCGATGGCCCCTGTGCACCGCCTGAGTATGGTAAGCTTCAACATGCTTCAGATATGCGCCATTTCTATTTTTTTTTTTTTTTTGGGTGAACACTACTAACTAATTTCGTCCTAATAGCTACCTTCCGAGGACCTGGCGTTCGCCGACAATTCGATGATAGCCCAGATGGGTACGATGTTCCGTTTGATACTCGACCAAGCAGCGGCCGGACGGGCAGAATCATTCTCCTTGGAGATGGAACTGAAGTACTGGCTGATATGGGAGACGAGGATATGTTCGATAACACGGAAGACAAAGATTTTGCGAACGACTCCTTAGATGGTGCAAGAGGGGAGGGAGATCGTGAGGGTACACCGGGCCCCGAAACAAACCACCGTACCGATAACACTGAAGGCTCAGCAGCTACTTCAGCGTCCCCATCTACGAAAGAGTCAGCCTTAACTTCTAATAAGAAGCCTCCACCATCATAGTCACTCCAAGAATAAAGTGCCAATTTTCCATCTAGAAAGGAGGACTTTTAAACGGAACCTACAGCCAATCCCTATACTAACAGCAGGTTTTTTTTGTGAATGTTGAGCGATGCATATCTTCCATTTCTTTTTTTGTCCCCTCTACTTTCCGTGGTGAGGTACACATATGCCAGCCATCCAAGGTCAATCGGATTTTTATTGTCACAAAGGGACTACTCTGATATATCACTCTGGAATGGTGGGTATGGTGTTACGTGATCCTTGCACACGGCCTTTCCTTTTATTTGCCGCATGTACATGTTACGAGACCTCCCTTTGGAAGGACCGGCCTGCTGCTGGCGGATGGATGGCCGGTGGACAAGCCATGACGAAGAAAAAGGACAACCAATTTCCATCTCGCTGTGGTGAATCGTACTGGGTAGATAGCTCATTTCCGGCCAGAGCCTGCGCCCTACGAACTGCCCTTCTCATCTGCCCTATTTCTTCTCTTTCTGTGCTGGTTCTCTTCTCATGCCGCTGTTTTTTATCTATTCAAACGAAGCTTTTGACATCCAAGGCGTGAAAAGGTTCCATATATCTCTGTGCATGATTACTTCACTGTGTTTGTTAGGCCGCTTGAATTGTCAGTCTATTTGAAACCTTCATTTGGTCAATCTCTGGGTATAGATCTAAAGTATATGCAATGATGTGCAGTATTGACATCCTTGATTCACCTACCCTGAATAAATATAATTAGACAAAGAGACCACTGCCACACACTCTGATAGCTGTGCCCTTCTTCTCTAGATGCCAAATGAGGCTGTCAACAGGGGGTCGCGCGGCTGGACCCACCGGCAAGGGTCAAGCCCCTGAAGCTTCATCACCGCGACTTTTGCCCGACTTTTTTTTCTTCTCCCTTCATCATCTTTCTTCCAACCCATTGCCTCTCCATTTCCTTCTTACATTTATATCCATCCTGCACTGAATCTTGGTCGGTGGCAGTAGTCGAGAGGAGAGCAGATCATCGTCGTCCTAAGCCTTTCGTTTCGTTGTCCTTTTCACAATGGATTCGCCACCCTCATCATCCTCCACCAAAAGAAAACGCAGCTCCTCTCATGCCCAACCATACTCCGCGTCGAATCGCTCGTCGATAGTCGGTATGCCCCAGCAATCGTCTCCTGACTTATCAGTTCCAAACGGTGATGAATCAATCCCCGATGGAACATCCGCATCCGCAAAACATACTTCGCCAATTGACGCATCTGCTGTTCCGCCTGTGAAACGAGCCCGCACGGAAACTACGGCCTCGAATGGAAATGGACAACACAACTCCGGAGAAGTAGATAGCTTGTGTCCCGACAATGAAGATCCGAATCAGCCGGCAGCAGCAAGAGATCTTGGTATTGCTGAAACCAATGGGAAACGGCGGTCGTCCGTTTCTCGACACCAAGCAAACAACGACCACGACGCACGGATGAAGCCTCCCATTAAAGCTGGTCTTCGGGACCCCACAGGTTATCATACGAATCCTCCCCCCGTTGGCCGGCCCGTGAGGGTGTATGCCGATGGTGTATTTGATCTGTTCCATCTTGGGTTCGTCATATCCCTTCCTTTTACTTATCATTAGTTATACTGGCCATTGTTGCTTTTGCAGATGGTTTCCAGTGTAATGAACAAAATAGCTAACGTTTCTTCAATTGATAGTCATATGAGACAGCTCGAGCAGGCGAAGAAGGCGTTTCCTGACACTTACCTTATCGTTGGTGTGACCGGGGACAAGGAAACTCACAAGCGGAAGGGTCTTACAGTCTTGAATGAGGTAGAAAGAGCAGAAACCGTGCGCCACTGTAAATGGGTCGATGAGGTTATACCGGATTGCCCCTGGATTGTCGACACAGAATTCTTGGAAGAACACAAAATCGACTATGTTGCTCACGATGATCTACCCTACGGAGCCGCGGAAGGTGATGATATTTACGCCCCAATTAAGGAGAAGGGTATGTTCCTGGCTACCGAGAGGACCGAGGGAGTTAGCACTACGGGGATAATTACAACGTGAGTGCACCTTTCCCGCCTCTATTTCTGATACTCGGCCCTAGTCTGCGGGTAGTGTCTTCAACAACCTATCCCCTCGTGAACGATTGTTAACGTTTCTTGTCTACAGAGTTGTTCGTGATTATGATAAGTATATCGCTCGGCAATTCAAAAGGGGTGCGTCCAGGCAAGAGCTCAACGTCTCTTGGCTCAAAAAGAACGAGCTAGAAATCAAACGACACGTCGCCGAACTGCGTGACACGATACGCAACAATTGGTCTACAACCGGCCAGGAAGTGAGCAAAGAGCTTCGCCATCTTTGGCAGAATAGCCGCCCAACAAGCCCATCCCGACTCAGCCTTGATACTGGCAGCCGGACCCTTCCTACCAGCCCAAACACTAGCAACGGCAATGCTCCGCCATTGGCAAGGAGGAAATCAGGCCTGCTTTCCGATAACGGCGACACGCCGGAAAGCCCTGGCGCCGCTGGGAGAAGCGAAGATTTCGCGACAGGGTATAGCTTGGGATTGATTGGAGGTGTTCGGTCATGGGTATGATATCTCTCCATTTTATTTCCAGAAAATGCGGCCAATGCATTTATTCTTCTACCGAGGGACCTCGAGCTTTGGTCTAGGCAAAATGTGAACCTAAGTAACTAACAAATGACTCTCCAGATGATGCGAAGCCGCATTTCGCTTCGGGACACTATTAGCCATCCAGCTTCGCCCTACGGAAGTGACGACGACACAGAAACTAGCCAAACGAACAAGGCGACATCTTCATAAATCAGTTTCAAAAAGTTATCAACTATCGGGCGCTTCGGTTTCATACAATCTATCTAATGGACAGCCGTCGGTGTGGTAATACCAGCACAACATGTCGACGGTATAAATTATCCCCTATTCTTACTTTTTCAACTTGCCTTAATTCTGGTGACTGCTGTATTTCTATTTTTATTTGTGCTTGATTTCCTCTTCGGTGCCTTCTCCCCAAACGAAAAGAGGTAAGGTCATGCAATATCTATGTTTTCGCTCCTTTTGTATAATAAAACACCGAACACTATGGATTGTTCTCTTATGCGTTTCCTCTTGCCGCGTTACCAAGTTAGTTCGGCTAAGGTCGATCTTAGTCATGTCAAATTGCCGTTGAAAATTTTCCCAACCACCTGCGGGACTTCTTTTCTTCCCCTCGGCGTTTTTGCCGTTGGAGATGAATCACACCATAGCAACCGCAACTGAGGAAAAGACGAGTAGTTTTTTTCCTGCGATTTGGCGTAAAGATCTATTTCCGCCTTGCTACTCTTGTTCACCTGTTGCATTTACATAACAGTCTTGATATCCCCCATTTCACTCAGAACATGGCTGCCGACGGCGTTAACACCGGGCCGAGTGTACCGAATGAGCAAAAGAAAAATTCAAGCGGTCCAGGCACGACATCAGCCCCATCAACAGCAGACCACCCAAATACCTCTACAGATACCCTTGGAACTCCTCAAAGTGACGATGATACTGCTGGCCCTACCCAGATTGATGTTCAGTCAGAAAATGAACATCAAAGCAGAGCTACTCCTAGGCATTCCCGCCGAAGGTCAGAAGACAGCATCTCTTCCGGTCATTCTGATAACACGATAATTCCTTCAAATCAATGCAACCAATCCCATGTTCTACCAGATGATGACCGGGAATCCTCTCCATCACAGTCCCGCAAATCGCTGAAGGCGACATTAACACGCACATGGCTGCTAAATAAAGGAGTATTCTTGGTGATGTCGGCGCAGTTTTTCGGGGCATCAATGAATGTAATGACCAGAATACTAGAGCTAGACGGACCGCATGGCAAAGGAATGCACCCTTTTGAAGTTAGTGACTATGAAGCTGACAGCCTCTTAACCCTACCACTCAAGTTTCGGTTTCTCATGCATTTAAAACCCCAAATATGAGAATGTACTGACTGACAAACCTGTAGATACTGTTCGCCCGGATGGCGGCAACTGTTCTTTGTAGCTCACTTTACATGTGGTACAAAAAAGTACCTAACCCATTTGGAGTACCCTCCGTACGGCCTCTTCTGGTACTTCGCGGAGTCTCTGGCTTTGTTGGGGTGTTCGGGCTCTATCAATCCCTGATGTATCTTCCTTTATCCGAAGCAACTGTGTTGACATTCTTGGCCCCAATATTGACATGTTATGCATGCTCTCTCTTCATGGCCAATGAAACCTTCTCGAGGAAGCAGCAATTAGCTGCTATCGCTTCCCTCTTTGGGGTTTTTCTCATCGCACGTCCGATGTCAATATTTTCAAGTGAACCCAGCTCCTCTCCGGAGGACGCCATACCTCGCAATGAAACACTCGCTTTCAATATTACTGTCAACGATGTCTCGACAGATGCTGATCCATTCAGCCCAACCCCCGAGCAACGTCTTCTCGCCATCGCTATCGCATTAATGGGCGTAATTGGCGCGACGGCCGCCTACACATCAATTCGCAAAATCGGCCAGCGAGCCCACCCTCTCGTTAGCGTCAACTATTTCTCAGTTTTCACCACTATCATATCTCTAATAGCTGTTCTCGCCATTCCATCCGTCAGTTTCAGACTTCCCTCGAACATCACCGAAGCTGCCCTCCTCATCGGCCTCGGCTGTGCAGGTTTCTTTTTACAGTTTCTACTGACGGCAGGCCTTTCGTACGTTCCGCCTGCCTCTTGTGGCGGGTCTAACTCCCATGGCTCCCGTGCCACTTCCATGGTCTACACACAGATGATTTTCGCTCTGTTTTATGACAAGGTTGTCTGGAATTCTACCCCTTCAGGTCTCAGTTGGGCTGGATCGGGTATTATCCTCGGAAGTGCTCTATATGTCGCCCTATCTCGGGATAGCGGTGCCAAGAAAACCGTTAAAGGCGGTAAGGATGAAGAAGAAAACGGTTTATTCTCTGACTCAGCAGCTGGAGACACTGAATGTGAATCGGACCGCGGCTCTCGGCGTGAATGGACAGCTCAAGATGAGCGTATAGCTGATGAAGAAGAAGCCCGTGCTTTATTAGATCCCACTCACGACGATGACGAGTGGACAGCCGGATCGAGAGAGGACGAAACACCTGCCCCTGGATTTTGGCAAAGATTGTTCAGGAAATGGGGCAAAGAGAGCACTTAGGATTCTAGATATTCTTCGTTGGCTCTAATAGAACCAGAACTATTTTTCGACTTGGCTTTGTTTTTTTTTACATATATAAAAAGAAGCACCGTAGTCGCGAGGTTAATATAGACAATGTGAAATACCCAGCTTATGATCTTGAGATCGAAAACCCTGCGCACAAGCTTACATGAATGTAAAAGTATCACCCCCTTTGCCTGTTAATAAGTTTCCAACACGCTTCGTCCCCACGATGCGTTCCAATTTCAAGGCATCCCACTTTGAGAAGATGGCCTTCACGCCCGCCTCGACTATCTCGGAAGCAGCAGCGGACTGATCTAATCCTAAGAAGCCCACAATGTCACCCCAGAAAATGGGGTTATCGGGCACCCCGTACATTAATATCCGTTTCACCCCTCGGATTCTATAGCGACGGAAATGGTGAGCCCTTTCAGTGTATAAAAGGACTGCATTGCGACCGGACGAGAAGTGGCTTCTTGCCCGGGAGGAGTCGCGAACCGATGTATATTCAGAGATTACACTGAATGAGATATTTTCCGTTTGGGACGAATTGGCGAAATGGTTCCGCACACGCACAAAATCCAAGTAGGAAGGGATGAATATCAAGGTCCCACCCCCTGTTGAAGTATCGCCCTGCGCCCAGCTTCGGGAAAGCTTAGCTAAGACGGTGTTGACAAAGAATTTAAAGCGCATGTCAGGATCCTTTGCTGAGGAAATAGAATCAAAGCGGGAGAAGGTTTGTTTGACAGGGCTCGGCAGTGGGAGGTTGAGGATAGCGCCTGGGTATTTCTGTGTGATTTTGACCTTTCCAAAGACATTTTGTAAGGTCGAACTGTACAGGGAGTTTAGCTCGGGTGTCAAGAAAGATGAGAAGACGAGAGTCTGCCGTAGATGTTTTGCATGGCCGTCGAGGTACCACGATCGTACGCGACTGAAATCACATCCATGCGCTTCCTTTGGTTGCAGGTTTAGTTGCGAAAAGATATATTCGACGTGCTCCCAATTCTGCATAAGGATACCATCCGCATGGTCGACGATGGCAATTTCAATTGAGGACAGAAAGTCGTATTCTTGTGTCCGTCCACTAAAGAAGATACTAGATCAGCATGGGCGTCATGATCAAAAAATGTGACCCTCTTACCCTTCTTTTTCTATTGCCATTCGCAGTCCAAGGGGGCTGGCAAGGATTATATCAGAGTTATAAAATTGAGAAAAGAATTTGAGAGTCTTCCTAGTGAATTTCAACCCAAGTCTGAACATGTCATCATCATTTCCCTCGAACAGCTCTTTGAAATCTTCTGGCTTATTATCCCATGAGTTATCCGAGGAGGCTGTAAACTCGTTAACAAATCTACGTTTGTTTTCTTCCTGTTCAGCTTGATATAGCTTCGATATCATATCCACAACCCTGGAACAGGCCTGTCGGGTCGGAAGAATAAACAGAACCTTAGGCCTAGTAAAGCCCTGATCTCGCAGGTCGGCTTCAAAGCTGCCATCCTTTAGTGCACGAGAACTATTCCTTATCACCACATCTCGGGTTTTTAGGACATGATTGAGCGCATGGAGGCAGTAGAGTTCACGCAATCTAGTTGAATTTTGCGTCGTCCGGGCACAGAACAGCATATCAGAGTACTCGAATATGTATGATGCAAGCGATCCGGTCAGAGAATCAAATTCGGGGATAACGTCTAACGCAGGTTTTACGAGTTTTTGTTTCAGCTAGGCGGAAGTTAGCATGGTTCCCGGTGAAGATATCTCGGAGGAAACCCACCATCAAGTCCTTCGGGCTTTTTGACGCAATGACTTCAACATCATCTTGAGATGTACTAGGACGTGTAGTGGTAGCAGTCATATCGGGACCAATCGGTCGTTTCTGAACACGCCATTCTCTGGGGTTGGTTTCGATAGCCCGGGATAGGTAAGTTTCGTCTGGATGTTGAAAATGAGTATTGAAGGGATCAGCAACTGTTTGGTTTCCTGGCCCATCGGGATCCTCGTCCTCCAAACCGTCGATAATGCCTTCGATCGACTCGTCGCTATCAGAGGCGTCCGCGTCCGCTAGGTCATCTGGTAATGGTATGTGCTCATCATCTCTTTGAGGTTCAATTTCTTGCGCTGAAGCAGTTTTTTTCCGATTATCCAATTTCCTCCTTTTCCGTACTGGCTCCTTAGGAGTAGAGTCTGCATCTAGAAGCTGAAGAAGTGTGGTATATGATCGCCCCGTTTCTTTACTATCGTCCTGGTCGGATTCAGATGCGCCGTCAGTTTCCTCGGCGTCTGTGTTATTGTGATCATCTTCGGCGCGATACGAAGAATTTCCGCTTCTATATATAACATGACAGGTTGGTCAGTTCAATTCATTATGATCAAATTCCAAATGAAGTAGGTAGCCACAGCTACATACCTTGGGTCTTGAGACTGCGCCGGCCTTTTTGAGCTGTGACTTCGCGAGCCCCGGCTTCCCACACCCATATCTTCAGTTAATTATCTTTAATACCCAATGTGAAGAGTGGGAGGAACTGGCGTTGCCGTGATATAAAAACCTATATACTTTTGTACTCTGGAATATTTTTTTTTTCTTTTGGTCTGGCGGCCGCAGCTGGATCAATCTTATCTTATCTTCGCGTGTAAAAATTCCGTCCCACACAATATTGAAAGGCTCGATTCGACAACACCACCTCACCCCGACTGGACAATATCATCCAATTTGCGCCTTGCCACAACCCGAGAAACGAAGTCAACCTGGTTCGAAAGCTACACGAGTGAGCAAGGAATATACAACTTATCGCAACATAATGGCTGACACCGGCTCTTTCCTCCACCTCGCGCGTCCATTGGGCCCTGCAACCATTGGAGTAGCGCCCACTGCGTCCCCCCTCAATGTTGTTATACAGCCTCAAGTAAGACGGAACCTGTCAGGCCATTTCAAATACCAGGCTAATTCAAATAATAGGCCATCTTTTCCATTATTGACCACTCCATCCGACGCAATAGCGACCAGGAACGAGTAATCGGCACCCTTCTCGGTACGAGATCTGAAGATGGAACAGAGGTTGAAATTAAAAGCTGCTTTGCGGTTGGACACACTGAGACTACCGATCAAGTTGAAGTTGATATGGAATACCAAAAGCAGATGCTTGCACTACATCTAAAGGCCAACCCAAGAGAGGTACTCGTTGGTTGGTACGCCACATCTTCGGAGTTAAACACCTTCTCAGCCCTCATCCAAAATTTCTACGGCAGCCAGGGAGATGGCACATGGCCGCATCCAGCGGTTCATTTGACTGTATCAACCGTCCCAGGAAAAGATATTGAGACCAGAGCATATATATCGTCCCCCGTTGGTGTTACCGCAGAGCGTGCCGCCGATAGCGCTGCATTTACCCCAGTTCCATATGAAATCCGATACAACGAAGCTGAAAAGAGTGGATTGGAGGCTATTGCGGCAGCGCGCGATACAGAAGAACGAAGGACTAATTTGTTCACGGATATTGAGACTTTGGAGAGATCGATAGTCGACGTGATTGGCATGATTGATCGTGTATCCAGATATGTAGAGTCCGTGATAGATGAAGAAGCTCCCGCTTCCACGGCTCTTGGTCAATTTTTGCTCAACACGCTTGCACTTGCACCCAAGGTTGACCCTGTGGAGATTGAAAACGACTTGTATGCGCAAACCTTCTTCCTTTTTGGATTTTCGTTTCATAAATCATGGAAAATTTGCTAACATAACCTGCAGTAACAAACATATCCAGGACGTTTTGGTTGTTTCCTACTTGGCTAATACCATCCGCACGCATATGGAACTTTCAAATCGACTTGCAACCGCACAGCTTACCCTCGGTGGTGAAGGTTCTGGGAATGCTGGTGCGTCAGGTGAATCGGGTAATACGCGAGGACAACGATCGAACCGACAACGAAACACACAAGGCCGAAATCAGACCGAAGAAGTACGAGCTTGAACGCAGATAGCCAATGCTTCTCTAGTTTCACCACCAAAGAGATCAAAACTACTTCCTACCCAGTGCTGGCCCAACTCCAGATACTTCAATCAGGCAGGCATACCCGCGGTGTTGGAGTTGCATCATGATTCGGCTAAAAGCAAAGTAAGGCGTCTTTGGAGTTGGGGTTTTGTTCTTTTTTAGTGAACGGGTCTTAAGTATGGGATGAGAGAATGTGGTCGTTTCCTCTGGAGACTAATGCATGTACGCTCTAATGAATATGCGTCGTCAGTAACAGTCAAATTCGAGAAAGAAGAGGGCAAAAATGCTATGATAAGCCAAAAGAGGGTGTACCACGATGAAGTAAAACTAGAGTAGGGCCTTGATGTGAAGCGGCTCCAAAAAATAGATATCAATTTCAGGTCCTCTTACTACCTTAACATGTATGCCATGATTAATTCATATAAAATGTGAGTACAGTTCATTAGAAACGCAATCATTAAAATAAACCCCAGATTTGTATGCAATCTTGTCTTCAACGCCCAACACCACCCGGTTACTAAAACGCCCCCAGAAATCAACTTTGTTGCGCAACGGTGCTGCTACCTGACAGATTCAGCCTTGCGTTTCTTTCCAGCCGACGATCCATCAGCCGCGGAGCCCACCGAGGTGCGCCTCTTTTTCGTCTTCGATTTCCCTTTACCCCTACCTCTCTTTTCTGATGAGCCAGCTTCTTTCGTAGAACCCGTGTCACCGTTGGCAGCGCCATCAGCGTCTGCCAGTTCGCCCAACTCGACCTTTGCCGCATCTTTCAAACCACTACCAACACGGTCATCATTCTGATCAAATGCCCTTCTAGCCTCTTTAAGTTCCCGCTCCAGGCGAAATAGCTCCTGTACACGGCCAAGTTTTATAGGATCGCGACGCAATGTGAAACGAAAATCGTCAACCTTGACCTTCTGGCGCCCGGCATAGCTAGCGACTTGTGCTGCCTCGTGACATGTCTCGATGACAAAGTCTGTCACAACCTCATCCAGGACACGGACTGTCTCGTTATTGGGCTCTTGTGGGAAGGAGTGGTGGGGAGCGGTGTCACCGTAAGCATAAAGTAGCTGTCGAACTAGAAGCCGGCGCGCATTTTAGACATCGCTCGCATGAGGCATCAAGGTGCCAGCTGCACAAGGGACGGGTGTTAAGGTGTACCTACGTTCATTTCCAAAATTCAGTTGACCCTGATGTCGAGTAAGGCGAATTCTTGGTTCAGACATTTCCCGCTCGATGCGCCAGAGCGAAGTGAAATACCTCCACCACCTACTCGGTGTGACTCTAGTAGCTCCAGAAGGCGGCAATAGCCGCGTCGGTGGAATGCAGACGTGATATAGTAAAGTAATTAAATCCCAGATTCCAGCAGTTAACTGGGCGTGACCGAGCGAGGTGGTTGTCAAGTGTTTAGAGCTTGGAAATACCTCTCCTTGCCGCGCGCTAAACAGGCCAAATATATGGGCTAGTCTCGCTTGCCTGCTGTGGTTGGTGGAATTGCCGCTTAGCCAGGGTTAACGAGGCCGAGGTCACGTTTTTGTCTGGGCAGCAAACAGCCACCAGTCTAGTGACGATCTAGACGGTGATAGTTATGATTATCAAGTCAGACCTCAAATACTCTTGGAACTGCTGAATATCTATTTCCCAAGTGATATTTTAACAAGTGAGACAAACAAGCGTGAAGATGGTGAGTGGACAAAGACATTCCATGAAAGAAAAGCTTTCGTGTTCTTCGTGGCTAATACTCGATCAGGCAGCGCTCTTCAATTTCCAGTCACTTCTCCTGGTTATTCTTCTTGTGATATGCTCCAGCACATATGCACATTCAATAATGCCAGGAATCATGGACCGTAACCGAACTGGGTATTCATTCCTTATTCTAATCACTACCTCATCAAACCAAGCGGACTGATACCACTGAAATTCCACGCTTCCTCCCACATACTACAAACATGTGAAATCTACATGATATACTGACTACTGCTGTTTTCCCTTTCTTAGACTCCTTGGTGTGTTCTGGAAATGTGCTCGGGTCGGCGAACGATTGAGCCCTTACGTTAGTTTGTGTTGCATTGCTATGGCTGTAAGTGATCAATTTATATCATGCTCTCCCTCTCCTTATCTCTCTGACTAGGTATCATAGATCTCTGTTTTCTTCGGGCGCTAGGCTGTTCTGTTTTCTTATCCTAATGAGTTCTTTTTATCTTGATGCCACTTGTCACAGGCTTGCGTTTTGTTTTTTGAGGAGGCGAAGGTCATCGTCCAATTGCACCGAGAATGCCATGGATTTTAGTGATCTCCCAATAGGAAGCTAAATTTTAAGCGCATCTCTACATGGCTTTTTGGCTAGCAATAATAGATTTTTATTATTATACAGAATATTCATACATGTCAAAAGATCAGTAGGTATTATTTACAAATCGCCGTGGTTGGTCGAGGGTATCATCATCATCTGCATCAAGGCTCTGCAATATTCTTCGTAGCGACTCCTGATCATTTAAGTACCCGGTTCCACGAATTGTATGTGCAGAGAAATTCCAGTTCTCTCGTTCCATTTGCTTCAATGCCATTGCAGTCTCCTCAACCATCTGCATCCGAGCGTAGCCTTGAACCATGACGTCCCATGTGACATCAACGGGCTTGATTCCCCGTTCTTGCATCAGCTCACGCACCCGGCTAGCCGTTTGAGGTTGCTGATGACGAAATAATGCAAGAAGTAGAATTGTCCATGTTTGTGTAGTGGGTGCTGCCTGCCTTACAGGGCGGTTATCCTGGTTCCGTAGCACAGCCGTCTTGGGCAGGGGTTGGAGCATGGTTTCCACGACCATGACACAATCATCTAGCCTATTTATATCCGGGCTGAATGCCATTAAGAAGGAGTTATATATGTGATCGGTCTCAGACAGTGGAGCAATCGAATCGTGTCCATTCACAACTAGATCACGAAAACGATGGAATAACTGAGACGCAGCCACTGTGCTCTTGGTCATTTTAAGGTATGCAGTGATCATGATGAACAAGGCGTGGGAGGAGGGTGGTGTTACGGACTTATCAAGCGGATCAACTGCACCCGGCGGTAATATACCAAGCTCAACAAGTGGTGAGGGGTCATGTGCTCTGCGATAAACCTCAAGCATGCGGCGAAAACAGTCGGATTTTTCGGATACCGAGTTAAGGGACTGTCGGGAATGAACCAATATTGCATGCAATACCTTGCTGACAATATGGGGTTGCTTCATTAACGATTCCTTTTGATCAATCCGCTGGAGGATATAATCCATATCATCGAAATGGGAGCGCTGCGCAGCATCGTCAAGAAGTGAAAGGAGGGTGTATGAATCTGGTTCAATGCCATGGCCTACCATGGTGTCAAGCGTAGACCAAGCTAATTCATGATTATTATCCCTTACAGCACCTGAAATGAGAGCATTATATATATCCAAGTTCGGTTTCACGCCGATATCTTGAATCTTCTGAAGAGCTTGAAGGGGTGGCTCATCGCCTTTTCGGTGGGTCAGAGTCAAAAGTCGAGCACAGCGCTGGAGAACCTCTGGTGTTGAGAGGGCTTCCGATGTAGATTTCTGGATAAGGCTGAGGACCCGGAGGGAGTCAGTCATACTACCGCACTCCATGGTTCGATCCAGAAGATACAGTAGGGTTCTAAGGGGGAGACTAAACCCCCAATGCTCGATGTGCTTCAACGCTGTTTGTACTCCCTGAGAATCGGTATGTTTCAGATAGAGGCGGATAGAAGTTTGCGAGGGTCGTACAATCGACCATTTATGCGGCTGAAGGCAATCGGATACTTTGCGATCATATAGAGCTTTCGATTGTTCAGAATGCTCGAATTCGCGGGAATGGAAATGCTCGAGGTAATAGAAGCAGTTGGCAACCATATTGACAGGCGGTGAAAATGTATCTGGAGTTGTTTGTAGGAACGTAAGAGCTTCCCCCGGGCGATTGAGCAGGAGCCACAGAGCAATGTTAGGCCACCGCCGTGCAGCCTTTTTACGCGATAGCGCCAGCCAGGAATCGGATGGCCAAGAGAGCTTCCCGTTGGAGTCTTCCAACTCCCTTATCCACGAACACACTTCAGACTGGCTGTCAGCGCCAGATAATCTATCCCAAATAACTAATGGTGGTATTTCACGGAGTCGTCCATTCAGCACAGTAGCAAAGTTTCTCTTCCATTCCATATGTGTAAGGGACTCCGGGTACAGTGACGCTTCCCGCAACAGAAATTCATATCTGAAAGTCTCATCTTTCGGTGCGGTGGTCTTTTTCTCTGCCATGAAACTCACGCTGTCCTCCACCTGGTAGCGGGCTTCTGCTGATAACCATGACGTTCTCCATTGGCGAGTTATCCGCCGGAATGGTTTGTCCTCGGCCCCACGCTGGGAGGTAGGTTGGGTCTCATGGCTATATTTAATGGGGTTTTGATCGCGTAAATTCGGAGATCGGTGATTCGAGGATGAAACAGCGGCGAATTTAGTAGGAAAGGGACTGGCCCGGGGCCGAGTGGATTGTGTCGAGTAGCATTTGCCCTTATAAGGGGATTGCTGGAAGTACGAGCTGCATCTGGTGATGTTGGAAGAATATGTCAAAGAGAGCTCTCTTCCACCGGTTGATATCCACATAACCCCGTGCTTGATTCTTGGATGGGCTCTATCTGGCTCATAGCCAACGGGGCTTCAAGGACCGAATAGCAATATGGACCAACGAAGCATCATGCAAATATGAAGCTTTTGATGCCGGCTCAACCAAAAAGAAAATGTCACTTGGTCACGTGATTACTCCTTATCTGATCTACGAGAACCCTCCAAATACGCCAGGAGGGTGAAGTTGATACAGCTTTATGATCGGCCATTCCCTCATATCGTCAATCTCCTCTGCTAATGGAGAGAAAACTAGGACATGCTGTGGTTTAACAGGTGCCCAGCATCGGGATAGCCAATACTATTCTAGTGGGGGTCTCTTGGAACTGACATAACACTCCACAGGTGTATGTAAAGTAATAGATTCTTTCTCCCTTATTATAGGTAAGGCGTCATAATTTATCATCTTGTAGTTCGCGTAGTAAATGAGATCAATATCAGCACCTGTCCAGAAACTACCGCCGCTAAATCCACGTTAGTCGCCAACGCTTGACTCTGACATTGCGTGTTTGAATCAGTCAATGTAGCCTAAAAGCCCCTTCCCATCATGATCCGTATCTCCAATAGGCATTATTCTTAAGGCCTTGTTAAAATAAGTATCCATCACTACCAATTCCGGTTGTATCCGTCCGCCTTTTTTCCTTGTTAGCATATTATAACGTACGGTATGCCGACTCAGAGGCACCAACTGTAGAACCAGCGACTTAGGCCCGTTAAAGGCAAATTGGTCGCTGGTCTCCATTGTGAACTTAAATGTGAGAAAGTGCAACGATGGGTTCTCCAAGGTGTATTCCACATGCGTGAAACCTGGCAGGGCCTTAGAGGGTGTCGCAGAAGCTAGAACACGGGGCTCACCCATGGGAGTGACAAAACGTGAGATGGGCAGGGCAGCCGTCGCTTCTGCCATCATTCTTGTAAAATTCGCATCTTTAGTGATTTCAGAAACGGAATTGTTGAGATGAAGTTGACCGGGGTATTCTCCATCGCGCCGCCATCGGACATTCAGTGTAAGGTCTAGCGAGGTTGGCTGGGTATCGTATAGCCCAGACCGCTGAATGTCTATAGTAAAACTGGATTCCTGCGGTTCCTCCAACGTAATCTTTTTTGGGGTAGAGGCACTGCTTCCGCCGCTGTCACTGATTGACTGCACCTTTCCCCCGGTTATCCCAGAGCAAGCTAGATGTGCATCCTCAATAATTAGTGGTTCGCGAGCAAATGATATAATTTTATAATCCAGGCACCATCGTTGCTGGAGTTTGTGAGCCGCATCTTCGCCATCCTCACCCTCAGCCTGAACGTCCTGGGGGTTAAAAAAATCTGGCCAAGGTGCGTCATGTAGGCGGGGGCGAAAGTCATATTTCAAATCGAAAGGTCTGGAAAAGGATATATCTAAAGATATTGACTTGGACATCGGGGTTTCAGGGTCGGAGATGGTGTGGTATGATGCAGTTATTTCCAGTTTATAATCCAGTGGCATGGCTGCATTCGTAATTAAAGTAGACAACACCATTCCACCTCCTGGCGCCAATGTACCAATATCTCGTCTCAAATCTTGGTTGTTCTCGGACGACAGCTCGGAAAAGTCGACACCTTGGGAATATTCTGTTACCCGCTCGTCAAACCAACTAATAGCGGGAGCCTCTTCGGAGCTAACATGGAGCTTCATTTCAACTATGAGTTCCACTGCTTCTTCTTCCTCATTGTCGATTCGTATATCGAGTAAAACTTTCTCGTTTGTGTAATATGTATCGAGTAAATTCGGTGAAGTTATCCGGATCCGTGGCAATTTTGGGAGGACATGGCAGCTCGATGTCTCCCGATCCTTTCCAATGCGTCTGGCGAGCACTTTGCCGTGATTGTCATCCCACCAAATGCTACTTGAAGCGGTCTGATCGGTTATTACATACGTAACCCTGAATTTATCCTCTTCAACGAGCAGTTTTATTGATGCTACTCGTGCTTCCCCTGCTTCACGCGGAATTGTATTAAAATCAAGGGCTCTGATTTGACCAGGAAGGAAAGACAAATTAGCTTCTCCAACCATTGGAGATGGGCCACCTGCTCGTGAATCAGTAGTGGGAGACACTGGAATATCGCGCGGCACTATACGGTATACTTTGCAGCGCTTTGTGGATCTTTGCGCTCCTGCTCGATTGTCGACGATCTTAAGAGGTCTAAGGCCGTTTTCGAAGAGCACCTCAATTTCAGACAAGCGGATAGGTGAGGAATCCTTATGGGCATGTGACTGTAGGATCAACTGGCACTGCAGCGGCTCCCCAACACTGCCTTCGGAATTTAAGAATAGAAACGAAGCCGACACTACGCAATTGGTAAGCTAGGGTCAGGAAAAGGAAGGGGGTGAACGAACTGCAAGTGACAACTTCTTCGTTCTTCAAGACCACAGCCGTCTTCGAACTTGGATCTGACGAAGTATCTAAGCCCTTATGGATATCGTATGCCCATCCCGGTTGCATGCTAAATCCTGCATGATATAGCCGTCAGCAATCAATGGGTGTTAGTAGAAATTTACAGCAATTCATGCTCACTAGAATTCATTAATTCCCAGTCCACTTGCAAAACAGTTGCCAGATCACCGCATTCAGCAGCACACCTTCTCAGCGTCCAGCCAAATCCTTCCATTAAGAGCCACCAGCCCTCCTTTCTCCACGATAAACCCGGCCATAGTGGACGGAGAAGTCCTAATGCATCATCCCAACGCCCCAAACGCATATATTCCTTCGCTATGTCGTGGCTTTGGCTTTCCACGCAACGAGATTGGTCTCTATTTGCAAACTCCCGTACGGATTCCTCAAGTGATTCGATTATCAGTTCTGAATGGGTGGATACTGTGGAATCTAAGAGGGGATACTCTTCGTGCGGTTCAGGGACCAAATAAGTATCATATATATTTCGTACGTGACTTCGTTGGCGTGTATTAGACTGATCAGGTTCTTCGCGGTCTTCACTTGGTATTCCTTCAGCTAGGAGTCTTCTCTCCTTGGTATGCTCAGCCGCAAGTCTTAGCCAGTAGCCTTTATGGTGAAGTAAATGCCATGGAGGTAGTCCGTCCCTGCCAAAAATCGACCTTTCAGGCATCAAAGGGCTCAAACCCCGTGAACCAGGTACTGAGTTTATCCTATTGCTCGTGAAAGATGGTATCCCCGCACGCTCAATCAATTCAGCCATTAAAAATGCCCACCTTGATTCCCAAGCTTCCCAACCATAATTATTTGTTCCTTTCCCTCGGTGATCTAGAAGATTCTGTATGCGCGACCTGTGTATCTCCCACAGGTTAATAGCTGCCGCGGTTTGGTCAGTCCATAATAAGCATCGGGTAAGTCGAATCGCGAGGGCGTCTGCGATCATCCGGTTGTCATTGAATCTTGGACTCCAAGGGGCAATGGAGCCGAAGACTTCATCCCCAAAAAGAAGCTCATATGCAATCTCATAGCTCCGAAAAGCAGCATCCATCTCCTGACGAAATTCCGCAAAGACACCTAGTTTGAATTCATATCGTATATTCCAACCCTGCGTTGATAAAGTCATGGAGGTGCCGTTTGTAGGCGGTGCAGTAGGCGCAGGGATGACGCTGCGGTTTCGTTTTTTCCGAGCATGTTTTGATAAATCCCTATAGTAATCCATGCTTGAGCCTTGCAATGTTGTAAATAATGACTTCACAAACTCTCGAATATCTAGCATCGTTGCATTTGGTGGAAGGACAAAAACACTTTTTGCGTCGAGATTTGTTGCCCTGCGAATGCCATTAACACGTTCATTCGCGTCGTCTGGCGTAGGCCCATCTTCAAACACCAGCCCTACAACAAACCGGGTCTTATAGCCCGAAGCTGCCCAGTCCTTCCTTAAACTATTTATCTCTATCTTAAGCTGATTGTCTCGTAGTGAAGCCGTATTAGAGTCCACTGTAAGCGGAAAGAAATTTACGAATGCAGCGGGAACAATTTTCTGGTGCTTTGTTGCCCAGATGGGTGTTAAGATTCCGTCCGGAAAGGTTGGAGAACTGGGGGACAGCGGAGAGATGGGAGAATGAAGTATGAGAGGAGCCATAGAACCCTGGGTGCTATGGCTTTCAACATCGCCAAACGTTGGAAGTAAAGGCGCAGGGGCCTTGCGTGAGGGTAGGGTGTATGTCTGAAGCATCCATCAGCGATTAGCTCGGTAGGGGTTGTCTCCTTTGAGGGTCACGGTACAGAGGAGCATCTGAGCCATCAAAAAGCCACTGATGGTCCAAAAGGGCGCTAACCTACCCGGCCAACCCCTTGTACTCTAAATCCCACTCGTCCTGGCTTGAAATATTTGACATTCCATGGCGCATGCGTAGCGTCTTCTTCTAGAAGTGCGTTCAAGAGATTGACAGCTGTAGTGCCGTCCAGGCTGGGGAAGTCGGAGATAATTTTAATTCCATTCTCTTGGAGAATAGGTGCTAAAGCTTCCGTCGAGCTTTGCAAATCCGATGCAGACCCAAGCCCAGAGAGAAGAACGAGTGGGAGGTTGTGTTCAACATAGTCGGTGGGATAGGCGTCCATGGCGGTTGGAGCGACAGCCACCTTAGGGCTAGCTTTAAATTGCACACAAGAATCAATTCAACAGCTCTTCCAAACAGCACATGGCGGGCTTTGTCGAGAATGTCGCAGGCGGTGGGCGCGGTCTCAAAGACATTGCCAGCGCTTGGAGAAAAGAGGATGATGATGATCAACGGTCGAGATAAAACAAACGCATGTCATCGCAAAAATACCGTAAGTTACTGTATGGTAATTAAGCTTGGAAAGAGCCCCATCTTCATGCGAGCCGCAGGGATAGAAAAGTGTTGCAATTTAACTTATTCTTCAGTATTTTCTCACGCGCCGCGATCCCTCAAGCAAACGGAATAGAAGAGAACCACCCTGCAGGTACCTCCGGTCTCTAGCTCGACAGTCCGCGTTATACCTAAAGCCTAGCCTCCCTATGCCCCGACCTTGCATGAAATCGGCATGCTGAAAAACACCGGCCCGAATTTATAATAATAATCGTTTTGAAGCCGATAGGGGATAGAAAGAGATCAGCAGGAAGAGGATTTCCTCGCTGTAGAGGTCGACAGAGCTCTTCCATACGGATATTCTGTCAATGCAAGGTGTTTGAAGAAAGCTTTTATGCGCCGGTTTCAGCATATGCGATAGGATGACTATAAGAAGTCAGCTCGACTGATGCCAGTTTCTCCTTCGTCTACTGAAGGTTGCCTCTGTCGCCCTGTCGCTCTGTCGCTATTCATCTATCTATACAACTAAGATAGTACCTAATACCAGCGACTAAGGTGACGATGCGTGGCCAGCATTCCAAATCCCCGCCTCAGGAACCCCGTCCCGCCTCCCTTCACAATGCACGGCGCCGGCAATCACTCCCCGCCCATTCCTCAAATGCTCCAAGAAGAAATCCGGCAGCCAATGGACCACCTATCCCACCTGCTTCTCCGGAAGTCATCTCATCCTTAATATCGTCACTCTCAGCCATCTCGAGTCCAGCCCAGACCCATTTCGAGAGCTTTCCAAAGATCGGTTCACAGACAGCCCCCTCCTCGCCGAGTTTTTGCCAGACAGCGTTCGTTCAAAATGATGTGGATCCCCGGGATGAGGCTGCAGGGCTTGCGGACTATGGTGCTCACGCGCCTATCTCTGGTGATGCCGAACACGATTTTCTTCACCCCGATGATGCTGCAATATCACCGGTGGTTCGCATGGCCAAAGCACCCTCTTCGCCCCATGAAAACCGATCACGGCTACCATCTTCCAGCACGGATGCTATCCCATTGAGGTCGAGCTCAATAGCTTCGCGCGCGTCTTCAAGAACGGGGAGGGACTACTCCTCAAGTTTTGGGGTCGTAAGCTTAGAGCCCGGCCCGCGTATGTCCAATGTTAGCATTGCTTCCTCAAGCAGTGGTGGCAGGAAAAGCCTCAAAAGTCCATTCAGATTTGCGAAGAGAGAGTCTAGGGATTTTACCAAAGATAAAGATACGGATTGGCCCCGTCCGGGAGAATTACGAATGAGTAGCTCGCGCAGCAGATTAAGCCTGCGGTCGGCCCATTCGATGGCTGACTTGGTTGGAGAAGACAGCATTTCAGCCCTTAATCCAGGGCAATTTGATCATTCTGGATTACATGACCCCAGGCGAGATTCTGCGCCCAGCCTAAGCTCAATAAATCACCGGCTAGATACTCCAACCCACTCACCAGGAGGCATTGGCAGTGGACGGCTGATACCTACGCGAGAATCTTCTCTGCGGAATAGCCATAGTAGAAATTCATCTAAACACCGCTCTGCTCGATACAGCGCATATTCCCACCGAGATTCCCTGATTGACCGTGGTATTACTGAGGTGAAATCCGAAGACGACCATATAACACCGCCAGTCGGGGAGGGAAGGAAATCCCACAAAGAAGATAAGGACCAGCTTTTGTCCGAGGATAAAACAAGTTCGCCGCGACGTTCAGTTGGAAGGCTAGGCTCACTATCGACTCCGTCAAGCGCACCACCCAGCAGTCCCGCCCATCAACAGTTCGTGGCTTTAGACCAACCTTTGAGGAAGGTGGACGAATTACCCGGCGATATAGAAGGGAGTGCGCCGTCCCCTACAGTCCTCACGCGCAGGGTTGTTTCAACCGGAAAACGTAATGCAGCACCTGTGAATTCAGTACCGGGGATCGCGCCAGCGAATTCTAGGGAGCGATACCTAGACGACGCAGAGCTGTCCGATCAGAAGAAAGAAAAGAGGAGATCACGCACCCTAGGCCCACTTGAGAATAAAGGGAATCATCGGCGGACCAGATCAAGTGCCTTGTCTCCAGCAGCGCCCAAGACTTCGATGTCGATAGACGAACGGCCGGACACTGCTGATTCCATAGACGATGCTGTTTCGGAATATATATCATCCCCAAAACTTACGCAAAAAGTAACCCATCCGCAAACCGGTCGAGTAATCGCATTTTCAGAAGTCGGAGACCCCCAGGGCCATGTGGTATTCTGTTGTGTGGGGATGGGCCTTACTAGGTTATTAACAGCCTTCTACGACGAGTTAGCGCGTACTCTCAAGTTGCGCTTGATCACACCAGATCGTCCCGGTGTTGGTGAAAGCGAAGCTTGTATGGATGGAACGGGAACGCCTCTTAGCTGGCCAGGTATGTTTGGACTGATGTTCCCGTTTATTGTTTATATTTTACAAATTCTGCGATGTTTGAGCACCTACTAACAGGCCGGCCAGACGACCTTGCAATTATATGCAATTCCCTCAAAATATCAAAATTTTCAATGCTAGCTCATTCCGCCGGGGCTATCTATGCTCTAGCTACAGCCTTGCGCATGCCCCAGCATATTCGCGGTCGAATTCACCTCCTTGCCCCTTGGATACCCCCTTCCCAGATGACCGGCATGGGCACCCATAAGGAACCACTCCCGGCTAGTGCTTTGCCCTACTCGCAGCGTATTTTACGAGCGTTGCCAACACCTATCTTAAAGGTAGCGAACTCAAGCTTTATGACAGTAACTAGCGCGAGCATCACAAGCAGTCTTCCTAAAAGCTCAAGGAGGAACAAACGCAAAAATGCGGCTGCTGCTAAAAAATCCCAGGATGAACCAACTGATACATCCAACAATAATGACAAATCATCCAAACCTACTACACGCCCATCTAATGAACACCCACCCCAGGACAACGAGGGCCACAACACTCTCGGTCCCATCAACTCCAAAGCAGAATCCGACCCCATCGCTGCTGCCCAGGCCGAAAAAGACCGACAGACCGACTATGATAGCCGCCTAACTCACACGATATGGGACCTCGCTACAACCAACGCCAACCCAGCCGTCGATCTCTTAATTTGTCTAGAGCGGCGACAGACCATTGGCTTCCGCTATGTCGATATCAACCGCGCTGTTGTCATTCACCATGGCTCTCGCGACACACGAGTCCCGGTGGACAATGTACGGTGGTTAGGCAAGACTATGCGACGGTGTGAAGTGCGTGTGCTCGAAGGAGAAGGACACGGCTTAATGGCCTCAGCGACAGTGATGGGAAACGTATTGACGGAAATCGCAAAGGAGTGGGAAGATTGGACCACCATCGTTCGCGGGCGTAGAGACGGAGGGCGAAGAGCAACCGTTACTGCGGACTAAGCTCCGTATCAAACTACATATATTTGCCTCTCGTACTCCCCACCGGGCAAAGTCCAAATCTATTATCCCATTTCCCGCGCTATGAGGAATGCGGCACTGTATCCCATGCCCCCCAATACCCCTTGTTCTTATATGTATGATTAATATGTTCCCAGTCTTTGCACTGTATACCCTTCAAGCTTCTGCCAGTACATAATACCCCCGTTCCATGTAAAGGATACCCCCCAAATGACTAATTAATAATCTACCCGTTTGCACATAATACCCTTAAAAATAGATAATAGATGCCAGTAACACCATTGTATTAGAATAATTGGATATTTCTGCTAATTTGATCTTATAAGAAACAGTTAATATATATATAGATGAATACCGCTGGTCCGAATTTCTCGTGTGAACTACCTAATTACGTATCTAATAATCCGCCATCCACCATGTCAATTGTAAACACGGAACTAAATCTAGATCTACTTACTACACCAACACCAACACCAATAATGTTGATTGAACTTGCTAGATCAGATATTGGGGAATACAGTCGAATCTAGGAGAGCTGCTCCATTATGTTGACAGAGTATTGTTTCAAATTGCTGCCCATGACTACACAACATATCGTATAGCTAGTTACTGGTACTAGAGAAGGATTTTCCACATTCGATTCCACATCAACTGAAAATAATCAATAATATAAATGCAGCTCATTTTCACACCTAGCCCGATCCACTATTCGACTTGTCGCCATCTTTAACAACCTTGTTGGTACTGCTGCTGTCGCTGGCTGCTCCTGTCGTGCCCGTGCGCTGACCCTCGGAGTCATCAGTCTTGCTGGTATCCTTGTTCTTGAACTCCCGTTCGTCATCGCTGTCTCCAAGACTGAATGGATCGTGATCACCCATCGGGGAGGGTTCTACCGTCGAAAGCGGCTGCCATTTACCAGACTTTTTCGGGGCCGATTCAGCTCGATCGGTCGAAGCACCTCCTGCCGAGTATTGGTCCCTAATCTCCTCCGGAGGGCCTTCCTGGAAGGAAACCTTCCGGCGATCCTTGGGTGCAGATTGAGGATTGAATAAATTTGGATTTGTCTGTGGGCGAGGTGGGCGTGGTGGTGGAGCTAGGTTTGATGAGGTTAGCTTTCGAACGATGACCATGGCCAGCGGCGCATATACAAGGATATGCGTGGACAGTACCTTCATTGTCGCGGAGCTCAAGAGATGAGAAATCATCACCGAGGACTTGATGGTCCGCATCATATCTTTCGCGGTCAACGCTATGACGGCCTTCGCCGCTCCGTCTTGGTCGATACGTTTGTCCGTCGCCGTTTTGCCTATAATCCCGTCGCGATTGGTCGTGGTCTTGTTCATCTTCCCAATCGTCTCCTTCAAGCTTCTTCTTGAAGTTCTCCACCCATGCGTTAACCTTTGACTGGGTTTCCAAGAATCCCTTGCGTAGATTTTCCTTTATGACCGGAAGATCGTCTAATCAGAAGGGTTAAAAAACGGAAGCTCAACTACAGATCTCATGGTAGATCACATATTCTCACCATCAATAAAGCTGTGTTCCCGATCATCGTATAGTTCATTTGGATTCAGGCCTGTCTCCCTCCGTTGCCTTTGCATATGCGGTTCATTATCCCAGGGAGACCTGCTTGAGCTTCGAGGTTGGTCGGTGCCACTGTAGTGTTCGGCTAGCTGTCGGGCAAATAGCTCGTCTTCTTCAAGCTGGCGTTGGGTCGTTGACGTCTCACGTCCGAATGCTGGGCGGTTGGGTTTGGGTGGAGCAACATCTTCCTGTGCGTCTGGGTCTGACATGCCTGTGTATGAAGTTAGAATCCTGCGTAGTGATGCGCATCGAAAGGTTGGGATAGTCGCGCAGTACCCAAAAGCGCATTAAACGCCTGTTCAATATTCCCACCGCTCGCCACAACAACGGCTCTCACGACAGCATGATCAATGGTGGGGAATGCTTCCTTCAGACTGTCTACAGCTTCTTGGTGGGGGGCAGCGGGACGAGGAGGTTTTGAGGGAGGGACATTGCTCAACGTTTCTGGCTGGGCAGGAGATTCTGAGTTGGGTGCAAAGGTAACGCCGGTATCTTGTGGTTCATGTTCATCGTCAAAGTCGAGCGGGCGTGCGGTGGTCGGGGACTCTGGGTTAGATATCCCATGCGACGACGACTTTGGGGAGGTGTTCTGGTAAATCAGCCTCATAACCCACAGCGACGACTATGCGCTCTTCGACTTACTGCTTTCTCCGTGTCTACCATGACTGCTAAAACTGAAACGGCTTTGAGTGTGTTAACAAGTTGAAGATCACCAAAGCAACTCCCACATCGTTAACAGAGAGTGAGATGGCCGGCTTGGCGCGTGCCTTGAGATTGTGGCTGGTGAGGCTGTGACGCCATTGTGTGGGCCATCAAGCCACACTATCAAAAGGACCGAAGAAACGACCAAGCGCCGACTAGCGAGCCCACGAGCCATCGTAGACTTCCACAGACTCCAGAGACACACAGTGACGCCCAGAACACAGTGACACAGTCTCAACAGTCATAACAATCTCGCATACAGTCTCATCGAATGATCCTCGCGCCTCTGTTTCGCGCCACCAGCCGACTCCATCCCGTGACAACCGCCGGCCGAAACCTGGCATCTTCACGGGTAAATTCGCGGTTGAGCCTGGTGGCCCGGCACTTGGACCACCGGCTGCCACTCCCCGCCCTGAACACGCCTTTCTCGACCGAGAGGTCTGTCTCTGTTGAAGACGATCCTGAATATAAACCACCAGACAACACCACCACAACTAAGAGCAACATCACCACCAAGAACAGTCCTGCTACCACCATGTCGTCTCAACCACCTCACCCCACCGTCCTCATCCCAGGCCCAATCGAGTTTGACGATGCAGTGCTTCAGTCCATGTCCCACTCGGCGTACGTTAAACCCCCCTTCAGCCAATTCGTTTGATATATCTACTAACACACTACAGAGAGAGCCACGTCGGCCCCGCCTTTGTGAAGACCTTTGGTGAAACCTTGACCCTCACCAGACAGCTCTTCCAGTCCACTTCACCCGCTGCTCAACCCTTTGTTATCGCCGGCTCTGGCACCCTCGGTTGGGATTTCGTTGCCTCCAATTTGATTGAGAGGGGAGAAGATGCCCTTGTCCTCCACACTGGATACTTTGGTGATTCGTTTGCTACATGCTTGGAAACCTACGGAATCAATGCTACACAGCTCAAGGCTCCAATTGGTGACCGACCATCACTCGAAGAGATCGAGAACGCCTTGACAAAGAATAAATACAAGATCGTAACCGTCACCCACGTCGATACCTCTACCGGAGTGCTCAGCGATATCAAATCCATCGCCGAAGTGGTTCGAAGAGTCAGCCCTGAAACACTCGTCGTTGTCGATGGCGTATGCAGTGTTGGATGTGAAGAGATTGCTTTCGATGCCTGGGATATCGATGTCGTGCTCACCGCAAGTCAAAAGGCAATCGGCTGCCCTCCAGGTCTTAGCATCCTCATGCTTTCCGGCCGTGCCATGGAGAGAGCCAACACAAGACAATCACCACCCGCAAGCTACTACGCTTCCATCAAGAACTGGCTTCCCATCATGCAAAACTACGAAGCCAAGAAACCATCCTACTTCGCAACCCCCGCCACCCAACTTGTTCACGCCCTCCATACCTCCCTTACCCAAATCGCCTCTAAGCCCCTTGCCGATCGCTTCGCTACACACAAAGCTGCCTCGGCACGCGTGAAGAAGGCCGTTGCAGATCTGGGCTTGCAGCAATTGGCAACCAAACCCGAGAACCAATCGAATGCCATGACCGCCATTCGCCTTCCAGAGGGTCTCACACCACCAGACATCCTGCCCATCCTATTCAAGAAGGGACTGGTATTTGCCGGCGGCTTACACAAGGAGATTGCCTCGCGATACATCCGCTTCGGCCACATGGGCGTCAGTGTAACCGACCCATCCCGAGACGATATAGACCGCGCCATCTCTGCTCTCCAGGACGCATTCACTGCGCTGCGAAAGTAAAGCTCTTTCAGACTACCTTTTAAATCAACGTAGCAGCCTATAACAGAACCACATGCTAGGTAAGCTGCGGCTTTAATTATTTTTTTATTTTCAACTTTGGCATTAAAATTGGTAGCTAGGGTATACTTAGATAGGTAGGAAACATAACCTTGTGGGATTAAAACATAGGCAAGACGAATAACAAACAACCTGATATGGAATTTAATTCATAATATTGACCGGCCTTACTTTCTAATGGAGTTTTATTTTGTAAAACAAGAACAAGAACAAGCTGTTTCAAATGAGAAGGAAAAACATAAATTTATAACAGCGCCTAAAATGCAGAAATTGATTTTCTTGGATATCGTCCAGACTTCTTGAAATCTGATTTGTACCATCCCACCATCATGAGGTATTAGTAATGCCGTAGGCAAATATATATTCGAAAAAAAGGGAAAACACCCGCTGATTCAACAAGAAAGAAAATGTAGACGCAGTAAAAACAACAAAAACAAGGGCTGAGAATGAGAATGGGAAGAATGCCAATGCCAGTGCCTCGCGTGTCATTTAAAAAAGGAAGAATTACAAAAGGTTTATTAGGGCGAAGACGTTAAGTATGCTCAGAAAAGTCGGGCTGGGAGGCAAGGAGGTTCTGCCTGGCCAAAGACAGCCCGTATTGTACTATGCTCCTGCTTCACCGCGTCGAAGAGCCAAAAGTGCGCGCACATCAGTCACATACTGTAGTGCTTCGAGAATCGGGATGAGATGCAGAAGATCATTATCTGTTGGGTCGTTAATCCAGCCTTCGATAGGAATAGCATTGTCTAGTCGCATTACAAAGTGTTAGTTTTCAGGCAACTATTTTAGCTTTTCATAGCGTAAGTTGGGACAAGCTCACCTTCATGGAAAATATAACTCATGGGGCTATTATCCAAGATCATAACTTTGCTTAAATCCGGCTCAACTGAGCTAAGGTCTTTGATATATGCCCCATTTCGAATGGTACAATGTTGTCGGTAGTATCGACCATGGAAGAACTTGCGCTCTTGCTCGAGCCAGTCGATTACCGGGTCGGCATATTCCTGGACACTAGCCGTGAATACCACGAGCTTGTACCACTGACACACCTTCCGTAAAAACGCATCGCAGTGTGGGCGTTTATGAACATAGTATAATATAGGGTGTTGGGGGCCAACTGTCGCTGGCGGGCCACCTGCACCAGTTGCTGCCGCCACCGGAGCAGAAAGTTTGACTTCGACCATGTGCCCACTGGACATTCGACCACCTTTTGAGAGGGAGTGAATAAGAGTCTCGTCTAGGTCAAGGATCAAGGTCTTCTGGGGCGGGGAGGAGAGGTTTGGCCTGGCTAGGTACGACGGCTGGCGGGGTGGTATCAATGGTCGAGGGGGTGTCGGTGCATGCGGGTATTTGGTTAATTTACGGACAGAAGGGGTCATTGGAGATTTCAGACTGTCAGCTGCAATAGGAGTCCCAGGCTCCATGCTTCGAGACACTTCATGCGACCTTCTCTTAGCCCGCTTCGGGTGTTTCTCATTTTGAATCTCTATACGTATGGAGCGCCTCGGGGTTTCGTCCATAGCAGACACATCGGACTTGGATTTCGTTCTAGAGCGATGACCGTCTCCACGAGGTTCTTCGCTAGACAGTTGCTGGTCTGTTTCAGACTCAGAGGTAGGGCCATAGTTATCGGCTCCTGTTGACACAGAACCTCGAGATTTTCGAGAGTGTCTGCCTCTATTCCTGGCGGGTTTGCCCACGCTGACACCGGTGTCAACACCAGCAATCCGCCGATCCATAGGAGACGTATGTATTGCCGGCACAGGCTGATATAATTTCCTCATAGGTTCTAACACGGAATATCGTCCTTCCTCGTCGCGGAAACCGCGATCAAAGTATAAAGCCGGGGAGGTCAGCACGGATATGACTGTCTTTAACGTTTCGGCGATGGCGCTAAAGAAACGCTCAGCGATGGACAGTGTATCCCTTTTTGACAATGGTCCGCCATTGGCTGCTATCTCGTGTAGTAAAGGAGACTTTTCATCAATACCGTCCGTTGACGGCACAGCCGCGTCGGTACCATGATTCTCGGTGTCATCATTCTCTTGGGCTGCAGCTTCAAGGGCCTTATTAATGTCCTTTAAATTCCCTTCACTGTAAGATCGACTTGACGCGAGGTCGCCGCGAGGATTATCAGAGAAGGTCGGCCCTTGTGATCGAGAACGAGAGCGGGAAGGGCTATTCGATGTAGTCGGACCAATTACTCGGGCAGAAAGAATATTCAGAGCGTTCATTTTCCGGCATATGCCGCCTCCTACCGCATAGAACGCCTCCTATCGATCTCAACTGAAGGCAGAAAAAACAGAGAAGTTCCTGTCAGCCCAAATGGCGTTAATTGGGATTAAGAGACTGGAAGTGCAGGATCGGGCTGGTGGACTCCTCTAATGCTACGCGGGGGAAGTAGACGCAGTGTCACCTCTTCGTCATTTCACTAATTCTTGAAGGTGGCTGTGTAGGATGGATCAGTATGTTAAAAGGAGCGTTTTATATACTGGTAAGACGAGTGTCGTTGTCTGGGGTTATTAGAGAAATGGTCTTTGGTATCACGAAGCGCTGCGAGGCGACGTTTTGTTGGGCTCGAGAGAAACTTCAAAGCTGCATGCCAAGAAGAGGAACCTCCACGCTTGTACCTCCGCGTCACGTGTAACATATGGTCATGTGATGTGGGATGACTCAAAAAGGTTTATCGATAATAATTTCTGTGGATGCTGGTTAGCTTGGGTTCATCCCACTGCCCTTTTTCCCTTTTGCTATCGACGCTGAGCTATACTCCAGCTCAACGACACAATGGCACTGGATACGATGGAATACCCAAAGGTTGGCTTGTCCCCTGGACTAGCTTCCTTCTTAAGAAATTTGAAAATAAAGCCCATCGATAATTCAATCGAGACTCTTATATCGTAGGTCTCCCTCCACATATTCTAGCTGTTTGGGCAATTGGCTGATTGATACAGGCTTCTCAAGCGCCGCCAGATTCGACAATCGCATTCATGTGCTGTTGCAACAGCTTACTTGCTTATGCGCGTTGTTTCCATGTTTCGAACGCCGGAGCCAATGAAATTGATAGAGCGCGTGCAGCAGGTTGGGAGGCGGTTAGTCGCAGCGCAGCCTAGGGAGATGGTGGTTGGTAATGTCGTGCGCCGCATCTTGGGTTTGATTAGAGACGAGTCCGAAAACGAAAGGTTCCAAGGCCTCATTCGCACGAGCGATATCCTATCCGATACACGGCCACACACTCCGCAGCCCACAGACAGCCAAACTGGTTCACAGGTAGAGGGGTCTGCTCCTTCTACTCCAACTTCTATACGCAGGTCAGGCCTCTCGAGTGAGCAGGGCGACAGTGGAGTTGGGGGCCATGCACCCGACAGGCTAAAAACATCATTTGAATCACTAACACGGTCCTCCCCTCGGCCCCCTCTACCTTCGCACCCTTCGTTCTCTGCAACATCGGCTCCACCAGTGATTTCTATGTTTAACCTACTTTCCTACCCCCATCCTGAATCACCTCAGCCCAGTTCACCAACCAGCAAATCTCCCCCGTGGACTGAGGAAGAAGAGCGCAATCTGCAACGGGATTTCAAAGCTGAAATCATAGATGGTATAAACGAAATTATCGATGAACTAGGGCAGGTGGATGATCAAATTGCTGCATACGCTCTTGAGCATATACATTCCAATGAGATCATCCTCACCCATACGTCGTCTATAACAGTACAAAAATTTCTGCTAAGGGCGGCTACGAAAAGAAAATTTACTGTTATTCATGTTGAATCCTATCCTAACAACCATCGGGATACCCATGCTGCTGTAACAGGCACACTCACCGGGGATGAGGAAGGCCTCAGCCTTGATACTTTCCAAAAGCCTCTCACTGCGCTTGGCATCACGGTCATCTTGATACCCGACTCTGCCGTCTTTGCATTGATGTCCCGAGTGAACAAAGTAATCCTAGGAACACACTCCGTGCTTGCCAATGGAGGTTTGGTTGCTGCTGCTGGTTCCAGGGTCATTGCAAATGCGGCGAAGGTTCACAAGACGCCGGTCGTCGTTGTCAGCGGAATATATAAGCTAAGCCCTGTCTACCCCTTCGACTACGATTCCCTCATTGAGTACGGAGAGGCAAGCGATGTGGTTGGCTATGAAAATGGTGATTTGGTCGAAGCAGTTGATGTGGTCAATCCGCTTTACGATTATGTACCTGCCGAGCTGGTAGACTTGTACATTACCAACGTGTAAGCGGACTTTCTTACCCCCAGATACCAACCGTATTGAGAACCAACTAACTTTTACATATAGGGGAGGACATGCGCCATCATATTTGTACCGGATTGTTTCAGACCACTATCGTAGCGAAGATATCACATTGTAGGCATCAGTGAAGGCTGGCAGATAGATAGATTATCAAAAGTATGAATTCTATTCCGGTACCTCCACATCGATCTTCCCCTTCTTTCCCCCGACTTTTATAGATCCAAGGAATCAAAGGAACCCAACACTTTGTACATGCAATAGCTGATGTCCAAGCACACCGTGAAAATGAGAAAAATTGATCAAATTATGGTTCCTTTCATACCACTGCAATTATACTCAAGCAGGGGCTATAAGCTCGATAACTATTCGCAAGGTTGATCTCATAATGTCGTTTCGGCAGCCATTTTTATTTTGGTATACCTAGTACAAATCCCCACCCCAAACGTCCAGTTTTTCTTCGCATCTAGGATCTGGGCTTCTCCTTCTTCTCCTTCCATAGCGCGGATAGACCGACACCGGAAACCTTGACGACCTTGAATCGGACACCGGGAATATCACCCTTGGCCTTGCCCTTACGACCGAAACCAGCGAGGAGGACTTCGTCGTTCTCGTCAACAAAGTTTAAGCAACCATCGTTAGGCACTATATCCGGAGATTAAATCATCAGCTAAATAGTCCCTTAAGAATTTTGACATGGCGAGACATCTGCATCCTCATTTTGCTAATGGAATGTGGTCCGTGGCGTAGCAACACCGGAAAAGTGTTGTTGCAGTAGCAGTGGAAAACGTACCGAAGGCTGTAACTTTCTTTCCGTTCTTGACAAGCTGGACCTTGACACACTTTCGAATGGCGGAGTTGGGCTGTTTGGCCTCGACACCGATCTTTTCGAGGACGATACCCTTGGCGTGAGAAGAACCACCGAATGGCGAGGACTTGAAGGCGGTTCCCAGAAGGCGCTTCTTGTATGAAAGATCAGCCCAGCGGCCGTCCCGTCGGGTGTTTCGCAACTTGCGGGCGGCGTTAAGACCGCGTGGCTGTCCTTTACCCATATCGGCGGATTATTCGTGAATTTCTAGATTTTCGTAGGCTGAGATTAGTTCCTGTTAAATGGTCCCGCCTCCTCCCAGTTGGTGATTCGCGTTCCAGGGTGCTTTCGTATAAAATAACAGGGAAATATTCGAGAAGGGAGAGATCAAAACGTACCGGTGTGGGAGTAATTCACAAGACAAAAAAGTCAAGGCGCCGGGCGTGGTTGAAAGTTGCTGTCGTCGTTAAATGCTCACGCTGCCGCGAGTTTTCGTTTCTGCACCCTGTGTGATCCGTAAGCGAGCCCGCCCGGGGTTTCGCCTTCGGTGGAACAATTTCCCGTAAGGCTAATATATGCCAAGGTCTTGGTGGGTCCCGCCATATGCCAAGCATCTGTATTACCTAAGGATCTTCCTTTTCGATCTTCATTTAATGATATCAACTCTCTAACTGTGGTCGATATAAGTTAGATATATACATCTTCTAGCGGTTTAAGATGTCTACACCATCGAGGGCTGAACTGTCTCCTACGAAATCCTCGCAAAGGCTCCCACCACCTTTTCTCTTCCAAGCACCATCATCCCGTAATGCCTCGAATTTATCTCTACCGGGTGGCTTACTCTCAGGATCTCAAACTGTTTCCAAAACCCCGTCTGTAGCTGGAACCCAGCCTTCATTACTTGTTAATAACGCACCCTCTCGAGGGCCACCCTTGGGTGACAGTTTACCCTTGACCCGGAAATCTCCAGGGCAGGAAGCTGACGGGCAGGACAGCCCCGATGAAGTATGGGATCAAATGCAAAGCACCCTTGCCGAGGTTGAGGCAGATGCCGTGAACGGCGACTATGCGTTCGGGCTGGACCATTCGAGGACTGTTGAGAATCTGCGAGCGAAACAGTTAGCGCTAGCTCAGGCGTGGGCTAGAAATGAAGCAGATGAGGTGGTCGAAAATCTGCAGGCGCCAAATGAGAACCTCCCCTCTAAAACGGATGATGACAATCGCCATAAAGTTCTAGATGAGAAAGCCGAGAAAGATATGGCACTCGCTCGAAAGAGGAGGCAGGCAAATGACCGATATTTTGAGCGCGTAAATAAGGATGTGCTCGATGCTGTCGCGCGTCTAGAAGATGTTGCGAAAGCCATGCAGGATGCTGCGAGCAAAAGCAAGGAAATATGGAGCGAGAACGAAAGTATTCCGTCTGACCCTCAGTCTGATGGCTGATTACACAACATGGGCAACCCGCTGTCTGCAAGCGGGCCAATCACCAAAAAATTCGAGCCCTATCACATCTAGTGGCCCATACAATGGATGTGCAGTAAGATACTGATCTATTAGGAACGAGGCGCTTGACAGGCTCTTACAGCATACCCCAAGCGTTGAAGCAGGAGCTCCTCGCGAAGTGTGCTTCGTCTCGAATCACTCCCGCGCTTTACTTTCCTGCTCAATCAAGCATGACAGCGGCTTCGAAAAAGCCGAGTCTGTTTACTTAAATTGTGTTGAAGAATGCGACGCTCATTATTATCAAAGTGATGAGAATAGAATTGCGCTCGTTAGAATAATATACATGGATAGCAATACCCTGCTAGATAAAAATTCAATTGCCTTTCGTCAAACCCTTTATACTCTCCCACGCGTTTTTAAACCTCTCTCCAACATTCGGCCACGGATCATTATGCGTTCCTTTCGCAAATGCCTCTACCTCCCGATTCCACTTCTCCTTCCATTGGTCCATGCCGGTATTACGCTCGCTTTTAACGTAGCCTTTCCGTGCCATTACGGCGGCAACAGAGTTTCTATTCTCTTGCCCGCTACCCTTCAGCATGGCAGGGAAAGCAAGTGTATTGAGGGTATCGGTTTGCTCCCGGAGAAGAGCACGCTGATATTGGCTTTCTTCAAGCTGAGCATATGTAGTGAAGCGGAGAACCGACATTGTCAATGCAAAGCCACCAATCTTTATATTTAAAACATCAGTGGAAGTCGTAAAGTCAGCTAAAGCAATACTAAATTTATAGAGATGAAGGAGTAAAAAGAACCATACATACAAAACCAGTGAGGAATCTCATCTTGATACTTGCTTCAAGTCAGGAAATTGAATGAGGACCCTAATTCTCCGAGTCAAACATATAGTTAGACGAGCACATCCCTATCCGGATCCGTCTCAATCGCCTATCATAACAATCGTCAGGCGGTGGAGGGAGAAATGATGGATTTATGAGTTTTTGATGTTGGTCTTTCGGCTTTGGTCGAGTGAGAGCTGCAAATTTAGAGTTCACCGACCGCGCTTGGCTGCGATTGGCTGGAGGCGGATTTCATCTTTTATTTCTCGTGCCATCAAACAATTCCCAGTCTGACATCGCCAATTCAACGTCTGCTCTTTCGTGAATGCTCATTGTAAGTAGGCAATGCTATAATGCCCAATTACACTCTCTAAACACTCCATTTGAGACACCACGGCGTGGAAACTACCCGACTAACACAGCTGTCTGCTAGGAAGCATCAATCGATTGAATTTGGTTTAACTGATATCTCCGCCACGAACCTTGCAATTCATTCAATATGGCTGGAGGCCATGTCAAGTTCAGGCATCTTAACCGGAAGTCTTCGCATAGACAAGCCCTCCTTCGAAATCTAGTCACATCTCTCTTTACCCATGAAACGATAACCACCACATGGCCAAAGGCAAAGGAGGCGCAAAGATTAGCAGAGAAGCTGATCACGCTTGGGAAGAAAAACACAGAAGCAAGTCGACGGAGGGCATTGTCGATATTCTACGTATGTTTTTCGTCGTTTTTACATGTGTTCCACCACCTATAGAACTAACGTCTAATCTCACTGCATTCAACAGACCCCACACGACCTTCTCCCAAAGCTCTTCGGGCCCCTTCGTGAACGCTACCTGACACGCCCTGGAGGATACACACGTGTGCTTCGTGTCGAGCCGAAGAAGGACGATCAGGCCCCATCTGCCATTCTCGAACTTGTCGACGGACCCCGCGACATGCGCTTCGCCATGACAGCCAAAAGTCTTGCACGCCAGAAAGTCACCAACTCCCCAATTGTGAGCGAAGTCGCCGCTTTAAATATACAGAAGGTAACGAGGTTCCGCCCAGACGGGGAGGCTGCATTGGAGAGGGAAGTGAAAAGATTAGAAAAGGAGCAACGTTCAAAGTACAAGGGAGAGCAATAAATGAATGGATCTCCCGGGGACTTCGATCTGATGTATTTGGCGTAAGGTTTCTTTTTGCTCTGTTCGAATTTAGAGTGTATATTATTATCATTATCGTTGTTATTGGAATCTTGACCTGTTCCGCTTATTTGCTGAAACACTGCTGGAAAATCATGATAATTATATGGGATCTCTATACATAAACGAGGCAATGGTAATAATCACGCTGAGCCAGAAGAAGGCCCAAGCGATGATTGCTCAAGATTGAAGGATTCAAGTTGGTATTCAAGTTAGCGAAGCGCCATTCTTTCGAAATGATACCTTTTCAACCGCCACATTCTCAACCCCTTTATCATCCGTCTGTATCTGGTAGACATAAAGCACCAACACATCTCCTTGTACCTAAGCCACGGCACGACATTAAAAGCGTATATCAGCAAACGGCCCACGAACAAAATCAAGAAGGAATTGAGCAAGTTAAGAAACGTAGGAAAACAACTCACATCCATCAAACAGAAACTTGGAATTGGATCCTCCCCATCCGTCCCAGTTGCCGTCGAAAACGCTCCCGTCGCACTCCCTGGATTCACGAAGAACTTCCCCTCCATTTCAAACGCCTCGAATTTATGCGTGCCTCCCCATACCAGTATGTCGACATCCATCTGCCGCGCGGCAATAAGCAACGCCTCCGCATCCCCAGTCGGTATTATGGTGTGTCCATGTGTAAAGCCAATGCGTAGGCTGCCATGCGTAACAACCTTGGAAAGCGGGAGGTTTGGAGACTCGACGTCGAAATCACCCTTGACTAGCTGTAGATCGGGCGCAATTTGGCGGAGAAAGTCATAAGTATCGCGATCCGTTAGATTTCCAAGGCAGAGAATCTGCCCTATCTTTCCGGGGCTGAGGAGCTTCTTGAACTATTCGAGCGCGCGGGCATCAGCAACCATACCACCACTACCATTTCTGTAGTTCCTTTTTGGCTTGATTTTTCTGGAAGACCATGGGTAGAGCTGGTATATAAGAAGTCCTCGTACCTTTGCTGGAATATCCTATTCTCCAAAAAAAGACATAATTATCAGCGAAATAGCTCGGGAGGCTCATGCGGAGAGCGCGAACCGGTCATGAGGGGACAAATATCACCGGTGGAAGATACCTACCGGTGCCCTATCTGGGATGAAAAGATCACCGATAATCAAAACAAGGCGAGAGGCCATCCTTGCACTACTCGCTATCGTTTTACGATGCGCCTCAAGATCCGAGTCGTTGACGCCTATCGCTTGCCAGTCCGCGGCTTGAAGACGTCACACGCACGTGATTCAGCGATAAGGCAGCCAGCAAACGATGAGTTTCTTGGAGGAGAATAATATATCAAGTAGAAGCCGATTCTCAATTTATCTACACTAAACAATGGCTAAGGTACAATGGACCGAGGTGATAGAAGGGAACACTATGGGTTGTAAAATTATATTGAAGTACTGAGTAATTTATAAGACGTTGAAGGGAAGAAAATAACACAATTAAGAACAACCCGTTCGTAACTCATGCCTAACTGGGGCTTCATCGCTACTCTATCAAAGCAAGATAGAGAAAGAACGGAATAGAGAGATCAAACATTAATAATTCATAACATGGAAGGTATAACAATCTTTCTGAGCTGGCCACCAAAAAAAAAGGAAAATGAAAACGGAGAAGAGAAAAAGGAAGAAAAAAGCCATACAGTATGTCGTCTGATTCAAAGAAAATCGTATATGTCCGAAAGAACCTGGATTTAGAGGACAGCTGGGTAGCATTTAGCTCCGACGCTGCTTCTTCCCGCCATCCCCTTTCGATTGTGCTGAGGAAACGGGGGAGGCAAAAGATACACGCTTCTGCTCTACCCCAGCCTGATCAGCAGGAAATAAAGTAGAGTCACTATTTCCAGATGTAAGCTTGGAAAGTCTTCTCTTCCGGACAGTGGATGGCGTAGGGGTTCGTGGAATATTAGGAGGGCGGTGCTTTGCAGGACCGGAAATGTGAGAAGTGGCGTCCGAAGTCGAAGAACACCCGCTCCCGAATTCGCAATCCTGAACTTCAACAGAATCAAAAGGGTGACCCTCATTCCCGGACTCGGAAGGGCCGGGACTTGGACTCTCGGTTTCTGAGTGAGCTTCATACTCCCCATCATCACTGACCAAGCTAGGAGCTTGGTTAGACTCGATAGTATTTGGGCTGAAATTGACTGTATTAGGCTCAATCATGTCAACATCGTCGTCTCGAATGTGCCGACTTTCAGCTTCGGTACTTTCGGTAGTAGAATATGGCGAAGTATACAGTGCAGGTTGTGGTCGCAAAGCACCAGGTGAACGACGCCTACGCCCTCCCTTTTCTACACCTTTTTTACTATTCGGACAAGGTGGTTGTGATGGTAGTAGTACTTTGCGCGCGGGGAGGCGGCTCCCTTGAACGCTGAGTTGAGCCCTCGTATTGTCCAGTTGTGGTAATGCCTCAGGCGTGTCCTCTTCAAAGTTATCATCATCCAACTCCATTTTTGTCAAGGCGTCATCAACAATATTTGAAAGATCTACAGAAATTCCTTGGCTCTGCATTAGAGCTGACAAGTGAGGAGTTCGTGGTGATGCCTTGAAACTGGGGTTAGAGGGAGTACCCATTGTCTTTGAGTGGCGTTCCACTGACCCGCTATGTGGTCTAGGGGTGATAGGCGACGGGGTATGCCCAGAACCCGAGCTGAACGTTGTATGTTTTGGACTTTGCTGCGAACCAGCCCTGGGTTCTCTCTTGGGTACGCATTTTGAAAGATGCGCAGATCGGATTAGAGGGTGTACGTAGCCAGCAGGACCGGCAGAAGGTAGCTCGCTACTTCCTTTAGCTGGAACACCAGTATCATCGGCATCAACTGGCTCTCCAGAAGCAACAGCAGCAGCATCATGGCTTGCAAAACTGCGATTATGGGCGATACGACAGTGATTGATGAATCCCTGGGTACTTGAAAAATTTTCTCTCCGACAGTCCAAGCATACGAGTTTGACAAGCTGCCCGTCGGATTTTCGTTTTATTATCATAGGTCCAACCTTTTCCTTTGGCGGTGGGTAGCCATTTGACAAGGCGTGAGATTTTGAGCCGGCGCCGCTACGTTGCGAGCGCAACGAACCATTGGCATCGGCCCAGGATGCTCGGGTAGTGCGTCCATCCGTGGGAGTCTTACCCGCGCCGTGTGGCACTATCGGGTCAGGCTCACCACCATCAAATAAAGGGTCCGGGAGGAGCCACCTAGCATAATGGCGAGTATAGGCTCCATCATTCACACCCCAAGGAGATGGAGAAGCTGGAGGTATGTTACTGGATGCCGAGTCGATCGGTGTCGAAGAGTTTGGAAATGGAAGTTCAGCACACCGGCGCAGCTGTTCCAGCGCTACTTGGCACTTGGCTATTTCTTGGTCTATGACTCTCAGTTCATTGTGCTTGAGCAATACTTCAAGACTGAGCTGTGATTCTAGAGTCTGACGTAACTCGCCAACCTCCATTCTAGGCAGCTTTGATATGCCTGCCCACTGCTGCCGGGTTACGCCGGAGTTAGGTTCTGGCTGGCTGATAGCTGAAGCCGATACTGTGGGTGAAACGTCGGTATCAAGGGTATCGCCTATAGGACAAGAGAGATTCAACACTGGTGTGTTGGTTTTTGCTGAAGTAGGATCGAGGCTAAAATCCATAGTGGTAGATTGTGCAAGGTCATCTTGTATCATGGTCTCTGGATAACCAGGGCTCTTCTTATAACGTTTCGGGTTAGGCGGTGAATCGTCGTCTAGAGCGGGGGGTAGCGGCTTCACTCTTTGCTTTGCCGTCACCTTGTTTCCCCTAAGAATGGAAGGCCAGGGTAGCAGCTGGAACATGCCATATGAGAATGGATTTACAGCCAAAGTTGCCTCTGAGATTGCAAAACATCCAACCAACAGGTGCAAAGTCGCATTTAAAGCACCAATATAGTTATAATAATAACCAGGCGAACACCGGATATAAACGGCTTCAGCCTTCGGAGTCTAAAACGCGCTCTGCTCCGTAGACCTCGGAAACAATAGCGGTCGCGATATCATGCGCAGTTCACGATACACGGTTCGGTGGCGAATAAAAGCGAGTGACTACAACCCCATAAGTGAGAGTTTCAGTTAATAGCCCTGTTAAAGGTATTTAGCAGGACGCGATCGCAAAGTCGAGGGAACGAGGGTGATTAACGTCGAGTGCGCGGATGGAGATCGGGAGGCGAAACCAAACGGCTGATATGTATGGGAATTGTTTCGAACTCGGCACGGCAGAGAAATGTCGTGTGAAGGTTGAGCGAGGAAATGTCCAGCACCTTCCTGTCGCCTGCTGCTTGTTCCTGTCGCGGCCGTCGTCGTTGGAGTTCGTTGCCTTCGTGAAAGGGGCTTATGGTTCTGGGTAACTGGAAGTGACGTCTTTGTCCAGGGACGACAACGGTCCGAGAGATGGTTCGAGTGATGACTAAGCGCAGGGATATGTAAGCGTGGCGCGTTCTGATCCACAAGGGTCTAGGCAAACCACGAACAGCTGCAGATGTACTTCGTACAGTAGTATGGCCGATGGTACGGCCTGCAGATGGCCAGACTAGACACGCTAAGGATTGGAGAGTTACTGTGTTTTCAATAAATAATGAATGCCTTAGTAGGAGACACATTTCGACATACCAGAGTCATTATTCACGCTATGTAGGCACATATGGTATATATACGGTGTATATCAAGCTGGCCCCCGCAGGTCGCAGAAATGAAGGGCAGCCGAAAGAGCATAACAGCACATCGAGATATGTTACAAAAGGAATGCAACGACACATATACAAAAGAAATGATCCAAACTGGCGGCAATTCCCCAGGCCGGCACACTCAATAGCAACAGCAGCACCAGCACCAGTAATCCAAAATAGCGACCACTGTATCAAGCTTCCCTCATCCGCAAGATGAAGTTCACAATAACGGCCGCAAGCAGCGCAATCGCCAAAACCGTCGGGCCGTACCTATCATCGAACCCGCTTTGTCCTCTTTTTCGAATGCTCTGCGCCCGCCAGTGAAACGTTAACAGCGCATACAACATGGCCGCCATGGCCACAAATGTGAATAGTGCAGCGCTAATTTGGCCGACTCGATCGCCAAAATTGAGAAGGCCCAAGGCCAAACCGCCCAGGATTATGGTGAAGTTGAGCCATGAGAGGAAGGTTCGCTCGTTGGCAAAAAAGACTTTCGGTTCGACTCGGGTGGGAAGAGCTATTCTTTTGCCTGTGAAGGGAGGTTAGATGAGTTCGATATAGCTAAAGGAAGTGGCAGTAGTATATAGCGACTTACCCGGGGCAGATTGTAACAAAGGTTGAGAAGACATGGTAAGCTATACAAATGGATTGTAGGGCGGGCAGGCAGCTTTGAGAGAATCCCCACACGGTTCTAGTGATCAGGATGCGAAGTACCTGGCTAACAACCACCAATTGGCTGTCTACTTGGTTTGGCTTGGATCAAAGAAGTCTCGAAGGTCATATGTGAGATCGATCATAGCTGGACGAAGTGCAAATCTTCGCCTGGCAAGGCCGCTGCCCAAATGTTGCCACAAGGCGGGTCCGCGAGCTCTGAGTGGACGGCGGGCATTTATAGTCACGTGCCATCATATTTGTTTGCTTGTTTTGCAAGGACAGCTCCAGGCCAGATGATTTAGATAGGAAACGCGACATCGCGAGATCAATTGCCCCACGACTATTCAGCTCTCTTCACCTTGCATAGGACTATCTTTTGGTTATCTGCTAAGATACCGCTTCGAACCATGACGGACTCAAACTCGACCAATTCTGTCAGTGTATTTCTCGATCTTGCTCCTTGTTGACAGCTGGACGCGCCACTGCTTACACCTATCTTCTTACTACAGCCAATTCCAATTGAGCGCTTAACGGAGATTGCCACAGAGGTATGCTGCCAGGAAACCAGAGGATATGTCTTGCGGCATGTCACCTCGTTCCTCGGGATATCGTTAACCCAGACATAGGCATGCGACTCGACATTAGAAGACGTCAAGCAGTACGAGCACGAACAAGTGTCTCAATGGAGCTCGACAATTATTGTATGTTGCGATTACCCGATATCCCTGCAAGTAATAAGACAAGCCCAGCTTTGGTACGGAATTTTAATGAACTTTTTCACCTGGGCAGAACAAAATCCTCAAAGCTGTGATTCAAGCCGTCGCTCCGTCAGATGCAGCTGATACACCCGATGTCGCATCGCCGCAAACCACTTACCGCTTCAATGTCACTTGCACAATCATACAACAAGGTCTATCGGACTCCAATGGGTCTGTCGAGTCTGCGGGTACGCGTGGGATGCATTGTGCCTCTGGTTCATACTGGGACGTCCAACGTGATGGTATGTGGACGTACAAGTATCCCAACGCTGCCGATAAGGGTGTTGATTTAGTATTGAACGTCGCATGGTTTGGTTCTCTAAAATGATGGGAGGGTTATGATATCAAATCCCATGCACCACTCTGTACTTTTTGACTCGCCATAGAGCGGTAGAGGAAGCGTTTTCGTTGTGTCAAGTCTCACCCAAGCAGTTTTTATACGTGTTTGGAAACATTTCTATGCTAAGGAGGGAATACTTTGTTTTTAGCAATGTAGTGCACACGTTTGTTAGACACAATATAAGCTCACGATTAAAGACATGGTGCATATCATATTCTATTCGATATCCAATATGTATGTAACAGATTAAAGTAAACAATACAACATTATAGCGCAGTCCCCGTACGCTCCAATGTAGACCGTAGAAACGTACATGTCATACAAGTGGCCAACGATTCGTAGACATATGCTCCTGATTATCACCAAACGCCAGGCTAAACAGCACGCAAACAGGAATGATAAGAAGAAAGTACCAGGGGAAGGGGGAAATAGAGCTAACAGGAGCCTTATTAGTTCGCAGCGGATTTCTAAAACCGGTGGTTCACGTAATAAAAACAATGGACCTAGCGGCGATTCTCATCGAGGCTCCGAGTAATCATTCAGCGCAACACAAACGGAACCGCGGTGATGCCCACTATACTGACGAATAACACGACCCGAAGAAAGCTCCCAAAGGCGGGCATAATGGTCGCTTGACACCGTTACCAAGTAAGCGGAGTCCGCGGAGAAAGCACAATCCCAGACCCATCTCTGGTGATTCGCGAGTGTCGTCTCGAGATAAAGCGTGTTGGTTGTAGGGTCCATGGGCGGTCCGTCATGTATAGCAGGGAATGGTGTGTTTCCCCTCCACCCATTTTCAGACGGCTCGTCTTCCGCACCGCCCGAAACAAATCCGTTGTCATTCGAATTCACGACCGAAATAGAATTGGGAGTTCCATCTCCGATCTTCTCACCGTGCAGGCCAGGAGAAGCGTTGGGGGGCATTACGCGGCCACCTGTTGTCGATTGACTAGCCTTTTCTGTTTCCTCTTCGATAGCAGCTCTCGCTTCAGCAGCAGATTTGGCCGGACCATAGTTCGGATCCAATGACCAGACTTTGGCTGTATGGTCAGCCGAGCAAGTAGCCAGGTGTTTCACATCGGGTGAAAGCAAGACACGCGTCAAGTAATCTTTATGGGCCTGGAAAGTGGCCACGGGTACGATGCTTGTTTCTTCCCGGTTCTGCAGCATGCGCCAAAGATATACATTTCCCTAGATTGGGTACGACATTTGTAAGTCAAAGATAAACATAGAGAGTCTGGAGAAGAGAGGGGATGGGGACGCAGATACCTTGTTGTTACCGGCACAGAGCAGGGAACCATCGCTGGCAACACTGACACTGGCAACGGATACGTCTTCTTCTGGTATTAGCTGGTGGGTGCAACGACTCTCTCCTAAATCCCATACTCGGATAAAACCAGCCCCATCCCCGCTGATGAGCTCTCCTTGATTAGGATGGATCACAACATCATTTACAGGCGCCTTGTGCGTGTAGTTACGCTGTAAAGTTCCTGAACGTGCATCCCAGACTTTTACGGAGCAGTCTTCAGAGCTGGTAACCATCCATTTCCCCTCGCAGTGAAAAGCGACACCTGTAACATTATTCGTGTGGCCCTCGAAAGTCATGACCGGGTTCGGGTTGGTCGACCTAATATCGTAAAGGTATACATTCGCGCGCCCCGCAGCGGCGACGAGGCGTTTGTCTGGCGTGATACATAGTCGGTTGACCTGCGACTCTGGATGCTGTATCGTTCGAGAGCATATGCCAGAGAGAGCCTCCCAGAACCTGGAGAGAATCAGCAGACTGCAAGAATGATTGTGAGGGGCAAAGTTGCTGGAAACGCACCTTATTGTGTGATCATAACCGGCTGTTATATATTTGGAAAAGCAATTAGCGCATGATATCCTCCTACTGTTGGAAGAACCAGCATACCAGTACAAAGAATTACACTCATTCTGAACGAAGAGGTGAATGTCAATCAGAAGTTGTCTTTAAGCAGGTATGGAGCACGCCAATTGCTAATAGATGTACCTGTGAATTAGCCTAAGTAACAAGCGAACACAACTTCAACTTCCACAACATACAAGAAGATGCTCACAAAGGTAGAAGGCTGGCTTGCAATGGTATGCTGATGCTGTCTGTAGCCAGGGAGATGCGCGATAACGATAAGCGTCTGCAAGCTTCGAATCCCACTTTCCCGCTTATTAGCAGTGCGGCATTCTCTACATTAAATAGCTGGTCAGAATATAGTTACGATCAGTCTTGAGTCTCTAATTCCAGCCTAATTAACCCAAATCCTCCTTCAAGGCTCAAAAATATGACAAAAACAGAGCGGAATCCAGATTCTTCGAAGTAGTGTCGATCATGTGACCTCACCGTCCAGAGATATTTTGAGCCTCAACTTTTTTTTTTTGGCTGTCTTCGTCAATCTTTCAACAACCTCTTTGACGGATCGTGAAAGCAGAAACGAAAGGCCTTCTGAGCATAGAAAACCCCAGAGCACAATCACATACTCTACTTTTTTTTCATGAGGGTGTGATATGGATCTGTTCATCGATCCAGTGTGAACAGGGTAGGCTCTATGCCCCAAGGCCATTCTTTCGACACACCATCGTTGATATTATTCAAGGCGTGAGAGACTTGTCTCCATTCCTCAGTCAAGACAGTTCGAGTGGGAATATACTGCCTAGATACTCCTGCTTTTCAAATATCCAGCCGTTGCCAAAATGGCTGGTGGGCAGTCAGAAGGTATTTATGCTTCTTTACAGAGATCGCCTCATCACCCTGATCTTCTTAAAAGCCCTCATGAGCTTCAAAACGATCTTTCCCTTGATTCTCAGCCCAACTTTGATGAAGAGCTGGGGCTTACGCACTCCGACTTGCAGTTTCTACACGATTCTCACCCCTTTGAGGGCCTCCCCGATTCCATTCTCGACCACCTTGACATTTTCTCGGATATATGGGCGGGAAACGATAAGAATGGCGGTTCCGGTCACAAAGATACGTTGGATATAGATGCGTCATCCAAGCAGAACAATGTTGAAGGGGCGAACGATGCGCCATGTGATATAAGCCAACCCTTTCAAGCCCTTTCCCCGTCAGCTCAGGATCAGTTAGATGAACTGTTGAGAGACACCCTGGGACTGCCTTCCACCAGTGAACGACCTGCGCTATCCGATCTAAGTGAAATTTACGAAAACGGAGCCGGCAAGAGGCCTACCTCTTGCAACCCTTCCAACGATGGCGCTGTTGATTCCTCCGGTGATCCACATAGAATGGCGAAGCGGCAGTGTAAGAACTGGTCCACTGGTTTCGATAACTGTGAAGATGTGGTACTTAATACTGCGGGCGAGGTGAGTCGAGAAGTTGCCTATACCGCAAGTGAAACTCCTGAAAGCAATGACTCGCTCGGGACGGCTTTCAGCAGCAAGCCGGACGATTTAGACAGCCTGTTCTCGGACTGTGGCCTAGATTTGGAGGAGACTGTCGACAATTCAACTACTCGAAACGGCCTGGGCTCGGATTCACTACAGTGCAAATCCCCTGTGCAATCAGTTACGCATGGGGAAGCATCCGATTCCTGTATTCGATTACATACGCAGCACTCACTAGCGTTACCAAAACCTGCTCATCAGGCCACCCCCGTGTCCATTCAGTCGCCAGCCGCAACACATGAAGGTTCCCAGGCACCCACGGGCTCGCTATTCCGTAACACTCCAACTGCCAATCTCTCCGAGGGCTATCAGCATCCCAATCCTCCGTTTCCCCTAGTCTCCAATCCGCTATACCAGCAGCCACTGCAAAGTACCCCATCTGTATCTTGCCAAATCCTGGATAACAGTGGTCTTCAAGACCAGGATTTACTTTCCACAAAACTTCGGGACGTTATTCGGAATCCCCAAGTGGCACCGAAATACATATCTCCATATCCCCGTGTCGGTGGATCACTAGGCTATCTCCCATCTAACCCTACTCTTCATGTCAAATGTGTGGAAGTTGCCCAGGATGAAGTTGTAGCTCGCTTGGAGGCTTACCGCAAGAACGTTCGGGCGCTGGCACGCGAGAAGAATAAATACATGTGGGAGAACCAAGAATGGAAGAGGGCGAACTTAGGCGCCAGTAAACCCACAGAACAGATTCTGAAAGAAGAGTTGACGTCCCTGAAGCGAACACTAAATGCAAAAGAAAAGAAGACCAAAGAGGCACTAGATGAAGCCGCATTATGGCGGGATGGATACCGCAACCTTGCTGTAGCCTACAGTAATCTATTGCGTCGATTCGCCAATCCGCCAGTAGTCTACCGGCCAGCAACAACCCCTACCATACCCTCCATTCCCAATACCCCCGCGACACCTCAACCCTCACAAAACGGAAGCCCCTCAGACTCTAGTACAGTTGACCTGAATATTCGACAGAATGAGAAGGAGGCTTTAGCAATCAACGCGTCCCGGCCACCCTCTCCACAACCTAATGTAGAAGCCCTCGTGGCAATGCAAAAAAGGCAGTACAATTGGTTGCCTGGTCAAAAGTCATTGCACAAACCCATCCTACCCCGGCCAAATGCCAACAATAATCACTCTTCGCGCGAACACTCCCAGCCAACACCTCCCGCGAGCAGCAACAGGAACAATGGGTCTGGAAATCAAAGCGGATCAGGAGAGTCGACGGGTGCGGCAGACGTCTCGAGAATAACAGCAAGTAGAGCCGCTTCAGTTATCTCCCTATGAGGGCCGATCAATGCTGGGAAACGGGCATTGAGAGCATTCATAGCCCGCAAAGTACAATTACAAAATGCTCTCAGAGAATCGTATCCTGACCTCGAGTTCAACAAGGATATGAACAAGGATTTCAAGGAAATCAGGGAAACCACCGAGTAGCTATCCCAATTACCTGTATCGACCGTCAATGATACCCTGGCAGCAGGATGGGGGATACGGATACTCTTAGCAGTGCTATTGAAGGATGGTGACATGGCTTATATGTCTTAGGTTGAATTTGCTTGCCATGTCGGAGTTAAGGAAGAGCGATATGAATTTAATATACCATGGTCGATTGACTCGAACCTATACAATATAACTAATCCCATTTACGTTATCCTCATTCTTGATCGTAGGCAGTGTAATACAATATACGCACTTAGAAAGCAGATGAGTTTCCATTCAGAGAGCGCTGCACCTATCTATATATATATCCAGAAACCTATTATTTATAGACCGAACTTCATTGCCCGCCATCGACGTGAAACGCCTCTCTCATCATTATCATTGACGTTACTCCTACTTCTCACCCCCTGAGACACCGAGCCACGATCACCGGGCACATCGCCTTTAGCCTTCTCTCCCGCTTCGGTCGCCGTGTTCTCGACAACACTCTGAGTTTTCCGATCCCGAGACTTCCTTGCAAACTTGGGCCTTTTAATACAAGGTAAACAGCAGCAACAGCACACCAAGAAGCAGCATTTCCGACAGGAGCCGCATAGGTTTCGAGCTTGGAAAATGAATCCAACAGCCGTCAGAGCCACAGCTATCCACATGAAGACAAGCATCCGAACACCCAATTCAGCGCTGACATTCAAATCCGCTGCATTGTTGGTAAACACAACGGCGAAGATGGTGAACATAGCAGTTGCGAGAATCGAGCCTAGTATGGTAGTGAAAAAGGCGAAGAAGGTTAATAATACGAAAGGGAAAGCGAATCTTTTGCGAAGGGGTGCTCGTCGACTTTTCTCTTGCTCATGGTCTGGTGAAGGTGGGGATGAAGGCACGGAGAGCGGAGTCAACACGACACAGAGGAATATTAGGATAATTGAGGTGAGGAAGAAGCCGAACATCCAGTTCGAGACGACACGGACGATTTTAAGGGCCAGATGGATTTCACCGGGCAAAGCGACTATTGCGAGATAGTAACATTAGCCATTATATTTGGGAATTGGTAGCTTTATAAACATGTACGGGAACAAGGGAGACAAACTTGTAGCTCCAGCGAGTAATTCGTTCATCAGGATTTCAACTGGATTGAAATAGTACAGCTTCACCGGAGGTGAACAATACGTGATTCCCGCATCATCTCCAAACCCCTCGCAGAAATTCCACAGTCCAACCTGGTAGAAATCATGAAGGCCAATCGATCGAGCGATACTGTTTAACAAAACCGCATCTGGAACCGATTGGGGGATGATGTGAGAAAGGTCGATCTTTAGGAAATAGATATCACGTAGCACTGCCTTGTCACTTAAACTCCCGATCTGGACGAGGAGGATAAAAATGAAGGCGAGGAGATAGATAAAGCAGTAGAAGACGCGATGCACAATCGCTGAATGGAACGGCTGAGTCCATGATTTGGATGTCATCCCCGTCTTTCTGTCTTATTTGGAGCTTCTATCAAAAGCTTTCAGAGACTCCGCCAGCTCTGCTGAAATAACGACACGCCGCCTAGGAATAGTAGGAACATCGAGCGAGCGGAACCGTATAAAGATACAGCAAGGTCCAGGCAATTGGGAGAGATAAAAGAGTGATGAAAAAGTCAAAAGATTCCCATCATATGAGTTTTGCCAGTGGAAGCCTGGATGAATGGAACGAAAGCCACAACCAGTTGATCATTCGTGTCTGGAGAGCTGGTGACAAGATCTTCCCGCTCTATCAGTCCTCCACAAGCGATCACAACCCTATGGAGAGCCCTACAAAGCTTGGGTGGGAATGTTCCATATCATTTTTCTCTGGGCATCATATAGGGATACGTATGCGCGCCCCATGCTCATCTCTGGCTGTGGGTACGACAAGGAACTGGAACCAAGTAAGAGTGGACAGTTCATGGGAATAGTGGTGTCGATGCAGGGCTTGGTTCTGCTGATCCATGGCTGTTGGTCGAAACTGTTAGAGCCAGCCAGTGGCAAAAGACAGTCAAAACAGACGGTGAACCAGAGAAAGAAGAACCAAGGAAACGTCACATGTTACTTCCAGCCAACGGCGAGAACGACGAGTTAGCTTCATGACACAGAAGAATGATCAGGTATTTTGGAATCAGGGAACAGAATGCTGCATATATGGGTTACACGGTCGTCGAACGCGTGTAATATTCTCTAGGTGGCTCATCAATCGTTATTTGTGCGGGTCTATATACACAGGAGAAAAAGCAAAAACAGAGGAGGAACGCTTGTTTAGAAAATAGTTATTACAATGGTGTAAAAAATTAACAAAAGGGTCATTCGTAAGGCTACAGATGACCCAGAGAGCAAGCTTCCAGGCGCATCGGAGCTCTCATCCAGGCCGCAGCACTTCCCCGTATACGTTACATTGTTGAGCTTAGCCGCGACCTGGAATACTGAGCCATCGACATTCCCTACGTTGTAGTAGTCAACGAGTATGAAGTTGGGAGGCCGGTTCCAAGTGTCTAGTAATGATGCGTGTAAGCAAAAGATTCATCATAATAGAGAAGAGCGAATAATTGCACTTACCAACACACTCTTCACCCATACGGCCTGCACTTCCAAACCCGGAGACAGCATTTGTCTCATTCAAAAGAACGGTGTTTGGGACCAACAGAGATGCACCAGCGATGTTCACTTCTGTGTTCAGGTTGTGATTTGCGAGAAGCATACGCTTTTGTGCTTCCTCGTCACTCAGCCCAGGTGGCCGTTGTACTGTACAAGGGAACGTCCGATTGGTAGGGGAGAACGGCGTCTCAGACATCTGCGAGAACTCATCAAGTAGATAGGGAACTTCGGTCTGGTTGGCTTTATAATCCAGGAATACCACAGCCCGTTTCCCAGAGAATATCATTTTGGACAGGACAGGCCAATCCTTGAGGCCCATCGGTATTTTCGGCGGAGTGTAGACATAGTCGATCAGCCCAGACTTCTCAATAGGAGCTGTGAAGTTTGTGGGTGCGACAAATGCCCCATTTCCGATCACAATGGTGAGCACATCGTAGGGATGCGCCTTTAGCCAATCTGTGACCTTCTTGAGATAATCCTCGAGCTTGCCAACATTCAGTAAATCACACGATGAATGGCAAAGGTACATGTCCCCATCAAGAGGGTGAGTTTGGAATTGGACTGCAGTTGGGCATCATTAGCATCATTCCAAGTCAGACGATTGCGTAGCCATGACTTACGCATGCGGACTCCATCATTGAGCTGCGAAATCACATCAAGCGCTTGGTTGCTTGCCATATTCCCCGGTCGTACAAATGGACTGTTATGGGCAGCTATTTCGGTGATATTGCTGTAGGAACGCTCACAAAACTCTGGGTATCCATTACAGGGCTGTGTGTTTGTAGGCGGCGGAGGTTGTGATTCAGTAGCAGTAGCAGTCTCATTTCCTGAAGCAGTCGCAGTGCCGGTCAAAATCCTGGTTGTTTGACTGCCAACAAGCAGAGTATAATCGCTAGACGTGGTGGTATATGTGCTATCAGTCTGGTTGCTGGAAGCAGATGCACTCGTCCCTTCAGATTGTCCATCCCCGCTAATAGTGGCAGTAGATGTATATGTGATATAAAGGCTTGAATCGGTAGGAATGCTATCATCAATAGACAAGGACGTAGGTATGTTGGAGCCCGTCAAGGTAAGCTGCTCTCCCAAGATCTGAGCAGCTTGCAGGCAGACCGAAGCGAAGACAAGTGAAGACCGCATTCTCGCGACTCTCCCAACTTTGATGGTCAAGAATATGCACGCAGCAGGGAGGTTTCTTTAAGAGAATGATCACTTAAGACGGTTAAAAGAAAAGACAGCAGCTTTAAGCCAGCTGACGATCCACGCTGCTGACTTGATGTTCTCGCCAGGAAAAGAAAAGAAAAGAAAGGGAGCCGTTTGACTTTATCCTGTGAGGTTAAGGAAAGGGTTCTCTCCATATTTAAATCCAAAGTCCAGACAATTGCAAATCCCTTCTCTCTTCATTTTTTCTGGTTCTTAGCATGGCTGGTTATGTTCGGGGATCAGCCGCCATGGACGTTCCACGATGACTTCTTAATATTTCTTAAGAATAATTATAA